>JAGHMJ010000032.1:455752-490752 GCA_018749465.1 Paracanthobrama guichenoti | reverse complement strand
CTGTCAAAATATAGCACAACGTGGTGAAATGCTCTGGCCTGGACCTTCAAGTCTCTCACTGACTCTCCTGCCTTCTCTTTGCAGACCATTGTCCGCGGGAGCCGGCCGCCCAAGGACGCCTCCATCAACGGCCTGTTGGAGGAGTTCGACAGCATCTCCGTGACCCGCTCCAACTCTCTGAGGAAAGAGAGTCCGCCCGGAGCCCATCAGGCCGGCAGCAGCAAACCGGCGTCTGCTTCCACGTCCACGTCCAACACCGGCGGTCCAGAGGAGAACGGCTTCGGCCACTATTATGGCCGCTACTCGTGCGACCTGGACAGCAGCAAGGACTTCTCACTGGACCCGTACCGCATCCACGACGGGGAGTGGCCGGTCGGACGGCACTACCGCTTCTCCCTCAAACAGAACGGCCATCCCATCCGGAGTCCCTTCTATCCCGATGCCATGCCGCAGAAGTCTTCGGACTACGCCAAGATGCCTCCGGACTACCACGCCTACCTGGAGAGCAAGATGCGGCTGTCCACTGACGAGATGGCCATGGGCGGCCGGAGAGACTACTACCGGGCCTCTCTGGGGGGATCCAGTCAGGATTACAGGGAGCAGCCGCTGGGAACGCCATCTCGGGTCTCCATCCACAGTGAGCAGATGACCTACCCTGACGGAGACTGGGGATACGGAGCGGGACTGAGGGAGGACTACGACAAGAGGCCCAAGTCCTCGTACATCAGTCAGACAAGCCCTCAGCCAGCCATCCGGCAGCGCTCCCGTTCAGGATCCGGCCTGCAGGAGCCCAGTGTGCCATACGGCATCAGCGCGTTTAAAACGGCGCCGCAGGGGTCGTACAGCTCGTACACGTACCCCAGACTGTCAGAAAACACAGCTTCGCTCGTCATAAGCAAGGTAAAGATAAGCTCAGGGTCCTGATAAACAGCTTCTAATGATGACGTGTTCGCAGGTCTGTGTGGTTCTCCATGCCAAAGAAATCCAGACTTACCAATTGCATTTTTCTGTAGCGCTTTATATGATACTTATGTTTCAAAGCAGCTTCACAGTAACAAACAGAATCAATAATGCAAACGTCATCAAATATGAGACCCATTCAGATTCTGCTCTACAGAAGACTATAGTGTCTGATCAATTCAGTTCAGCTTTTGTTCTGATAGTGTCAGATCAATGATATTACTGAATATTACGTGTCATTTGAAACCAAACCTTTAAGCCTCGTTCAGACGGCCAGTCCAAATCCAATTGGAATCTGTTCTCATGTCTGACTGTCCACACTGTGTATCGCAACTGTGCGGATCCGATTTGTGTGTCCATGCAGCTCTTTCGGTTTCCGGAAAATATCTGCATTGGTTTCTATGGCAATGGCGTTGTGTTGGAAGGCTTAAGCCAAAAGAACAACAACCGCAACACAGAGGGGTTTGCAATGCAGATGTTGTGTTATTTACAACATGACATTGTGTAGCTGGCACGTCTTCTGAGGCAGAACCGTACGAGGCTGGTGTGTGTGGCTTTATTCTGCGCTGTCGTTTCCGCCAGTTTTCCGTTATATTGTCATTTTCTGCTCAACTGCCTCTTGGCAACAACACAACCTTGTTTCTGAAGCGACTTTCAGCATGTTTTCTATAACAGCGTCTGCCGTTTATGTTTTACGTGGCTTGAGAAACTGTGATTTGAATAGGATATCAAACCACATATGAATGTAGCTCGAAACGGATTTGTAAAAATCTGATTTTTGGCCGTTCAGACTTGCTAAATGTGATCGGATTTCAATCGGATATGCACAAAAATCTGATTTGGACTGACAGTCTGAACAAGGCTTTAGTCAAATGCAGTTTGTCTCCTCAGAGATTCCTGCCGGCCTGATTTTGGAGTAAAAGGCTTCATTGTTTTGCTTAAACAGCAAAAATGCCTAATCATTAAGGAGCACTTACAAGCATTTATGATGCTTTTACATTGCATCAGTGCTCAGTTCACGCACTTCCCGTTCCCGTATAAATGCTGCATTGTTCCCAATGGAAGCTTCCCAGCGCTGTGTAGAATTAAAGACGGCAGTGGACGTTCTGCAGTCACACTGTCCGTCTCACCCGCAGGCTGTGTAGGGCGTATTATCTCCCGGGGCTGTGGCACAGTGATGGATCTCGTGTCAGTTCTTAATCTACTCTCCCGTGAAAAGAGCGCGGCCGGCGGAGACACGGAATTACTCATGAGAGCGGCTCAGGAATCAATTAATGGAACAGTAGCAATCTCCCAGATAACAGCGGCTCATCCCAGACCTTCATTTAAACGCGTGCTGGCTGCTCTGATGAGCTGTTGTCATTTTAATTCACAAATATTTCAGGATCACTGTGAAGACATCAGCGTGCTCAAGAAGTGCACTAGGCTGGATAAATGCTCAATGTAGTGCGACATAAATTGCAGAATTTGCAAGATTCATAAAAAAATGGATGCATATTGTTTTGTATTTAGTCTTACAGATGAATAAATCTCCGTATCACATCTGACGATATGAAAGAAATAAGAAAATGAAGAATGTTTTACACTTCCAACACACTATATTTTAATTTAAAAAGCATAAATTAAATTCAGTACATCCAGTATATTTTTAAAGCTCTAATGTCATAATGTTAATGATTTATTGTCATTTTCTCTTATTTCACTAATGAGAATTTTGTGTAAATGTGTCATGAAAATAATGTCCTTCATTTCCCTGATTTGCGGTCAGATTTTGCTGATTTACACAGTGTTGCATTCGAGAGCGATCCAGGGACATTTCTACTGTATGTTCACTGTATTGAGTGTGTGATTTGCTGTACGATGTTCAGCACATTCAGGCTGCGACTCCCATCAGTCTCGGCTCACCGGTGTCATAATGAACCTCTTTCTTTCTCATTCACCTCGACTCGGTCACTTTCAGCGAGCCGAGTGCTTTGCTGGCGCTGTTGGGAATCGCAGGCCGTTAAAGGCCGACAGCTCGGGGACTTGGGAACTCGGGCACGCACGCGCTCATTGTGATGAACTGATGTTGTGGCACCTTCCTTTTCTGCAGGCCTTGCATAAAAGCCGTGGCGTGCTGTTCCACCACAGAATTCAATTTCACACTCCAGTTGGGTTGTTGATTACGCTGCCAAATTCAGATTAATGTGCATTTAACGAACATGGATCAGCCAGCGGTGCCAGTTGGGAAAGGGGGTCTCGGGACTTCTCCGGCCCATAAACACCCGCGCCGGGATGATTGATTAAATGAGTCCACCGGCGTAATTACACACCGCCCGTCACCTCCGCCGCCGGCTTCCTCATCATGAGGCGGTTAGAAGACGATCCGTGTCGTGTCATCTTTTTGTGTTGTGGGCGTGGTGGGAATAATTCAACCTGCCGCCCACCGTGACCCTGCAGATCAGGGAATTTACTCTCTGACGCATGAGAATCTCTCCAGTGCTGCTTTATTAGTATCATATGCAGTCGCAGTTTTTAATTTCATGCTGAAAAGATCTCCGCTCTCCTTTTACTCAGTTCTGTATATGTGTGAGATGTTCACCACCGTTCAAAAGAATGATGAAGATTGTTTCATGTTTCTGAAAGAGTCTCTTCTGCTCATCAAGGCTGCGTTTATTTGATCAAAAATACAGTAAAAATATGAAATAATATTTTCTATGTGAATATATAGTAAAGTGTGATTTATTCCTGTGATCAAAGCTGAGTTTATCATCATTACTCCAGTCTTCAGTGTCACATGATCCTTCACTGATCATTCTCACATGAGGATCTGATGATCAACACACATTTATGATTATTATCAGAGATGAACACAGTTCATATTTGAGTGGAAACTGATACATTTTATTTTTCAGGATTCTTTGATTCTTTGAAGTTCAAAAGAACATAAGATATTTTTCTTGTTTTCTGGGAAAAACAATCAAAATAAAGCGCGAGTTTTTGCTTAAAACAAGCTAAAATAAACTTGTTTGAAATCTTGTTTCTTGTTTTTGTCTCAATCAGAAACAATATTATTTTTCTTACCCCATTGGCAGATCATTTAGCTTGTTTTAAGCAAAAACTCGCTTTATTTTGATTGTTTTTCCCAGAAAACAAGAAAAAATATCTTATGTCATTGTACTTATCTAGTAAAAGCATTTTAATTTAAGACTTTTTAGATTTGGACTGGAAACAAGACAAAAATACTAAGAAAGAAAAGTGTTTTTGCAGTGTAGAATCGTTTGTAACATTATAAATGTCTTTAGTCACTTTTGATCAATTTAATGCATCCTTGATGAATAAAAATAATTAAAAAAAAAAAAATAATATATATATATATATATATATATATATATATATATATATATATATATATATATATATATATATATATATTACTTATACCCCAAATGTTTTAGTACTAGTGTATCATGGATATCATCAAAGACGTGAAGCTGCAAAAGCTGTTTTTTAACATTGAATAAGAATGTTTGTTGAATGTATATGATGATTGAATGAGATGATGAGATCTGAGGCGTCGTGTGACTTTGAGCTCAGTTTGAGGGGTGTTCCCTCAGTAGACAGCATCTCTGTGATAAATGAGCTGCTCGGGCCTGTAATAAGGAATCATGAACGCATTCTCCTGCTCTATGAGTTTGCATTATTCACTGCTAACATGTATCGTTTGAATCGAACAGGGCGACTATGAGCGAGCGTCTCGAGACGGGAGTCCGCAGGTGCCGGGAGGTGAGACTTACCCGCGCATGCCCATCAAACTACCTCAGAGCCACGGTAAGCCCACTTACCCGGCCGGGTTCCAGTATCCTCCGCCCTTCCACTACAAGCCGTCGCCGTACCACCACCCGCCGTCCCAGCCCAGCCCTCCCTACACCCCGCAGGGGGCGCACTCACAGCCCTCCTCGCCCTACATCCCGCCCGGCGCATATCCCCCGCCGAGCTGGGGCTCGTCCTCGGAGCAGCCGCCCTCCAGGGTTTCCCACGAGCAGTTCCGGGCAGCGCTGCAGCTGGTGGTGAACCCGGGCGACCCGCGCGAGTATCTGGACAACTTCCTGAAGATCGGAGAGGGATCCACGGGCATCGTGTGCATCGCCACCGAGAAGCACAGCGGGAAACAGGTGGCTGTTAAGAAGATGGACCTGAGGAAACAGCAGCGACGAGAACTTCTGTTCAACGAGGTGAGTGCTGACCTTTTCCTTTCACGTGTAAATTTGCAATAATGGAAAATCAAATCAAAATCAAGTCACCTTTATTTATACAGCGCTTTTAACAAGTCCAATTGTTTCAAAGCAGCTTCACAGTGTTAACAGGAAAATAATGCAACAGAATTTGTACAGCCGTTCTGGTGAAACGGTGATGTTATCCAGCTCATTTCAAGTATCATATAGTGTCAATGCGGGCAGATCGGGAATATAGATGAGATTTAGGAGTCCCCAACTGAGCAAGCCAAAAGCCAGAGGCAACGGTGGCAAGGAACCAAAACTCCTTCAGGATCAGAATGGAGAAAAAAACCTTGGGAGAAACCAGGCTCAGTCGGGGTGCCAGTTCTCCTCTGGCCAACGAACAAACAGTGTATGATTATAATTCTGGCAACATTGCAGGTCAGAGGTCAGATTAGGTAAACAGATATTCGTAAGATTATTTGAAAGATTGGAGTCGTCACGCCGAAGACGGATTTAATGAGGATGTCGTGTCGATGCAGCATTTACGGGGGGAGTTTATTTGACACGCTCTCTGCAGACACTTCAGGGATGCGTTGGTCATGCCCAGGCGCTGGTCCACCATCTGATCTGGATACGGCCCGGATCCGGCTGACTGCAGTAAACCTCGGGATAAACAGAGAGACTAACATTAGCGTAGATGCCATTCTTCTTATGATGTAACGAGTACATCAGGTGTTATGGGAAGTGTTCCCGGTTCCGGCTGACCTAGTTAATGGAGCCTAACAATCATTTACTGATTTGAATAATAGAGATTGATAATGTTTTATGTGTAAGCCATAATAAAGAGATGCGTTTTTAGTCTAGATTTAAACTGACAGAGTGTGTCTGCTTCCCGAACAATGCTAGGAAGACTGTTCCAGAGTTTAGGTGCTAAATAGGAAAAGGATCGACCGCCTGCAGTTGATTTTGATATTCTAGGGATTATCAACTGGCCAGAGTTTTGAGACCGCAATAGACGTGATGGAGTATAATGCGTTAAGAGTTCGCTCAAGTACTGGGGAGCTAAACCCTTTAGTGCTTTGTAAGTAATAAGCAAGATTTTAAAATTTATGATGTTTAATAGGGAGCCAGTGCAGTGTTGACAGAACCGGGCTAATATGGTCATACTTCCTGGTTCTAGTAAGAGCTCGAGCTGCTGCGTTTTGGACCAGCTGGAGTTTGTTTATTAAGCGAGCAGGGCAACCACCCAGTAAAGCATTACAGTAATCTAGCCTTGAGCTCATGAACGCATGAATTAACTGTTCAGCATTTTGCATCGAAAGGATGTGCCGTAATTTAGATATATTTTTAAGATGGTAGAATGCAGTTTTACAGATGTTAGAAACGTGGCTTTCAAATGAAAGATTGGTATCAAAGAGCACACCCAGGTTCCTAACTGACGACGAGGACTTGACAGAGCAGCCATCGAGTGTTAGACAGTATTCTAGGTTACTACTTGCAGAGATTTTTGTCCAATAATTAAAAATTCAGTTTTTCTGAATTAAGTTGCAGGAAATTACTAGACATCCAATGTTTTATATCAGCTATGCATTCCGTTAATCTTGTGAATTGGTAAGTTTCGTCAGGCGTGAAGAAATATAGAGCTGAGTATCGTCAGCATAACAGTGAAAACTAATGCCATGCTTCCTAATGATATCTCCCAGTGGTAGCATGTACAGGGTGAAGAGCAACGGTCCTAGCACTGAGCCCTGCGGTATTCCATACTGAACTTGTGATCGGTGTGACATCTCTTCATTTACTGCTACAAACTGATAACGGTCAGATAAGTGTGATTTAAACCATGCCAATGCAGTTCCACTAATGCCAACATAATTTTCGAGTCTATTCAAAAGAATGTTGTGGTCGATAGTATCGAATGCAGCGCTAAGATCGAAGTAACACTAATAGAGAGATACAACCACGATCGGATGATAAGAGTAAATCATTTGTAACTCTGATGAGAGCAGTCTCAGTACTATGATACGGTCTAAATCCTGACTGGAAATCCTCACAGATACCATTTCTTTCTAAAAATGAGCATAATTGTGAAGACACTGCCTTTTCCAGTATTTTTGACAGAAAGGGTAGATTTGAGATCGGCCTGTAATTGACTAATTCTGTAGGATCAAGTTGAGGTTTTTTAATAAGTGGTTTGATAATAGCCAACTTAAATGTTTTCGGTACATATCCTAATGACAAAGATGAGTTAATGATATTAAGAAGAGGATCTATGACCTCTGGTAGCATCTCTTTTAATAGCCTCGTCGGTATAGGGTCGAGCATACATGTTGTTGATTTAGATGATTTAACGAGTTTAGCCAATTCTTCCTCTCCTATAGCAGTGAGTGTGTGTGTGTGCGTGTGTGTGTGTGTGTGTGTGTGTGTGTGTGTCTCCTCCTATAGCAGTGAATGTGTGTGTGTGTGTGTGTGTGTGTGTGTGTGTGTGTGTGTGTGTGTGTGCGCGTGTGTGTGTGTGTGTGTGTGTGTGTGTCTCCTCCTATAGCAGTGAATGTGTGTGTGTGTGTGTGTGTGTGTGTGTGTGTGTGTGTGTGTGTGCATGCGTGCGTGCGTGCATGCGTGTGTGCGTGTGTGTGTGTGTCCTCCTATAGCAGTGAATGAATGTAATTTTTCCTCAGTGACACAACAATGCTCTGTCTGATGTGATACTGTAGTAGACAGTTGCATGGTTATAATTTTCTTCCTAATATTATCGATCTTACACGTAAAGAAGTTCATAAAGTCATTACTGCTGTGCTCTTTACAACCATCAGAAGTAGAAGCTTTATTTTTGGCTAACTTAGCCACTGTATCAAATAAATACCTAGGGTTGTGTTTGTTTTCTTCTAAGAGAATCGAGAAATAAGCAGATCTAGCAGTTTTTACGGCCTTTCTGTATGCGATCATGCTCTCTTTCCATGAATTACGAAAAACCTCTAATTTTGTTTTCTTCCAGCTGCGCTCCATTTTTCTGGCTGCTGTTTTAAGGGCCCGGGTGTGCTCGTTGTACCACGGCGTTGGACTATTTTCTTTAATCTTCTTTAAAGCTACCGGGAGCAACTGTGTCTAAAGTGCTGGAAAAAAGAGAGTCAATGGTTTCTGTTGCAACATCGAGTTCCTCTAGGCTATCTGGGATGCTGAGGAGATGAAACTGATGAGGAAGATTATTTACAAAGCAATCTTTAGTGGCGGCAGTGATAGTTCTGCCATATTTGAAGCGAGGGGACGGCTTTGCAGCCTTAGCTAAATTAAGTATACATGATACTAGGTAATGATCTGAGATGTCGTCGCTCTGCTGCAGAATTTCAATGGTATCAACATTTATACCATGTGACAGTATTAGGTCTAGAGTATGATTACAGCGATGAGTGGGTCCTGACACATGTTGCCTTGCTTGGAGCGTTTAGAATGTCTCTAAATGCCAATCCCAATGCGTCTTTTTCATTATCTACATGGATATTAAAATCACCAACAATTAGTGCTTTATCTGCAGCCAGTACTAACTCTGATAGAAAATCAGCAAATTCTTTAATAAAGTCTGTATTGTGCCCTGGTGGCCTGTATACAGTAGCCAACACAAATGTCAAACGGGATTTATCAATTACACTACATAACGCTACATAAAGCACCAAGACTTCAAAGGAATTATATTTGAAACAAGACTTCTGAGTAATACTGAAGATATTATTATAAATTACAGCAACCTTTACCTTTCAGACGCAGCTCATGTTTATAATAATCATCTTGGGGGGTGGACTCATTTAAAGTAATGTAGTCGTCAGGTTTTAGCCAGGTTTCTGTCAAATACAGCACATCTAGATTATTATCTGTAATCATATCATTAACAATAAGTGCTTTTGGGGAAAGGGATTGAATATTCAGCGACCCGAGCTTTATCATTTGTTCATCTGTATTATATCTGTTGTTTATTTGTTGGACATCAATTAAGTTTTTACTGTTGAATGGTCTTGATGGTTTTTTGTATTTACTAATTCGGGGAACAGACACAGTCTCTATGTGATAATATCTAGGTGAAAGAGTCTCTATGTGTTGGGATTTATCTGATTCTGGTGACGTGAGACAGCTAGCAGACAGTCGGTTTAGCCAGTTTGTCTGCTTCCTGACCTGGGCCCCAATTAGTCAAGGTTTAGCTCTAAGACCATGTGCCAAATTACTAGAGAGAAGAGCGGCACCACTCCAGGAGGGATGGATGCCATCCCTCTTCAACAGGTCAGGTCTGTCCCAAAAGCTTTTCCAATTGTCCATGAACCCTATGTTATTTTGCGGACACCACTTAGACAACCAGCCATTGAGTGATGATAGTCTGCTAAGTATCTCATCACTCCTTTTAACGGGGAGCGGACCAGAACAAAAAACTGCATCTGCCATCGTACTTTCGAGTTCACACACCTCTTTAATGTTAATTTTGGTGATCTCCGACTGCCGAAGTCGAACATTGTTAGTGCCGACGGGAATAATAATCTTAGAGAATTTACGATTAGCTTTAGCCAGCACTTTTAAATTTGCTTTGATGTCAGGCGCTCTGGCTCCCGATAAACATGTGACTATGGTGGCCGGCGTATCTATTTTCATGTTCCGTGTAATAGAATCGCCAATAACTAGGGCACTTTCAACAGGATTCTCAGTGGGTGCGTCACTGAGTGGGGAGAACCTGTTTGATGTTCTAATCGTAACGGAAGAGTGTTTTTTGATCCACGACTATGCCGCCTCACCGTTACCCAACTGCCCTGCTGCATGGGCTCTACTGCCAGAAAAAAAAGCTTTTGGTGTAAGAAACTCATCATGAAAGTGAAGTCACGCTGGTCTTTTCTCCTCTATTGTGCCATATATCGAGTGAAACGCTTCTCAAACAAGAACAAATGTATCCGCCCTCGTCATCAGAGAAGAGATTAAGTTATTCTGATTCAAGATTATTAACACAATAATGATAAATCATTTAGAATAAACACTGCAATATTCCATAAAAACACAAGAATTGTCAGTTCTGATTTCATGGTGACTTTAAAGCTTCTCTTTAATTGACAACAGCTGGTATATACACACTTCTCATTAGATTTTGTAAAGATGTTTGGGATGTGCTTCCCAAATGCACATGAAAAAGCGAGCAGATGCAGATGTGTGTGAATCGTGTGAATGAACACAGTGCCCAAACACATTCTGAAACACGCAGTGCATATCTTGAGTCGTTCACAGTGTCTGTCCACTGGTCTGATCGCAGGTGGTCATCATGAGAGACTACCATCACGAGAACGTGGTCGACATGTACAACAGTTATCTGGTCGGTGATGAACTCTGGGTAGTGATGGAGTTCTTGGAGGGCGGAGCCTTGACTGACATTGTCACTCACACAAGGTAAGAGGAGCGTTTCTTCCCATCAGAAACGCTGCTTTGCACTGATTGATTCCTTCTGTTTGAGTCCATCGAGATTCAAATTCAGGAAGAGGAAATAATCAAGTTGGATAAAACAGCTTTCATTTGTGAAGGATTTAATTTACTTGTACCACACTAGGCATCATTATTGAGAACAACCATATCACAAGATGGTATTTAACACATTTCACAATCAGCTCTATTATTGAAATATTAAATACACTTCTCAAAGACTCTGTAAAACTGAGTGCGGGGAATGCAGAGTTACCTCCTGGAGACAATTGTCCAGTGATGATTTATCATTGTGAAAGTTTGTGTTTTAAACGCTGCCTCTCCCTCGAGAAGCGCTGGTATAATTACAGTAATTGGCGTTGTTCATCAGTTTGGTGTTGGGCTGTAATTGCACGCTTTCAGAGACACGCGTGCCCTGTCGGCACGACACGCTTCCATCCCCAACACGGTCTTCATTAGTCTGAGGCGCTTTAATTCGGTCCTGCTTGAGGTGGTAATAGAGAGATGTGCGCTACATAGACTGCCAACATAGACAGTTCCCTTCATAGGCACTATCCTGAGCGACACACGTGTGTCATGTGATGCAGATCAACACATGGATCATGTGACATGACCTCATGTGACGCAGATCAACACATGGATCATGTGACATGAACTCATGTGACGCAGATCAACACATGGATCATGACACTCACAGTTTGATGCTAAGATAAGGTTTAACTAGATTTAATATTTTTATTCATATTTACATTTATACATTTTATGATGCTTGAATCCAAAATGAGGAGCAAAAGCAATTTGTGAAAGAACAAAATAAAATATTTTTAATAAACAATGCCGGGTTTATTAGACAAACTATGGAAGCTTGTTTCCACCTTGTGATAATTTTTTTCTTTCTCACAATTCTGACTTTATAACTCAATAAGATAAATAAAATAAACAATAAAACAATATAACAATAAAATAAAATAAGATAAAATAAAATAAAACAGGCAGAATTGTGAGATGATAAGAGATAACCGGAAACGGGTCTGACCAGGTTTACATTTCACTGCTATTTTTATACAATTATCAGTTTTATTTATTTAAGTGTGTATAAATCGTGCACCTGGTTTTGGAGACAGAAGCGCCCTTCATGGAGCCCCGTCAGAGTAATTACAAACACGTCCCGTTCGTGCGTTAGTGTTGAGGAGGAGCGAATGGCAGCGTGTTCAGCTCCAGTGCAGCCGCAGTCGCAGCCGCAGGCGAGACAGATGAGCGCAGTCGACAGCTGGGCCTCCGTTCACGCTCCGCAGACGCCAGAGTCACACACTGCCTTTGTTCTGTGTGTTTGAGGAGTGTGCTAATGACACGCTCATACTTCTGTGTGTGTGAGAGAGTGTGTGTAGGCGGACAGTGATCAGGTTAGTTGCTCAGTGCCGCTGCTGAACCTGAGTCTGTGATAATAGATGCTTCTGGATTAGATGAGCTGAAATTACACTGATTTTTATTCACACAATGAGACGAGATGAATTTGAGTAGAAGTTCAAACACTGAGATGTTCAGGAGATCTGATGATAACATCTGTGTGTTTGGTTCACAGGATGAATGAGGAGCAGATCGCCACTGTTTGTCTGTCGGTGCTGAAGGCGCTGTCGTACCTCCACACGCAGGGCGTCATTCACCGGGACATCAAGAGCGACTCCATCCTGCTCACCAGTGACGGACGCGTGCGTATAATAACATCTCAATATATACATGCAGTCATGTGATGAATCATCATCCTTTACATGTAACTGTTTGTAGAGTTACACACGTAAATGTGTTTATCGTGAGGACAGAAAAAGTGATCAGGGCTAATTAGCAACTTCACTAGTTCCAAGTAATTAACCCGTGTCTCCCACCTTGTAATTAGCTGAGAGAACATGACAAATGAAGAGGCGATTAGCGGTTAATCAGCTTTGTGTTGTGTCCTATACGTCCCACAGATCAAGCTCTCTGATTTCGGCTTCTGTGCTCAAGTGTCTAAAGAGGTTCCTAAGAGAAAGTCTCTGGTGGGAACGCCATACTGGATGGCGCCGGAGGTCATCTCCAGATTGCCCTACGGGACTGAGGTACGCCCTCCTTCATGAGCAGTGCCTGTGTTTGATAGACAGCTCTGGTAAACCTGCTGTCCTGTCCTGTGTGTGCAGGTGGACATCTGGTCTCTGGGTATCATGGTGATCGAAATGGTGGACGGAGAACCTCCGTACTTCAACGAACCTCCGCTGCAGGCCATGAGACGCATACGAGACAATCTGCCACCTCGACTCAAAGAGTCTCACAAGGTGAGCAGCTGCGAGAATTATGTTCTTTTGGTCAACATCATGATGTTAATGCTCCAGGTGTGTGTTCAGAGTTAAAGAGTTAAAAACACTGACGGGGAAAAAGTTAAAAACACTGGCAGGGGAAAGAGTTAAAAACACTGCGGGGGAAAGAGTTAAAACACTGATGGGGAAAGAGTTAAAAACACTGACAGGGGAAAGAGTTAAAAACACTGACGGGGAAGAGTTAAAAACACTGACAGGGGAAAGAGTTAAAACACTGACGGGGAAGAGTTAAAAACACTGACAGGGAAGAGTTAAAAACACTGACGGGAAAGAGTTAAAATACTGACGCGGAAAGAGTTAAAAACACTGACAGGGAAAGAGTTAAAACACTGACGCGGAAAGAGTTAAAAACACTGACAGGGGAAAGAGTTAAAAACACTGACAGGGGAAAGAGTTAAAAACACTGACGGGGAAAGAGTTAAAAACACTGATGGGGAAAGAGTTAAAAACACTGACAGGGGAAAGAGTTAAAAACACTGACAGGGGAAAGAGTTAAAAACTCTGACGGGGAAAGAGTTAAAAACACTGGCAGGGGAAAGAGTTAAAAACACTGACGCGGAAAGAGTTAAAAACACTGACAGGGAAAGAGTTAAAAACACTGACAGGGGAAGAGTTAAAAACACTGACGGGAAAGAGTTAAAAACACTGACAGGGGAAAGAGTTAAAAACACTGACAGGGGAAAGAGTTAAAAACACTGACGGGGAAAGAGTTAAAAACACTGACAGGGGAAAGAGTTAAAAACACTGACAGGGGAAAGAGTTAAAAACACTGACAGGGGAAAGAGTTAAAAACTCTGACGGGGAAAGAGTTAAAAACACTGGCAGGGGAAAGAGTTAAAAACACTGACGCGGAAAGAGTTAAAAACACTGACAGGGGAAAGAGTTAAAAACACTGACAGGGGAAAGAGTTAAAAACACTGACAGGGGAAAGAGTTAAAAACTCTGACGGGGAAAGAGTTAAAAACACTGACAGGGAAGAGTTAAAAACACTGACGGGAAAGAGTTAAAACACTGACGGGGAAGAGTTAAAAACACTGACAGGGAAAGAGTTAAAAACACTGACAGGGAAAGAGTTAAAAACACTGACAGGGGAAAGAGTTAAAAACACTGGCGGGAAAGAGTTAAAACACTGACAGGGGAAGAGTTAAAAACACTGACAGGGAAAGAGTTAAAACACTGACAGGGAAAGAGTTAAAAACACTGACAGGGGAAAGAGTTAAAAACACTGACAGGGGAAAGAGTTAAAAACACTGGACGGGAAAGAGTTAAAAACACTGACAGGGGAAGAGTTAAAAACACTGATGGGAAAAGAGTTAAAAACACTGACAGGGGAAAGAGTTAAAAACACTGACGGGGAAAGAGTTAAAAACACTGACAGGGAAGAGTTAAAAACACTGACAGGGAAGAGTTAAAAACACTGACAGGGGAAAGAGTTAAAACACTGACGGGGAAGAGTTAAAAACACTGACGGGGAAGAGTTAAAAACACTGACGGGAAAGAGTTAAAATACTGACGCGGAAAGAGTTAAAAACACTGACAGGGAAAGAGTTAAAAACACTGGCAGGGGAAAGAGTTAAAAACACTGACGGGGAAAGAGTTAAAAACTCTGGCAGGGGAAAGAGTTAAAAACACTGATGGGAAAAGAGTTAAAAACACTGGTAGGGGAAAGAGTTAAAAACACTGATGGGGAAAGAGTTAAAAACACTGGCAGGGGAAAGAGTTAAAAACACTGGCAGGGGAAAGAGTTAAAAACACTGGCAGGGGAAAGAGTTAAAAACACTGATGGGGAAAGAGTTAAAAACTCTGACGGGGAAAGAGTTAAAAACACTGATGGGGAAAGAGTTAAAAACACTGGCAGGGGAAAGAGTTAAAAACACTGACGGGGAAAGAGTTAAAAACTCTGGCAGGGGAAAGAGTTAAAAACACTGGCAGGGGAAAGAGTTAAAAACACTGGCAGGGGAAAGAGTTAAAAACACTGAGGGGAAAGAGTTAAAAACACACTGATGGGGAAAGAGTTAAAAACACTGATGGGGAAAGAGTTAAAAACACTGAGGGGAAAGAGTTAAAAACACTGGCAGGGGAAAGAGTTAAAAACACTGATCGGGAAAGAGTTAAAAACACTGATGGGGAAAGAGTTAAAAACTCTGACGGGGAAAGAGTTAAAAACACTGATGGGGAAAGAGTTAAAAACTCTGACGGGGAAAGAGTTAAAAACACTGACGGGGAAAGAGTTAAAAACACTGGCAGGGGAAAGAGTTAAAAACACTGGCAGGGGAAAGAGTTAAAAACACTGACAGGGGAAAGTTAAAAACACTGGCAGGGGAAAGAGTTAAAAACACTGATGGGAAAGAGTTAAAAACACTGGCAGGGGAAAGAGTTAAAAACACTGATGGGGAAAAGAGTTAAAAACTCTGGCAGGGGAAAGAGTTAAAAACACTGATCGGGAAAGAGTTAAAAACACTGATGGGGAAAGAGTTAAAAACACTGGCAGGGAAAGAGTTAAAAACACTGGCAGGGGAAAGAGTTAAAAACACTGGCAGGGGAAATAGTCAAAAACACTGACGGGGAAAGAGTTAAAAACTCTGGCAGGGGAAAGAAAGTTAAAAACACTGGCAGGGGGAAAGAGTTAAAAACACTGGCAGGGGAAAGAGTTAAAAACACTGGCAGGGGAAAGAGTTAAAAACACTGACAGGGAAAGAGTTAAAAACACTGGCAGGGGAAAGAGTTAAAAACACTGATGGGGAAAGAGTTAAAAACACTGATGGGGAAAGAGTTAAAAACAAGGGGAAAGAGTTAAAAACACTGGCAGGGAAAGAGTTAAAAACACTGATGGGAAAGAGTTAAAAACACTGATGGGGAAAGAGTTAAAAACACTGGCAGGGGAAATAGTCAAAAACACTGACGGGGAAAGAGTTAAAAACTCTGGCAGGGGAAATAGTCAAAAACACTGACGGGGAAAGAGTTAAAAACTCTGGCAGGGGAAAGAGTTAAAAACTCTGGCAGGGGAAAGAGTTAAAAACACTGGCAGGGGAAAGAGTTAAAAACACTGGCAGGGGAAAGAGTTAAAAACACTGATGGGGAAAGAGTTAAAAACACTGGCAGGGGAAAGAGTTAAAAACACTGATGGGGAAAGAGTTAAAAACACTGATGGGGAAAGAGTTAAAAACACTGGCAGGGGAAAGAGTTAAAAACACTGGCAGGGGAAAGAGTTAAAAACACTGGCAGGGGAAAGAGTTAAAAACACTGATGGGGAAAGAGTTAAAAACACTGGCAGGGGAAAGAGTTAAAAACACTGATGGGGAAAGAGTTAAAAACACTGGCAGGGGAAAGAGTTAAAAACTCTGGCAGGGGAAAGAGTTAAAAACACTGACGGGGAAAGAGTTAAAAACTCTGGCAGGGAAAGAGTTAAAAACACTGACAGGGGAAAGAGTTAAAAACACTGGCAGGGGAAAGAGTTAAAAACACTGATGGGGAAAGAGTTAAAAACACTGACAGGGGAAATAGTCAAAAACACTGACGGGGAAAGAGTTAAAAACTCTGGCAGGGGAAAGAGTTAAAAACACTGACGGGAAAGAGTTAAAAACACTGACGGGGAAAGAGTTAAAAACTCTGGCAGGGGAAAGAGTTAAAAACTCTGGCAGGGGAAAGAGTTAAAATGCAGATATGTATGCAGATAAAGTGGGATATACTATAAACACTGTGTATGTTTACATGGACAATAAAGCAAAATCAGCTCATTTTGATTATATGTCACGCGATCTGAACTGAATCAGATAAACACATCATCTGTCCTGTGTTCTGTCCAGGTGTCGTCGGTCCTGCGAGGCTTCCTGGACCTGATGTTGGTGCGCGAGCCGTCTCAGCGTGCATCAGCGCAGGAGCTCCTGCAGCACCCGTTCCTCAAGCTGTCTGGCCCACCGTCCTGCATCGTTCCACTGATGAGACATTACCGCCACCGCTGACCCGCCGTCAAGTCACATGCCGCTTTCATCATCAACAGAAGAGCGGGCCGGTGGTGTCTCGGGCTGCTGGCGTCCGGTTCGATCTGTCGGGCGACGCGATAGAGTCTCTTAACCAAGCGTCTTTTTCACTGTCGTCTTCTCACGCTAACTATTTTAGAGCAATTGTAAGTTTTACTTGTACAGTTTTGATAAACAGCAGTATTTTTGTTGTGATGTTACCATGGTGAAATGGGCAGTGTTATATAGAACTTGAGAGTTTCTGCAAAATAATATTATTAATAATAATAATAATAATAATAAAAACTTTCCTACTGTTTATATTTGATTTTTTTGAAGATGGTCATTTAAACTCCCTGTTGCAGACAGATGAATCTGAATATATTTATTTATTCTACATTTGTAGATACTGCCGCCGTCAGAGTTTTCTACGCTGTATTGATTTCTGATTTCTCAGTAGTGTGGCCTTTTCCATTCTCATCCTCACGTCTGACCGTCGCTCGTGTGTTTATCACCAACACTTCATTCATCCGACCTCTAGCAATATCAACGTGTTTGGCACAATAATCGATCACGCGTGTTTTCTAGTCCCGTCTCACCCGTGTCTCATTGGTCACTGTGATCTGTAAATATGAGTGTGTGTTTCTGGCATCACCTGTAGAAATATACAGATCCAGCTGTCATGTTGCTTTTGTACAGTGATCTTGCATGTGTGTCACTAAAAGCTGCTTTCAATAAAAAAACAAACAAATATGTCCATGTGCCATCACGTGCTTTTATCGGTATTCCGAGGATGTTTTTGGTTTTGGGCTCTTATTCACGCACGCATGCACGCACACACAGTGCTGAGAGCTGATGAAACACTGTGATCACAATCATAGCAGAAGTGACGATATCGTACTAATCAAGCTTCATAATAAATATTAAAACAAAATATAAAAAATAGTGTATTTTTATTGTTAAGTTTATTGCAGCATGAAATATATCTGTTTCTAATTATATATATATTTAAAACATGATTCATGGGACTTCATCTTTTCCAGGTCAACTCTGTTTTCAAATATTGTAACATTTTAAGACTATAATGACAGTAATGTTCTGTACTACAACAAATGAAGTACTTAGAAATCTTAATAAATGTATGAGAGAATTTGGTTTCTGGAAACTGATGGTGAGATGGAGGACAGGAAACAGAGTCAGACTGTTGTTCATTTAGAGGTAAAGAAGCTCACACATAAAAACAAAATAAATATGAATAATATATTTTCACATGTGGCTGTGGAACGAGCTCGTATGCTGAAGTCGTGATGTGAGCTCGAGTGCTTTGTTGTCTGAGACACTAGACCTTAGAGCAGGGACAGACTCTGTATAAAGCAGTGCTTCATCAGCAGGACGGTCCAGAAACACCCACTGTAGAGATGCGTGTCCCGCACAGCCTCGCTTTCATTCCCGCTAAAGATCAGAGATGCTGGGAATAAGGTCTGCAGGCATCATGGAGGACACCAGGATGATTCTTTCCTATTTCTTGGGGAAATCTCATTAAAGCTAAAATGTATTGCACAGATTTCATTTTGAAGAAACTGTAGCGTCCCGTTTGTTGACAACCATATAAACATTCACCGCACGATCCGCTTGCTGGCGAGTCTGGAATTTCGGTCAAACAGATGCTATTTTCACTGTGTGTAAAACAACTGAATAATCATTTGAAGCATATCGTATGTAAATATGCACTACTTTAACAACGATACAGGCGATGCAGCTGTGGTGGAGAAACAGTGTCCCAGTCCCAGCAGCAATCGCTCCCCGCCGCCATCTCTGACTTTGAGCCATAAACTTACGTCATGAAAACTCCAACTAGGAATTTCCGACTTGGTTTTTCAAACTTGATTTCTAAGAACATTATTTATATGTATAATTTTAGTCTTACACATCGTGAATGAGAATCAAGTTTGTTTCGTGGTCAACAGTGTAAATGTATACAATAATTGTGCCTGTAATGTTGAAAGTACGACAAAAAAGAAAACAGTTTGACAGGTTTATTGAATATGATAAACATGCTTGAATGAATTTTGAGCTGCAGTTTCGTGCACACTAACTGATAACACACACACACACACACACACACACCACACACACACACACACACGAGACACAGTGTTAAAGCACGAGGTCAGTGAAAGCCCTAGAAGAACCGAAGCACGATGAATCCCCTTGAGTGACAGTGTTTTATGAGCGCAGTGCAGCATAACTCACTTTGTCCGAAAAGAACGAGTTTTAATTGAGCGTCAGATCAATAAACTCTTCAGTGTCTGAGACTCGAGACATTGATCTGTGAGGATCGCAGCTCATTTGTGGAAATCTTTAATGTCAGTGATGTGACTGCTGCCGTCCGGCCGCTTCTTATTGATTTTGCATTCATCTCCGTGTCATGTTTCATTCTGACGGATCTAACGCTGCTTCACATGCTGTCGGAAAGGCCCTACTTCCCACTTCTGAAGTCGTGATTACTGCTGCCTTCACATGCTATGGGAATGATCGTGAATATGTGTTTCCTGGTCAGACATCGGACATGAACGCCCTCTCAAGTCATATTTACTACTAGGAAACTAGATCATTTTGACACCCGGCGGCCCTAAACTTTCAGCATGGCTACGGGGGACCGATTGCGGCTGTGACAGCTATTCTTCATTCGTTTTTTACACAAAAGCCTTGTCTTTTCGTTAAAGCACTGAATATTAACATATATAAACAACCATTGGAAACATATTGTATTTTGTAAATAGTGAAAAAGCTGACGAATCTGGAGTTTCGATCAAATTACATTTTATTCAAAATTAAATATCTTCAATACATTTAGGCTTTAATAAGATTTAGGTTCAAACCACTTGAACAGGACAAGCTCATATCACGACTTCAAAAGTGGGAAGTAGGAAATTTACAATTGCATGAATGAAACATACAATATGATAATCATAAATGATTATTCATGTATGTAAATATGCACTACTTTAACAACAATACAGGCGATGCAGCTGTGGTGGAGAAACTGATACAGTGTCCCAGTCCCAGCAGCAATCGCTCCCCGCCGCCATGTTGAAAGTTTAGCGCCGCCCAACTTGGAAACTCAGGTGTCAAAATTATCTGTTTCTCAGTAAATATGACGTTAGAGTGTTTATGTCCAATTTCCAACTAGGAAAGTCTGACTAGGAATTTCCGACTAGGAAACTCTGATTAGGAAACTCATATTTACGATAAGAATTCTGATAGCATGTCAAGGCAGCATCACTGTGTATAAAACATACAATCAGAGTTTTTCAGTAATAAATATGACTTTAGTGTTTATGTCCAATTTCCAACTAGGAAAGTCCAACTAGGAATTTCCGACTAGGAATTTCCAACTAGGAATATCCGACTAGGAAACTCCAACTAGGAATTTCCGACTAGGAAACTCCACCTAGGAATTTCCGACTAGGAAACTCCACCTAGGAATTTCCGACTAGGAAACTACGACTAGGAATTTTCAACTAGGAATTTCTTACTAGGAATTTTCAACTAGGAAACTCTGATTAGGAAACTCATATTTACGATAAGAATTCCGATAGCATGTGAAGGCAGCATCACTGTGTATAAAACATACAATCAGAGTTTTTCAGTAATAAATATGACTAGAGAGGGCGTTCATGTCCAATTTACAACTAAGAAACTCCAACTAGGAAACTCCACCTAGGAATTTCCACCTAGGAATTTCCGACTAGGAAACTCCAACTAGGAATTTCCGACTAGGAATTTTCAACTAGGAATCTCTGATTAGGAAACTCATATTTACGATAAGAATTCTGATAGCATGTGAAGGCAGCATCACTGTGTATAAAACATACAATCAGAGTTTTTCAGTAAATATGACTAGAGAGGGCGTTCATGTCCAATTTACAACTAGGAAACTCATATTCACGATAATTCCAATAGCACTTTATGGTGATAAACCTTCAGTTTTCTCTTTCTCAGCTTTAAAAGATAAACCTCAAACATCAAAGACACTCGTCACACAGAAGAGTTGAAATGGGAGGAAAACACAAGTCATTCTGAGCTGTTTCACACAAACACACACATCAGTACATGGACACAAAATCATTTATTTTCTCATTGTCATTTTGTAAATCACAAAATATTTTATAATCATAAAATAATATGCAATAATCATTAATCATTGTACCTTATTTATATCCTTCAAGCAATTGAAATATCTCTATTTTTATACAGTGCCGGACATTGGTGTGGAAACGACACACATGATGAGTGCAGCAGTTACAGGGTGATGGCGTTTGACATCCTACGAGACACTGGACACACAGAAACCAGAAAGAACACAGGAGTTGTAATAATGTGCATTAGATATTTGGACGTGACGTATGGCGAGGGAGCGGCGTGTGCATAGAGTCTTCACATGTTCTTGTAGAGCGATCGGTCCCGGGGCAGCTGCGGCTGCGGAGCGCTCAGTTTCAGGTGGAAGTGATAAACGGAGATGATGATGACGATGATGAGGCCCAGGATGAGACCCAACACCAGCGGCAGCATCTGCTCCAGCTGCTCGCGCTGGTCCGTTATGCATTTATACGCTGCAAGAGGAGAGAAACACACGTCTGCAGATCACACACACACATCCTAAAACAACATTTCTGAACAACGTAAATGTTATGTTCAAGATTCAAGATTCAAGAGTTTTAAACTCTTGAAACTCCAGAGTTTTGTGGTTATAGGATTTGATCTTTTGCACCTCAAGGCCGACGAACATTTACATCAACTAGATTTTTCACAACATGATGTCATTAGCTATGTTTCAATCCACCTATTTTTATGCAAATTTTGAGATATTTTATAAAAAATGCTGGATAGAAACGCAAAGATATTTTCACATATTTTCCAAGTTGGGCGAGCCATAAACGTTCAACATGGCTACGGGGGAGCGATTGCTGCTGTGACTGGGACACTGTATCAGTTTCCCAGCTGCATCGCCTGTATTGTTGTTAAAGTAGTGCATATTTACATACATGAATAATCGTTTGAAGCATATTGTATGTTTTACACACAGTGATGCTGCCTTCACATGCTATCGGAATTATCCTAGACAGCGTTTCCTTGTCTGAAATTCCTAGTTGGAGTTTCCTAGTTGGAAATTTCAAGTCAGAAATTCCTAGTTGGAAATTCCAGGTTGGAAATTTCCTAGTCGGAGCCATAAACTTTCAACATGGTGGAGGGGAGAACAATTGCTGCTGTTACTGAGATTCTCTATTTTTTCTACAGACCAGGCGATGCAGCTGTTGTGGAAAACTAATACAGTATCCAGTCCCGGCAGCAATCGCACCGCCATGTTGAAAGTTTATGGCTAGGAAACGCTGACTAGGAATTTCTGACTAGGAAACATATATTTACAAAAATTCTGATTACTGTGTAAAAAACATATGAATAATCATTTGAAGCATATTGTATATGTAAATTTGCACAAACAACAATACAACAATACAAGGCGATGCAGCTGTTGTGGAGAAACTAATAAAAGAATAAAGTATATGAAAATAAATAAATAAATAAAACTGTTTTATGTTTATGGCCTGCCCAACTCGGAAACTTGGGTGCCAAAATGATCAGTTTCCCACTAGTAAATATGATTTGAGAGGGTGTTCATGTCCAGTTTCGACTAGGAAACTTGTTTTACGATAATTGATGTGATGGGGTGTTGTTCTGTTTTAGGATTTGTTGATTTGCACCTCCTTTATCCAATAAGACGACATACATACAACGAAAATATATACAATGCATACAATGTGTGTGTGTGTTTATTCCTCTAGAAGCGTGTCACATGATCGAGTTCCCAAACACCAGCATTCCAACGCAAGAGAACATGACAGCGTGTGTTTCGCCTGACGCTCTGAGTGTGTGTGTGTGTTTCGCCTGACGCTCTGAGTGTGTGTGTGTGTTTCGCCTGACGCTCTGAGTGTGTGTGTTTCGCCTGACGCTCTGAGTGTGTGTGTGTGTGTGTGTGTGTGTCGCCTGACGCTCTGAGTGTGTGTGTGTGTGTTTCGCCTGACGCTCTGAGTGTGTGTGTGTGTTTCGCCTGACGCTTTGAGTGTGTGTGTGTGTTTCGCCTGACGCTCTGAGTGTGTGTTTTTTCGCCTGACGCTCTGAGTGTGTGTGTGTGTGTGTGTGTTTCGCCTGACGCTCTGAGTGTGTGTGTGTGTGTTTCGCCTGACGCTCTGAGTGTGTGTGTGTGTTTCGCCTGACGCCTGAGTGTGTGTGTGTGTTTCGCCTGACGCTCTGAGTGTGTGTTTCGCCTGACGCCTGAGTGTGTGTGTGTGTGTGTGTGTTTCGCCTGACGCCTGAGTGTGTGTGTGTGTTTCGCCTGACGCTCTGAGTGTGTGTGTGTGTTTCGCCTGGACGCTTTGAGTGTGTGTGTGTTTCGCCTGACGCCTGAGTGTGTGTTTTTTCGCCTGACGCTCTGAGTGTGTGTGTGTGTGTTTCACCTGACGCTCTGAGAGTGTGTGTGTATGTTTCGCCTGACACTCAGTGTGTGTGTGTTTCGCCTGACGCTCTGAGGGTGTGTGTGTTTCGCCTGACGCGCTGAGTGTGTGTGTTTTGCCTGATGCTCTGAGAGTGTGTGTGTGTTTCGCCTGACGCTCTGAGAGTGTGTGTGTTTCGCCTGACGCTCTGAGGGTGTGTGTGTTTTGCCTGATGCTCTGAGAGTGTGTGTGTTTCGCCTGACGTGCTGAGTGTGTGTGTTTTGCCTGATGCTCTGAGAGTGTGTGTATGTGTGTTTCGCCTGACGCTCTGAGGGTGTGTGTGTGTGTGTTTCGCCTGACGCTCTGAGGGTGTGTGTGTTTCGCCTGACGCGCTGAGTGTGTGTGTTTTGCCTGATGCTCTGAGAGTGTGTGTGTGTGTGTGTTTCGCCTGACGCTCAGTGTGTATTTCGCCTGGCGCTCAGTGTGTTTCGCCTGACGCGCTGAGTGTGTGTTTTGCCTGATGCTCTGAGAGTGTGTGTGTTTCGCCTGACGCTCTGAGTGTGTGTGTGTGTTTTGCCTGACGCTCTGAGAGTGTGTTTCGCCTGACGCTCTGAGTGTGTGTGTGTGTTTCGCCTGACGCTCTGAGTGTGTGTGTGTGTTTCGCCTGACGCTCTGAGTGTGTGTGTGTGTGTTTCGCCTGACGCTCTGAGTGTGTGTGTGTTTCGCCTGACGCTCTGTGTGTGTTTCGCCTGACGCTCAGTGCGTGTTTTGCCTGACGCTCTGTGTGTGTTTCGCCTGACGCTCTGAGTGTGTGTGTTTCGCCTGACGCTCTGAGTGTGTTTCGCCTGACGCTCTGAGTGTGTGTGCGTTTCGCCTGACACTCTGAGTGTGTGTGAGTGTTTCACCTGACGCTCTGAGTGTGTGTGTGTGTGTGCGTTTTGCCTGACGCTCTGAGACGACACTAATTTATGGTGTGTGTGTGGGTTTTGTTTGACGCTCTGAGATGACACTCATTTATGGTGTGTGTGTGTGTGTGTGTGTGTGTGTGTGTGTGTGTGTCTCATTTATGATGGAGGGAAAAACAGCAACACACAGTTTATTACTGATATTTTGTGCCAGTTTCACAGGAAGTGATGAATTGTTCTCTTGAACACATGGGATGGAAATGCTTTATTCACAGATGATTTATGCGATATTCCAATCTTACGCATAAGTTAAAATCACAACTTTGGATGGAAACATTATTAGAGTTGTATCAGTTTGCTGAGTTGTTAATGTGTCAAGAGCGCACACACACACACACACCAGCACTCGAGTTAACACAAGCTCCTCGACGCGTGATTGTGCAAATGCAGCAGATCTGTCAGAAACATCTTCATCCTCTTCACACACTGACAGACAGACGTCAGATCCTCCACACACTCCTACACACTCTGCTAGAAATTCTTTATATTAGTAAAAGGTTCTTCACACTAAGAAAAAATGCTGATCGCTGAAACGTTCTTTGTGGAACCAAATATGTTTCTCCTACGGCACTGCTGCAAAAAACCCTTTGTTTTTACAAGTGTAACCTTTTGTTTCCTTCACAACAGCAAAGCATAATCGAGCCAGTTGAGACGCGCCGGCGCCCAGCGGGACGGGCTTTTGTTCCTGCGCTGAAGGAAACGGCCCATAAATCACCGGGAATATAAAGGGAAGAGTACGCTCACTGCGGTAAACAGCCATTTCACCCTCACAGCGAGAGCCCAGAGAACCACACGCTCATCTCACGGGTCACCGAGAGGTCAACACATCCAACCTGCTCAAACCAGAACCTTCTGAACCCCTCGGACACATGGAACAAACACCTGGAACAAACCTGACACTCGTCAAAGCATCTGCTCATTTCTGCCCCAAATCAAACACAGATGATGAACGCTGCAAAACATGATTCTCTTCCTCTCGTTTTCCAGCACAAATATCCAACCGTCCTTACATCAGGACACATTTACTGGAGAAGCAGAATGACTGAAGATAGGAAGTGCTGCTTAATGACAAATGAAGTGAGTTTGTGCGATTCAAAGGGAAAATATTTGTTCTAGTTAAGCACAAACTCGCATACATTTTTCAGAAGACAAGACAATAGTATTTAAGTCATTTTGTTTCTCCAGATATTTGTGCTGGAAAACGAGACGGACACAGAGGAAGAGCATCATGCGTTTAACTGCCATGATAATAACGCTCCAATGCAACAAATCTGAAGCTCCTGAAACCCTGAGGAGATATATCCGAGGTGTGTGTCCTGACGGTGTGAGATGCGTGCCTTACGTTCACTGAAGACGAAGTCGCTGCTGATGTCGAAGGGCTGGATCTGGATGTCATAGATGGAGATGGTGATTCCCTTCTGATGGTCACTGGAGATCATGGTGAGCGTCTGCTGAGCCGAGCACACGTACGAGCGTCCGGCCGGAGTCACCAGCGCTGAGAGACGGTGTGTGCTGGCCGTGCGTTTCCCCGCTGCGCACACACACACACACACACGGATCCGTCAGAACTCTGGTCATTAGTTCAGATCAGCAGAATCATCTCATACTTCACTGAACGAGATGACACCATTGAACAAACATCGTGCAGAAACGGGGAGTTCCTGTGAACGAGTGTGTGTGAACGTGTAAAGCGCAGTGATGTCGCAGTGGAGGACGCAGATCACTGCAGCGCTCGGCTTTGTGTCTCAGCAAACCACTAACATGCAGAAGAAAAGCTCATTTTCAATCAGAAATATAAGCAGCTGAAATCCCTGACTTATGAACGCCGCAAACTGGAGCATGAAATCACAAAACAGGTCTACATTTGTAAAAGATGATGATTATTTTCTAATCTTAATCTGCAAGCAATCCTGAATCATATTGTGATCTCCTGTGAACTCAAGGTTTACTCACGATTATAGGCGTTAATGAAGTGCGTCGTCTCTGAAGTGTCATAGACCAGCTGAAGCTTGTTCATCTCCCACACCTCCGCTTCTTTAGCTTTTCCATCACTTCCCATCGCGTGCTTCTCCTACACACACACACACACACACACACACACACACACACACACACACACACACACACACACACACACACACACACACACACGAAACAGTGAAGTGCTGTAATGGATCACACCGATCATGTGTTTCTGCTGGGATTCAAACCTTTGAGAAGAAGATGCGGAATGTGAAGCTCTGATCGCTCCATGAGATGTGCAGCTCCGACTCAGTGTTCCCGCATTTTCCCGCAATCTGAGCTCCACGCGGGATCGACACGGACGCCTGCTCCGTTATCAGCTACACACACACACACACACACAATATAAGCATCATCTCATGTTTGTACAAGGAAGTTTCCAAACACTTAAAGCATCCTAATGGGATGGGCAGGATGTTTTAACTTCTGAGTCAAGGATCCAATAGGATCAAATCCAATTGGAATCCGTGTTGCATTTTTTATTCTACTAGATCAACTCAGAATGATTAGACGGAATAGAGTCGCTCACGTCGATCCCGTTCAGGGCCAGAACGTCATATGGAATCAGGAATTTCACCGCAAACTCCGCCATCAAGCAGGTCGTTCCATTTTCTCGGACGACAAAAATCTCCCGGTCCGGATTCGGTGACAGTCCGGAGAGGTTCTCTACCTCCTGCTCCGCAGAAACAGTGAGCGCTGACAGAGAGCCTGGAGAAACCAGGAGACACACACACACACACACACACACACACACACACACTTAATGAGCCTCATCTGTTCGGTTGTGCTCTTTGTCTTGTCCACCGGGTTTGAGACTGCAGTGAAAGCACACGACTGCACACTCCGGACACTAAAGTGATGTCTAACACAACGGAAGAGGCTTTGAGAAACGGATTCTGCAGTTTTCTCAGCTTCTCTTCTGCTGTAGTTTTAGAGTCGGATCTTAGATCTCATTCTGATAAAACATCTAACAGAATCAAACTCCCAGCACATCATCCCCGGCGACTACTGTACAAGTGAACAAATGTGTCTCATATTTGACGAAGTTTGCATCATTGATTCTGCTATTTACTGTGAAGCTGCTGGTGTGTGTGAAATAAAAGAGTTGTCTCTGTGGAGAAGCAGCAGAACTTACCGAGCAGCAGAAGCGCAGCGCAGCGCAGGTCCATCCTGAAGCGACGCTCCTGCAGGAAATGAGCGGAAGCTTCCAGAGGAACTCCAGCAGATGCAGGTGCGCGTGATTCACGCCTGCAGACGCTCGCGACGCGAATGCAGCATCAGCACCACTCCGCTCGGACAGTCCGCCGATCCCGCACTGCTGCAGCGCGCGACACGAGCCCGTGCTCCACCGATGACGGATCGTCGACGTATCAGATCGCCGAGTGCACTTCCCTCCTGCACGCGCACGGCGCTCAGAAGTCCTTCAGTTATTTTCCGCAGAGAAACCCTGGCCAGCAGAAACGGCGCGTGCATGCTCGGCCAGGTATGCGCGTTATTGCACACACACACAAAATCCTTATATGGGACACTGGGGTTAGTTGTCACATGGTCTGACTGCCTCTGTGAGGTTTTTATGCGTAGCGACATAAAATAGAAACATTTTATGAGCAATAAGGCACACTCACATACATTCAGACGATATTCATAAACATGCGTAATAATTCATTAATTCGTTTCTTGGCAGTTTTGTGACGTCAGCTTTTACACGTTTTACTGTTTTGTGAATTATTTCTTGTTTTTTGTTTTGTTTTCTAATGCAGAGGCTGTTTAATGATTGTGACAACTTACCCCATAAGTGTGACAAATTAAACACAAACACACAGCATTACTGACCGAGCCACTGTAAATACTGACTGTTGTTTTTTGTTTGTAGTTAAGACTGTAAGGTTTGTGTTTTTATTTTTTTAATAAACCCACTGTGACAACTAGCCCCGGTCTGCCCTAACATAAATTACATGACTTATAAAAAAAATGAAATGACTTATAAAGTGAAGTCTGATCTTTCTGTAACGGCAGGTGGAAAATGACCCAAAAACATGTATTTAATATCGTCACATATTCCCAAGCCATGTGTTATTTGTTGAAGCTGCACTAGTTAGTGTGCATCATAGGCCGCCGTTCATCCGCTCATGGCCAGTCGCTCAGACATCTGGAGCCGCTTTACCCTGAAAGTCAAACTCACACTTGACTGCACTGATGCTGTCGATGCTCGGCTTGCTCCCCACTTGAGGGTGGTTCTTTCCCAGGGGAAATGTCTCTGACCTTGGGAAACAGCGGCCGGCCGGATCTGAAGCTCCGCTCTGAGCGCTGCAACCTTCTCTGCTGCTGCGCTTGAGCTCGGGGAAAGTGAATCTCCTCAACAGCCTGCCGCCGAGAGCGCTCACGGATCTGTTCCCAGCATGCACTGGGGCCTTCAGCAGGGGTTTGCTCCTACTGCGCTCCGGGGCCGCCGGGGCGAGAGCGCTTGTGGGTAAACTGCACCTCTTCTGATAATAACTGTCATCGAACCTCCAGATGGGCAGCCGTTTCTTTTTCTCTTTCTCTGGCTCTTCTTTGGCGCTTTTGCTGAAAGGAGTTAATAAAATGCCGAGAGGACCGGATGGAGGAGGCGGTGTTTTGGAGGGTCTGGGGGAGTAAAACAAGGGCGGCAGGTGATTGTTCAGATGCTCTGCCTGTTTCTGAGGAGGTTTTGATGTTGAAACACCAGAGAACATGAGGCCCTGTGATGAAGTGACGTCACTTTCCCTCTCATATTCCTCAATAGAGTCCATCGACTGGATTCGGTTCCGCAAACCGAGGGACCTTTTACGGGTTAAACCGAGTCGAGTCCCATCTTCAGGTGGAGCTCTTCTCTCAGGCCTCGGCTCGTCTTCATCGAGGCTCATGCTGGACAGTCTTTCAGCCAGTGTGTCATCGTGAACCCTCCTGGAGTGACTCGAAAGCGCCTGCAAACACTCGGTGTGTCCGAGATGCTTGGCCACCTCGATGGCAGAATTGCCCACCTTGTTTTGCCGGTCGATCTGGAGACCCAATCTTTTAAAGGCGCGCACCAGAAACTCCACGACGGCTGGACGTCCGGCCACGACCGCGTACATGAGCGCCGTGTTCCCCCAGGCATCCGCCGCCTCGGGATCTGCGCCATTCTTCACCAGGATCTTCACCGCATCCAGGTATCCCATCTCGCAGGCATAACTCAGTGCTGTGCGTCCGCTCTCGTCCGGCCGGTTCACACTCGCACCCCTTTGCAGCAGGAGATTCATGAACCTGCTCCTCGCCGGAGGATCCCGCAGAAACACGGCGGAAATCAGAGGCGTCTGCGCCCCTTCGCTCTCAGAGTCGATGATCTTCCCGTCCAGAGCGTCTAGGATGAACCTGGCCAGGTGGATCTTGTCGTTGGAGATGGCGTCCAGGAGGATTCTGGTGTCCGTCTTGGAGTCGCACCTGTCGGAGAGCTTCAGCATGTTTAAGGCTCTTTCCTCAAACGTCTCTCCGCCGCTGGTCTCTGCGCTCTTTATACTGCTGTGCTTTGGAGTTTCCACGACAACACGAATCTCATTATAACACTTTATTGTTCATAAGTGGATGTGTATTAATGTGCTGATTGTAATAAGGGCTTCTGAGAGCGCCGATTGAATGAAATGAATACATGCGCCAATTACTGCATGTGATTATTGACTGGAACACTTTGTGTCTCTCCAGAGACGCCGGGGAGCTTTGACCAACTCAAGTCTAATGAAGGCTTTCTTCTCATTCATATCTTCGGCTGAATTAAATGAATAAATAAATTTTCTCACCGCTGGCTTTTTGTGTTTCTTTCATTGAAAGGAAAGATCGCAGCACATATTGACATATTCAACAGTATATTGCTTTAACTTCGAAGAAGAATATACACCGATCAGGCATAACATTATGACCGGTGAAGTGAATAGCACTGATGATCTCTTCATCACGGCTCCTGTTAGTGGGTGGGATATATTAGGCAGCAAGTGAACATTTTGTCCTCAGAGTTGATGTGTTAGAAGCAGGAAAAATGGGCAAGCGTAAGGATTTGAGTGAGTTTGACAAGGGCCAGATTGTGATGGCTAGACGACTGGGTCAGAGCATCTCCAGAACTGCAGCTCTTGTGGGGTGTTCCCGGTCTGCAGTGGTCAGGATCTATCAAAAGTGCTCCAAGGAAGGAACAGTGGAGAACCGGCCACAGGGTCATGGGCGGCCAAGGCTCATTGATGCACGTGGGGAGCGAAGGCTGGCCCGTGTGGTCCGATCAAACAGACGAGCTACTGGAGCTCAAACTGCTCAAGAAGTTAATGCTGGTTCTGATAGAAAGGTGTCAGTCGGGTGCCCATGCTGATCCCTGTCCTGTTGGCAACACAATATTAGGATATAATATTAGTGGTCATAATGTTATGCCTCATTGGCATATTCTCCAATAAGAGTATTATTGGCATCAACGGTTCCATGAAGAACCTTTAACATCCATGGGATCTTTCCGTTGCACAAACGGTTCTTTATTCACACTAAAAACATGGTTCTTTTGAGAACGGATCACTGGAAGGTTTTTTGGGGAACCACTATGGCATCACAGTGAAAAACCCTTTTGGAAGCTTTTAATGAAACGACACCGTCCGACAGACAATAAAATACACGCGCAGCAATTTTCATTTAACACCTGGGATAGTTTATTGGTACACATACTATAAAACAGTATTAAAGTAGCAGGATAACAACAGTATTTTTTAAGTATTTTCATTGCTAGAAGTTTGACAAATACTGAGATATATATATATATATATATATATATATATATATATATATATATATATATATATATATATATATATATATATATATAAATAAATACAAAAGCACCCACAGCATGGTCCATTGAGTAGCTACAGAAAGACAAACGAATAAAAACAGGTGAAATTCAGAGCGACAGTTCTGCAAAAATAATCTGCTTTTCCCGCAAACTATAATTTAGAGCAAAAGTCTACGAGGAAGTCGCACAACAGAAAACATTCAGCTAGTGCAAAAAGCTTCTAAGAAATCAAACGTAGTCTTAAACTACCCGCTATAATATATGTATCTTTATATAAATAACCCCTTATTTTGGCATTTATCATTGTAAAATAATTTAAAGGTCCTACATGACATTTAGTGGCACATTTGTAAGCGATGGAGTTTTAAAGCACTTTGCTTTCACACGAGATATGTGGTCACCGCCAAACACTTGAAAACATGATGTGAAGAAAAAGAACGAAACCAATAGATGGAAAACCCACCACAACCAATACGCATATGATCCCAAAAGCCCTCAAATACAAGCCGGGATAAACGATCAACCACCTCTCTTGAACACAAGTACCGTTAGATTAGACCTCCTGAAAGTGAAAGAACACAAACACAAGTGGAACCAAAGTTCAGCGTCATGTCCGAGGAAAGTAAATGGTTTGTGTTGATGCGCCCAAATCCACACGGGTCAGAAGCTCCAAGTGTCGACGCTACGAGATTGAGTTTGGATCCATTGTGTAGTACAGCAAACGCAAACTCATTGAGCACCATCTACATCTCGAAGCCTGTTTAAAAAGTGTCCCCTAAAATAAAACAACATTTGGGTTAAAATGACATGTGCGCCTGAGCTGCATCTTAAAAGCGGACAGGAACAGATGATAAAAGCTCGGGACAGCAGAAGAACTCGTGTGGATTCCAGACGCTCTACATTCTTACTGTACTGAGGAAAGCTAGTGCTCTGCTACAAAGTCCTCTGACATCCTATCACATATAAAGTGCTCAGGACATTAAACTAGCGCATCGTTCACAGGTATTGTGCTGACGACATAAACTAAATCAGATTCGTCTGCTGGCCTGACTCTGCTACGGGTAAGATACGAGTTGAAAAGTTCACTTCGGAGTCGTCGCCCCATGATGATGACGGATGGGCTGCAGAGGACTGTATAAAAACGCGTGTGACGAGTTTGTCCCACCAGCGCCGTCTTCACCGCAGGGGCTGGCTTCAGCAGCGTGGGTGGAGCTACGGATTGGCCGCTGCAGAGGAGGAGTTAGCTGCTGTGGGCGGGGTTAGAGCTGAGGTAGGGAAAATGGGTGGGGCTACAGATCTACAGACTGCAGGGACAGATGAAGATGGAGCCCGACGGGACAGACGGACGCCTTCAGCACACTCGTGTGGGAGATTGGTGAGGGTTTCCTCTGGCCTTCTCAGTTGACGGACGGAGGACTTATACCATCGTGGCTGGCCTGCGGTCCATGTCCTCCTCCAGCTTCACCATCTTCTGCATGTCTTTGGCCTGGAGAATCACAGCAGACACACCATCAGAGAGAGAGAGAGAGAGAGAGAGAGAGAGAGAGAGAGAGAGAGAGAGAGAGAGAGAGAGAGAGAGAGAGAGAGAGAGAGAGAGAGAGAGAGAGAGAGAGAGAGAGAGAGAGAGAGAGAGAGAGAGAGACTGATAGACTATCTTGCCAAAAGTATTGGGCCGCCCCTCCAAATCCCTGAGTTCAGGTGTTCAATCCCTTCATGGCCACAGGTGTATAAATCAAGCACTAGGCATGCAGACGCTTCTACACACATTTGTGAAAGAATGGCTCGCTCTCAGGAGCTCAGTGAACTCAAGCGTGGTACCGTGATAGGTTGCCACCTGTGCAATAAATCCATTCCTGAAATTTCCTCACTACTAAATATTCCACGCTCAACTGTTAGTGGGATTATAACAAAGTGGAAGCATTTGGGAACAACAGCAACTCAGCCACGAAGTGTTAGGCCACGTAAAATCACAGAGCGGGGTCAGCGCATGCTGAGGGTCACAGTGTGCAGAAGTAACCAACTTTCTGCAGAGTCAATAGCTCCAGACCTCCAAACTTCTGTGGCCTTCAGATGAGCTCAAGAACAGTGCGTAGAGAGCTTCATGGAATGGGTTTCCATGGCCGAGCAGCTCATCCAAGCCTTACATCACCAAGTGCAATGCAAAGCGTGGGATGCAGTGGTGTAAAGCACGCCGCCACTGGACTCTAGAGCAGTGGAGACGTGTTCTCTGGAGTGACCAATCACACTTCTCCGTCTGACAATCCCAGGGACGAGTCTGGGTTTGGCGGTTGCCAGGAGAACGGGACTTGCCTGACTGCACTGTTCCAAGTGTAAAGTTTGGTGGAGGGGGATTATGGGGTGGGGTTGTTTTTCAGGGGTTGGGCTTGGCCCCTTAGTTCCAGTGAAAGGAACTCTTAATGAGTAGAGAGTAATGAGTGATTAAAAGACATTTTGGACAATTTCATGCTCCCAACTTTGTGGGAACAGTTTGGGGACGGCCCCTTCCTGTCCCAACATGACTGCGCTCCAGTGCACAAAGCGTTGGTCCATAAAGACATGGATGAGCGAGTTTGGTGTGGAGGAACTTGACTGGCCTGCACAGAGTCCTGACCTCATCCCGATAGAACACCTTTGGGATGAATTAGAGCGGAGACTGCGAGCCAGGCCTTCTCGTCCAACATCAGTGCCTGACCTCACAAATGCGCTTCTAGAAGAATGGTCAAAAATTCCCATAAACACACTCCTAAACCTTGTGGAAAGCCTTCCCAGAAGAGCTGAAGCTGTTAGAGCTGCAAAGGGTGGGCCGACTCCATATTAAACCCTACGGATTAAGAATGGGATGGCATTAAAGCTCATGTGCATGTAAAGGCAGGCGTCACAAAACTTTTGGCAATATAGTGTATATAGATAGATAGATAGATAGATAGATAGATAGATAGATAGATAGATAGATAGATAGATAGATAGATAGATAGATAGATAGATAGATAGATAGATAGATTTTTTTACAATAAGGTTTCATTTGTTGACATTGGTTAGTTATGAATTAACAATGATCAATTCCTTCTACAGCATTTCAACATTTACTAATGAATTATTCAAATAAAACGTTAGTGGACCTGAGCTAACAAGAACTAATGTTAACAATGATTATTAATACTGTAACAAACGTGTCGCTCATTGTTAGGTAATACTAATTGTGTGCATTAACTACCGTTAACAAGTTGGACCTTATTATAAAGACTGCTGTTCATACTGACAGCAGCTTCTTCAGAGGTTTATTCAGTTACTAAATTAAAATTATTTGCATATTTTTTGTGAGACCATGTAAAAATCGATACTAGGTTCGTAATGAAGAGAAAAGGTCTAAGTAGCTTGGCATATTCTTTTATTATTTGGCTTATAAAAAGAAGCAGATTTTTTTAACACTTTACAATATTGTCTCAATAGTTCATGCATTAACTATCATTAACTAACAAGAGTAATACATTTGTTACAGTATTTATTAATCTTTGTTAATGTCAGTTAATACAAATATAACTGTTAATCGTTAGTTCTCGTTAACTAATGTTAACAAAGTGTTTTAAAGTGTTACCTACAACTATTTATAAAAAGAAAAACTTTGTCCATCAAATCATTGGATGTGATGCAAGGAAGTAGCTGCCACATGACACCACCACCAATTGAATCATCCGATGACTCGTTCCTCCCGAATCAATCTAACGACTCTTGATTCACTCACTGAACTGCAGGCATTACTCTCATCGTGTTCAATTTAAAATTAGAGTAAAATTA
>JAGHMJ010000032.1:265000-342576 GCA_018749465.1 Paracanthobrama guichenoti | reverse complement strand
ACCAGTTAACCTTGGAGCTCAAAGTAGCAGTATTTAAATGGGTCATAATATGGAGAAAAATTAAGTTTAACGTCTGGAACCCTATGGTTTTATGCTATATGGGACTTGCAAAGGTACAGTTGGACTATCAGGATCACCAGCAGCAGAATGAGGCACTTTTTCCAAGTCAAAAGCAGTTAAACCAGACATGAAGGATTGATGTCAGTTTTATTGAGAAACTTTCTTTTGCCCTTGAACAATTACGGGACCAAGTGTGGCCTTGCCTTCCCACTGAACGCCTAGAGAGAGAGAAGAGCCAGGTTAGAGCACAAAACACCAAAAGCAACCTAAAGAGCAAAAGTTACTAACCTCCATAGGGAGAAGCAGCAGTTCCACCATCAGGACCACATGTGGAGTCACAGCAACCACAAACTTGGTCATTTCCATCAGCAGCAAACCACCTGCAACAAGACAGACACACCACCTTCAACATGAGCAAAGTGAGCTTTAAAAATTAAGTGCAACGTACCCATTGGCGAAGGAACAGGATTTGCGCTGAACGTCACTGGGTGCAGAAGCAATAGTTGCCTTCAGAACACATGTTATGTAGATCTGCAAGGGATGATAGACAAATCAGAAAACCAAAGCAGATGGGAAGAGAAGTCAAATTAACTGATATTCGTAGTGCATACAGAAGGACTGGAGCTCTCCTGGAACATGAATGTCTCCAGCTGGAACTGGATCTTGTCAACCTGGGACCGAGGCATGAAGCGGGAGCTGGAAGCTGTAGCCTTGGCATCCACAAAGCACCTGACGACAGTCACCACAAAGAGCAACTCATGAATGTCAACTCTGAGAGTCACGGATAAGGTCTAGTTGGTTGATGTTCGTGACAGGGGGTTAAAGAGAGCAACCAAAACGGTCCCATGGCATCAAGGGTCATAACCTTACCCATGATTCTCAATGAAGGAATATCTTGAGAGAGAATTCACATCAGGCACTTGAGTGGCAACACAGCGGTCCACAAACACACGCAGAGGCACATGATTGTACTGCGTCACAGATGCCTCAATGTTAATAACACCACCCAGGAAATAGGAGTGTGAAGGCCTCTGGTAGGACCAGTCGTCTACAAAGAAAAAGGGAACGTGTTAGGCACAGCCACAAAAAAAGATTAAAAGGATTATTTTTATTAAAAGCCTGGACCAACCCATCATGAGCTTTAGGAAAACTCCAAGACGTCTTCACCAGCCTCCGTTGAGGCATAAGGACCCATGTTGGCCTCAAGGCATCACCGCTTACATTGTGAAGCCTGTGGTTCATGAAAGCACCCATTAAATGGGCTCCCAGTTGCACAAGCAGCATTGAAAGTCAGAGATCACTCACCTTTGATAGTGGCATTGAACACCAACGATTGCACCATTTGTCCGGGTAATCGGAGTACCTGCAAGAGCCTCAGCGGTGTAGGTAAGAGAGAAGGTGTAGACAAGCTCATCCTGGTTGATCTGCAAAAGGTTGTCATTACCAAGAAGGTCATCCTAAAGACTGTAGCTATACAGAGACAGTGCACTCATATTGCAATGAACGGGAGAAAGTGCGTTATGCAACATGGTGGAAATAACCCCCCACCACATTAGCAAGGTAAAGGGGGAGGGGTTGCTGTTGATACCGTTGAAATTCTGCAGCAGAACGACGACATCTCAGATCATTACCTAGTATCATGTATACTAAATTTAGCTAAGACTGCAAAGCCATCCCATCGCTTCAAATATGGCAGGACTATCACTGCCGCCACTAAAGATTGCTTTGTAAATAATCTTCCTCATCAGTGTCATCTCTTCAGCATCCCAGATAGCCTAGAGGAACTCGATTTTGCAACAGAAACTATTGACTCTCTTTTTTTCCCAGCGCTTTAGACACAGTTGCAAAACAGCAGCCAGAAAAATGGAGCGCAGCTGGAAGAAAACAAAACTGGAGGTTTTTCGTAATTCGTGGAAAGAGAGCATGATCGCATACAGAAAGGCCGTAAAAACGGCTAGATCTGCTTATTTCTCGACTCTCTTAGAAGAAAACAAACACAACCCTAGGTATTTATTCGATACTGTGGCTAAATTAACCAAAAATAAAGCTTCAACTTCTGATGGTTGTAAACAGCACAGCACCAATGACTTTCTGAACTTCTTTACGTGTAAGATTGATAATATTAGGAAGAAAATTATAACCATGCAGCCGTCTACTACAGTATGACATCAGACAGAGCATTGTAGTGTCACTGAGGGAAAAATTACATTCATTCACTGCTATAGGAGAGGAAGAATTGGCTAAACTCGTTAAATCATCTAAATCAGCAACATGTATGCTCGACCCCATACCGACTAGGCTATTAAAAGAGATGCTACCAGAGGTCATAGATCCTCTTCTTAATATCATTAACTCATCTTTGTCATTAGGATATGTCCCGAAACCTTTAAGTTGGCTATTATCAAACCACTTATTAAAAAACCTCAACTTGATCCTACAGAATTAGTCAATTACAGGCCAATCTCAAATTGGCCTGTAATTACACAAAATGGCGCCGCTGTGTTTGGTCGCCGTTCAGGTCGCTCCGCGAAGACTGTGCTTTTATTTACTATTTTACTTTCTTTTACTCTCAGTTTTTACAAACTTATCATCTGCATTGATCTACTACGACAGCAAAACTCTTTTGGACATTGGTTACCTCTACACTGGACTGTTTCAGGACACTTTCGCCAATCCTCTGTGGCCATCTGAGATTCTTCGGAACGCCGAGTTGAACAATGGCCAGAGCCAGCGGCGTAGAACAAAGAAACACCGTGGGAAACGTGCTGGTATCCGTAACAGACTGAGGAAAAGGGCATTCAGACCTCCTCTCCGAGCATTCTTCTAGCAAATGTTCAATCCTTGGATAATAAGATGGGCGATCTTAGAGCCAGGATAAGTTTTCAACGGACATGAGAGACTGTAATATCTATTGTTTGTCTGAAACATGGCTCACGCCCGCGGTCCCGGACACAGCTGTGACGCCGTCGGAGAACTTCTCTGTTTTTCGGATGGACAGAACAGCCGAGGCCGGTAAATCCAAAGGCGGTGGAGTGTGTTTCATGATCAACAAGAAATGGTGCGATCCCAGGAACATCACCATTCTCTCGCGGTCCTGCTCACCTCATCTGGAACATTTAACAATCATCTGCCGCCCATTCTATCTGCCGAGGGAGTTTTCTGCGGTTGTCGCGACCGCCGTTTACATCCCACCGCAGGCAGACACAGCGCTGGCTTTATCTGGCCTTCATGATGTTGCCAGCGGCGTCATAAACCAACATCCCGACGCGGCATTCATTGTCGCGGGCGATTTTAACAAAGCAAACCTAAAGAAAGTCCTGCCAAACTTTCACCAGCACGTCTCCTGCCCCACACGAGGAGCAAACACACTGGATCACTGCTACTCTCCGAGCCTCTCCGGCTACTCTTAAGAACGCCTATAAAGCGCGGTCACTTCCAGCGTTTGGCAAATCGGATCATGCCGCCATTTTCCTCACTCCCGAATACAAACAAAAGCTCCTCCAGGAACCCCCGGTGAGGCGGGAAGTTAAGCGTTGGTCGCCCACTCAGAGACCGCGCTTCAGGCAGCTCTTGATGACGTTGACTGGGACATGTTCGGCGCGAGTTCAGCTGGCGTAAGCGAGTTCACAGGCGTGGCGCTTTGCTTCATCAACACGCTTACAGAGCAAGCCACGCAAACAATAACAATAACGTCCTTCTCAAATCAGAAACCGTGGGTGGACAATTCAATCCGCAGCGGCAGTGAACGCGACGCACTGCTGCTTACAACGCCGGTCTCCATTCAGGGAATATGAATGAATACAGATCGTCCTGTTATGCTCTCAGACGAGCAGTTAAAGCCGCAAAACTCCGTTATAAAGACCGAGTGGAGTCTCATTTCCAACTCAACGACTCGCGGCGCGCATGTGGCAAGGTCTGAGGTCCATCTGCTCCTTTGGATCTAAATCCTCTGCAGAGGCAAGCGTTGATCCGTTGCTCGTGAGCGAAGTTAAACTCTTTCTATGCTCGCTTTGACTGTAACCGCGGCAGTAACGCGACTCCGCCAAGTGGCGCGTTAGAGAAAATTACTCAGAGCAGCAACAATCACGTGATCTCTGTCTCGGAGGATGAAGTTCGAGAGCACACTCAAGCGTGTGGGCGTCAGGAAAGCTGCTGGGCGGATGGTATTTCAGGTCGTGTTCTGCGGTCCTGTGCTGATCAGCTCACCGGGTTGTTTACATCTATCTTTAATGAGTCCCTCGCTACATCTGTGGTCCCCACCTCCTTCAAAAAATCCACCATCATCCCTGTCCCTAAGAACAGTAAACCCTCTTGCCTAAATGACTATCGTCCAGTGGCTCTCACGTCTATAGTCATGAAGGTCTTTGAGAGACTCATTAAAAACACCATTTGCGCCTTCATTCCTGACACTTTGGACCCTCTTCAGTTTGCCTATCGTCCCAATAGATCGACTGAAGATGCCATCTCTCATGTCCTCCACTCCTCCCTCACTCACATCGACAGCAAAAAGTGGGAACTACGTAAGACTGCTATTTATTGACTATAGCTCAGCCTTTAACACCATAGTTCCCACCAAGCTAACCTCCAAACTCCTGGATCTCGGCCTGAATCCTTCTCTCTGCCACTGGATTGAGGACTTCCTCACTGGCAGGCCTCAGGTGGTGAGAATAGGCCAGTCCACCTCCACCTCTATCACCCTGAGTGTGGGAGCTCCACAGGGCTGTGTCCTGAGCCCCTGCTCTACTCTCTCTACACGCATGACTGTTTGTCCACACACAGCTCCACCTCTATCATCAAATTTGCTGATGATACTGTTGTCCTGGGCCTCATTTCCAACAACAATGAGACGGCATACTTGGACGAGGTGGAGCATCTAACAGCATGGTGCCAGGACAACTGTCTCTCTCTGAATGTTGGCAAGACCAAAGAAATGATTGTGGACTTCAGGAAGAGACAGCAACGGACATACTCCCCCTCATGATCAGCGGGTCACCAGTAGAGAGAGTGAGCAGCTTCAAGTACCTGGGAGTAAACATCTCCGAGGACCTGACCTGGACTGCTCACATTCAGACACAGGTGAAAAAAGCCAGGCAAAGACTGTACCACCTGCGCCAGCTGAGGAAATTCAGGCTTTCACCAGCTATCCTGAAAACTTTCTATTTAGGGGCGATAGAAAGTGTTTTAACTCAGTGCATCACAGCGTGGTATGGGAACAGCACCAGTCATGACCGCAAAGAAAGCCTGCAAAGAGTCGTGCGCTTATCCGAGCGTATCTCAGGGTCAGCTCTCCCGTCTCTGCAGGACGTCTACACCAAACGCTGCAAAGGTAGAGCTACCAAGATCATCAAGGACTCTAATCACCCTGCAAACCCTCATTTCACGCTGCTACCATCTGGTAGCGCTTCAAGCTCCTGATGGCCAAAACTGAGAGACTCAGGAGGAGCTTCTTCCCCAGGCCATCAGACTCCTGAACTCAGTCACTTAACATCACGTGACTTCACGTCCAGGATAAACATCGATACACTGACATTGCACTGCACTTTCTGTTCTCGTTGTTACTGTGTAACAACCTGTCATAAACCTGTTTGCACATTATACTCTTTATACATTTGTTAACCACATATTTATAAGTCTACAGTTTACTCACTGCAAAGTCTACTTCAATTATTTTATTCCACTTTATCCTTATTTGTTACCTTTTTTTTTCTCTTGACTTGATTATTTATAATTCTACAGATATAGACATATATATATATATATATATATATATATATATATATATATATATATATATATATATATATATATATATATATATATATATATATATATATATATATATATATATATATATATATATATATATGTATATATATATATATATATATATATATAGATAGTACTTTTTTATATCCTATTTCTATTATAATTTCTTCCTTGTGTTTTTAACTGTGAATTTGCACTGTCCATGGAGCGGACCTGTTTACATTTCACTGCCGGTTGTATATTCTGTATATAACTGTGTATGTGACAAATAAAACTCTTGAATCTTGAATCTTGAATCTTGAAATCTACCCTTTCTGTCAAAAATACTAGAAAAGGCAGTGTCTTCACAATTATGCTCCTTTTTAGAAAGAAATGGTATCTGTGAGGATTTCCAGTCAGGATTTAGACCGTATCATAGTACTGAGACTGCTCTCATCAGTTACAAATGATTTGCTCTTATCATCCGATCGTGGTTGTATCTCTCTATTAGTGTTACTCGATCTTAGCGCTGCATTCGATACTATCGACCACAACATTCTTTTGAATAGACTCAAAAATTACGTTGGCATTAGTGGAACTGCATTGGCGTGGTTTAAATCATACTTATCTGACCGTTATCAGTTTGTAGCAGTAAATGAAGAGATGTCACACGATCACAAGTTCAGCATGGAGTACCGCAAGGCTCAGTGCTAGGACCGTTGCTCTTCACCCTGTACATGTTACCACTGGGAGATATCATTAGGAAGCATGGCGTTAGTCTTCATTGTTATGCTGACGAAACTCAGCTCTATATTTCTTCACGCCCTGACGAAATTTACCAATTCACAAGATTAACGGAATGCATAGCTGATATAAAACATTGGATGTCTAGTAATTTCCTGCAACCTGAAAAAACTGAATTTTTAATTATTGGACAAAAAACTCTGCAAGTAGTAACCTAGAATACTGTCTAACACTCGCCGTCAGTTATTCTACCATCTTAAAAATATATCTAAATTAGGGCACATGCTTTCAATGCAAAATGCTGAACAGTTAATTCATGCTTTCATGACCTCAAGGCTAGATTATTGTAATGCTCTACTGGGTGGTTGCCCTGCTCGCTTAATAAACAAACTCCAGCTGGTCCAAAACGCAGCAGCTCGAGCTCTTACTAGAACCAGGAAGTATGACCATATTAGCCCGGTTCTGTCAACACTGCACTGGCTCCCTATTAAACATTGTATACATTTTAAAATCTTGCTTATTACTTCCAAAGCACTAAATGGTTTAGCTCCCCGGTAGTTGAGCGAGCTCTTAACGCATTATACTCCATCACGTCTATTGTGGTCTCAAAACTCTGGCCAGTTGATAATCCCTAGAATATAAAAATCAACTGCAGGCGGTCCTGCCTTTTCCTATTTAGCACCTAAACTCTTGTTCGGCTGCATTAACTAGGTCAGCCGGAACCGGGAAGACTTCCCATAACACCTGATGTACTCGTTACATCGTAAGAAGAATGGCATCTACGCTAATGTTAGTCTTTCTGTTTATCCCGAGGTTTACTGCAGTCAGCGGATCCGGCCGTATCCAGATCAGATGGTGGACCTGCGACTGGACATGACCAACGCTTCCCTGAAATGTCTGCAGAGAGCATCACCGTTTCACCAGAACGGCTGTACAAATTCTGTTGCATTATTTTCCTGTTAATGTGAAGCTGCTTTGAAACAATTGGACTTGTTAAAAGCGCTATATATATATATATATATAAGGTGACTTGACTTAACAAACATCAACCAGAGCGAGAGCAAGCTCATCAACAGCTTTGACACCTCAGGTTACGGGAGCCGTCGGCAGCACTGGCATTGTGTTTTTAGACATGAAATCAACAACGTCACTAAAGAAATGTGTTTCTGGTTGGGAGGGAAAGATCACCTTGTTCAGCTTCCCAAATAGCCCAGCATTAAAGAAACAGGGGAAGCAGTTTGTGTTTCTGGAGTTCTGCAAGTGTGTGTGTGTGTGTTTGTTCCCGGTCATGAGTGGAAACCGTAGGCGGTGAGTGAAACTGCATCAAATGTGTGTGTTTTGGTGGCAATCGGCAACACCAACGTATAGTGAATTTCAAGTTATCCGGGGATAATGCCATGATGCATTTCGTGTGTGCGCTCGTGTCTCTTTAGCTCCACCCACTGCACGCCCCCACGAGCTCGGCTGTTTTCAGAAAGAATCGGTACAGTGTATCGGTCTTTTATAAATATGATCAAACTAAAGACTCTTGGTAGATATGATCAATACTACTCTATAGATACTCAAGATTAACATGAGACTGGCAGAAACTGTATGTGTGTTATGACCCCTTTAACAGATAACCAGGCACAAATGAGACAACACACAGACCCACAAATTGTTTGTACATGTACCCTAAGGGTCATAATATGCATATAAACACTTTAGGTGTGTTCAACAGCAGCTGTGGCTGGATGTAGCTGATCGGCTAGAATTTGTAGTCAGGGAGGAGCTAAAAACAGAAACATGAAGTCGGATACTTTCTGCTTCCCATGACACATGTGCTGTGTTTGCATACTTACAGATGGAGTGAAAAATGCAATATTTGTCATACACAGATGTTTCATACACATGATTGTCATGTAATACACTTTATGTACTGCTTGTACAATAAAAGTTCAACAAGCTTATACTAATCAATGAAGTAGAGGTCTTTTAATCAGTATAATTAAAAAGACAATATAACATTGTGACTGCATGAAAATAGGTTTTACGGTTATAAAAGATTTGTGAGCTTGTCGTCATGTGGTGAACCCAGCCAATTGTGGAACAGCGGTGTCGTCAGAGCACATGCAGCCGCTCGAGAAGCTGCAAAGAACGCACAGTCGGCTGCTTGGGGCGCTCGCAGCACTTTGATGGCATAGGCACGCTCTCAAGTCAGACAGTTTCTAACCAGAATGCACTGCTTAAAGTCATACGGTCTGTACGGCGCTGCATGAAAACGAACAAGCCTTTTAAGAACACAGGAATATGATAGGGAGACCAACTCAATTACATCTGCTGTGCTTCATGGGACAAGGCAGTCCCTGAAGAGCTCTTTTGGAATTTGCTTGCCAAATTGAGCATCATGGGTAATGTTTTTCCACCAGGAATCCTGCTGGTTAAACTAAAAATAGTGGTTTCAAAAGCATATACCAGTTAACCTTGGAGCTCAAAGTAGCAGTATTTAAATGGGTCATAATATGGAGAAAAATTAAGTTTAACGTCTGGAACCCTATGGTTTTATGCTATATGGGACTTGCAAAGGTACAGTTGGACTATCAGGATCACCAGCAGCAGAATGAGGCACTTTTTCCAAGTCAAAAGCAGTTAAACCAGACATGAAGGATTGATGTCAGTTTTATTGAGAAACTTTCTTTTGCCCTTGAACAATTACGGGACCAAGTGTGGCCTTGCCTTCCCACTGAACGCCTAGAGAGAGAGAAGAGCCAGGTTAGAGCACAAAACACCAAAAGCAACCTTAAAGAGCAAAAGTTACTAACCTCCATAGGGAGAAGCAGCAGTTCCACCATCAGGACCACATGTGGAGTCACAGCAACCACAAACTTGGTCATTTCCATCAGCAGCAAACCACCTGCAACAAGACAGACACACCACCTTCAACATGAGCAAAGTGAGCTTTAAAAATTAAGTGCAACGTACCCATTGGCGAAGGAACAGGATTTGCGCTGAACGTCACTGGGTGCAGAAGCAATAGTTGCCTTCAGAACACATGTTATGTAGATCTGCAAGGGATGATAGACAAATCAGAAAACCAAAGCAGATGGGAAGAGAAGTCAAATTAACTGATATTCGTAGTGCATACAGAAGGACTGGAGCTCTCCTGGAACATGAATGTCTCCAGCTGGAACTGGATCTTGTCAACCTGGGACCGAGGCATGAAGCGGAGCTGGAAGCTGTAGCCTTGGCATCCACAAAGCACCTGGCGACAGTCACCACAAAGAGCAACTCATGAATGTCAACTCTGAGAGTCACGGATAAGGTCTAGTTGGTTGATGTTCGTGACAGGGGTTAAAGAGAGCAACCAAAACGGTCCCATGGCATCAAGGGTCATAACCTTACCCATGATTCTCAATGAAGGAATATCTTGAGAGAGAATTCACATCAGGCACTTGAGTGGCAACACAGCGGTCCACAAACACACGCAGAGGCACATGATTGTACTGCGTCACAGATGCCTCAATGTTAATAACACCACCCAGGAAATAGGAGTGTGAAGGCCTCTGGTAGGACCAGTCGTCTACAAAGAAAAAGGGAACGTATTAGGCACAGCCACAAAAAAAAAAAGATTAAAAGGATTATTTTTATTAAAAGCCTGGACCAACCCATCATGAGCTTTAGGAAAACTCCAAGACGTCTTCACCAGCCTCCGTTGAGGCATAAGGGACCCATGTTGGCCTCAAGGCATCACCGCTTACATTGTGAAGCCTGTGGTTCATGAAAGCACCCATTAAATGGGCTCCCAGTTGCACAAGCAGCATTGAAAGTCAGAGATCACTCACCTTTGATAGTGGCATTGAACACCAACGATTGCACCATTTGTCCGGTAATCGGAGTACCTGCAAGAGCCTCAGCGGTGTAGGTAAGAGAGAAGGTGTAGACAAGCTCATCCTGGTTGATCTGCAAAAGGTTGTCATTACCAAGAAGGTCATCCTAAAGACTGTAGCTATACAGAGACAGTGCACTCATATTGCAATGAACGGGAGAAAGTGCGTTATGCAACATGGTGGAAATAACCCCCCACCACATTAGCACAGCTTACATTAGAAGCTCCAGTGTAGGCATAGACAGGCAAGGTTTTGAGACATGCACTTAGGATTGAACATGCACATTGGCTGTTCCATGGTACAAACTACAGCATTAACACCATTAGAGCACGAGTTATCGTTCTTGTTTCTCAAGCACCAGTCATACCATATGTGGGGTCATGCACATCAGATGTTGGACTGAAGTGTTATTTAAAAAAGGCAAGTAGTTTGAACATTCAGGATTTCCTTTATTCAAATAGAGATTGTCTTAGCTGCCCTGGCATTACAAATATAAAAACCAAGCAAACTGACGCCCAGAACACAATCCATTTAGATTTAAGAGTACTTACCATCTGCACGCTGTTGCAGTTCTGTAACTCGTACTCAAAGATGAACACTTTAGACCCAGAGTCCTGACCAGCAACAGGACATCCACCTAAAGAAAGACCAGTTGGCTGGATCAACTGACCATTGCTAAACAAGTCCTGCCGGACCTCTACAAGAATCCGGTTCTCTCCGCATTGAACCGCTATGCTGCTGGGAGTCACGGGTTGCCTCAACTGGAAGTCCACCGCCAACTGGCGCTGCACCTCAGGAACGACGGGATACCTCCAGTCCAAAGTCTTCACTGGACCCTGCAACAGCTGCTTCTCCTGAAGGCCAAAAGGTTCCTGCACAAGGCCTCTGGAGGCAGGGCCCAAAGGGTTCCAGGGCCCTGGAGGAGAAAGGGCAGGTTTTCTGGAAGCCGGATCTGATTTTGGCCCCGTGCTTCTTGGACTTTGACTGTACCTCAAACTTCCACATGCATCAGGCAGCTCAAATGCAACAATCACAACCACCACTAAAACACCTTTCAGAAGCTCCATCCTAGCAAACTTTGACACATATGCCACAACAGACACAATGGCTTTGCCATTTTGTACAGCTTTGAATGAAGGTGGCTCCTCCCTTTTTAGTTTAATTGATTGCCTTTGATTCTCCTCTGGACCTGTAGAGTTTATGCATCCATGGGATCCACAGCTCTGCACATTTTGTATTGCTGTGTTTACACTGGCACAAAAAATCGGATTATTTTTTACTCACATCTGACACAGGGGTCCGTTCTTTGTACATCGCTAACTCAGTCAGCTGGATTCGATTGTTGATGATTTGGCATGATCTTGGATTGTTTGGTTCTTCGAAACTCAAACTCTTGCACAATCACACACTCACACAAACTCACTCACTCACACAAACACATTTGTACAATCACTCACACACACACAGACACTCACTCACTCACTCACTCACTCACTCACTCACTCACTCACTCACTGACTTGCTCCTGTCTTCACACAAACTGATTGCTCCTGTCTACCCTGTTTGTTTGCTGTTGCTGCTGTGCTCGCATGTGCTCTGCTCTGCTCTTTTGAATTTTTATTTGATATAATTCTCTGTTGTTTAAACTGCTACTTATAACTTACTCGTCTTCATATATTGTCTAACATTGCCTACCACATTAAATCTAACATCACTAGCTTTTCATCTAAATCACTATCACACGTTAGCTTTTCGCTAGCATGTTAGCTTGCCATCTCTGCACCCGGGTCTCCTGTTTTCTGAGTTCATTAAACAACTGTGGCGAGTTGGATTAGTAAATAGACTCCATCAAACAACTTTGGTAAATTGGATTAATCAACAAATACGGTAAGCCATGTCTTCTTCTCCAGTCATTGTCACTTGCACCGCATGTTTCATGTTTAGTGTATCTGTCTCCATTGGCGAGCAGGGCTTCACATGTGATAAATGTAAGGAGATAGTCAGGCTGACGGAGAAGATTTCAGAATTAGAGACACGCATCCATACTTTATTTTGAGAGTAGTGAGAATGTGACAGCTTTAGACACTGCCTTGGATGCGACTAGCTTAGTGAACGTTGTACATTGTTCGGTTCTGGCTGTAGAGCCCATGCAGCAGGGCAACTGAGTAACAATGAGGCGGCATAGTCGTGGATGAAAAAAACACTCTTCCGTTCTGAATAGAACATCAAACAGGTTCTCCCCACTCAGTGATGCACCCACTGAGAATCCTGTTGAAAGTTCCCTAGTTATTGGTGATTCTATTACACGGAACGGACTGTGTCTGTTCCCCGAATTACTAAATACAAAAAACCATCAAGACCATTCAACAGTAAAAACTTAATTGAGGTCCAACAAATAAACAACAGCTATAATACAGATGATCGAATGATAAAGCTCGGGTTGCTGAATATTCGATCCCTTTCCCCAAAAGCGCTTATTGTTAATGATATGATTACAGATAATAATCTAGATGTGCTGTGTTTGACAGAAACCTGGCTAAAACCTGACGACTACATTACTTTAAATGAGTCCACCCCACAAGATTATTGTTATAAACACGAGCCGCGTCGGAAAGGTAAAGGGGGAGGGGTTGCTGTTGATACCGTTGAAATTCTGCAGCAGAACGACGACATCTCAGATCATTACCTAGTATCATGTATACTAAATTTAGCTAAGACTGCAAAGCCATCCCATCGCTTCAAATATGGCAGGACTATCACTGCCGCCACTAAAGATTGCTTTGTAAATAATCTTCCTCATCAGTGTCATCTCTTCAGCATCCCAGATAGCCTAGAGGAACTCGATTTTGCAACAGAAACTATTGACTCTCTTTTTTTCCCAGCGCTTTAGACACAGTTGCAAAACAGCAGCCAGAAAAATGGAGCGCAGCTGGAAGAAAACAAAACTGGAGGTTTTTCGTAATTCGTGGAAAGAGAGCATGATCGCATACAGAAAGGCCGTAAAAACGGCTAGATCTGCTTATTTCTCGACTCTCTTAGAAGAAAACAAACACAACCCTAGGTATTTATTCGATACTGTGGCTAAATTAACCAAAAATAAAGCTTCAACTTCTGATGGTTGTAAACAGCACAGCACCAATGACTTTCTGAACTTCTTTACGTGTAAGATTGATAATATTAGGAAGAAAATTATAACCATGCAGCCGTCTACTACAGTATGACATCAGACAGAGCATTGTAGTGTCACTGAGGGAAAAATTACATTCATTCACTGCTATAGGAGAGGAAGAATTGGCTAAACTCGTTAAATCATCTAAATCAGCAACATGTATGCTCGACCCCATACCGACTAGGCTATTAAAAGAGATGCTACCAGAGGTCATAGATCCTCTTCTTAATATCATTAACTCATCTTTGTCATTAGGATATGTCCCGAAACCTTTAAGTTGGCTATTATCAAACCACTTATTAAAAAACCTCAACTTGATCCTACAGAATTAGTCAATTACAGGCCAATCTCAAATCTACCCTTTCTGTCAAAAATACTAGAAAAGGCAGTGTCTTCACAATTATGCTCCTTTTTAGAAAGAAATGGTATCTGTGAGGATTTCCAGTCAGGATTTAGACCGTATCATAGTACTGAGACTGCTCTCATCAGTTACAAATGATTTGCTCTTATCATCCGATCGTGGTTGTATCTCTCTATTAGTGTTACTCGATCTTAGCGCTGCATTCGATACTATCGACCACAACATTCTTTTGAATAGACTCAAAAATTACGTTGGCATTAGTGGAACTGCATTGGCGTGGTTTAAATCATACTTATCTGACCGTTATCAGTTTGTAGCAGTAAATGAAGAGATGTCACACCGATCACAAGTTCAGCATGGAGTACCGCAAGGCTCAGTGCTAGGACCGTTGCTCTTCACCCTGTACATGTTACCACTGGGAGATATCATTAGGAAGCATGGCGTTAGTCTTCATTGTTATGCTGACGAAACTCAGCTCTATATTTCTTCACGCCCTGACGAAATTTACCAATTCACAAGATTAACGGAATGCATAGCTGATATAAAACATTGGATGTCTAGTAATTTCCTGCAACCTGAAAAAACTGAATTTTTAATTATTGGACAAAAAAACTCTGCAAGTAGTAACCTAGAATACTGTCTAACACTCGTCGTCAGTTATTCTACCATCTTAAAAATATATCTAAATTAGGGCACATGCTTTCAATGCAAAATGCTGAACAGTTAATTCATGCTTTCATGACCTCAAGGCTAGATTATTGTAATGCTCTACTGGGTGGTTGCCCTGCTCGCTTAATAAACAAACTCCAGCTGGTCCAAAACGCAGCAGCTCGAGCTCTTACTAGAACCAGGAAGTATGACCATATTAGCCCGGTTCTGTCAACACTGCACTGGCTCCCTATTAAACATTGTATACATTTTAAAATCTTGCTTATTACTTCCAAAGCACTAAATGGTTTAGCTCCCCGGTAGTTGAGCGAGCTCTTAACGCATTATACTCCATCACGTCTATTGTGGTCTCAAAACTCTGGCCAGTTGATAATCCCTAGAATATAAAAATCAACTGCAGGCGGTCCTGCCTTTTCCTATTTAGCACCTAAACTCTTGTTCGGCTGCATTAACTAGGTCAGCCGGAACCGGGAAGACTTCCCATAACACCTGATGTACTCGTTACATCGTAAGAAGAATGGCATCTACGCTAATGTTAGTCTTTCTGTTTATCCCGAGGTTTACTGCAGTCAGCCGGATCCGGGCCGTATCCAGATCAGATGGTGGACCTGCGACTGGACATGACCAACGCTTCCCTGAAATGTCTGCAGAGAGCATCACCGTTTCACCAGAACGGCTGTACAAATTCTGTTGCATTATTTTCCTGTTAATGTGAAGCTGCTTTGAAACAATTGGACTTGTTAAAAGCGCTATATATATATATATATATATATATATGACTATATACTTAACAAACATCAACCAGAGCGAGCGAGAGCAAGCTCATCAACAGCTTTGACACCTCAGGTTACGGAGCCGTCGGCAGCACTGGCATTGTGTTTTTAGACATGAAATCAACAACGTCACTAAAGAAATGTGTTTCTGGTTGGGAGGGAAAGATCACCTTGTTCAGCTTCCCAAATAGCCCAGCATTAAAGAAACAGGGAAGCAGTTTGTGTTTCTGGAGTTCTGCAAGTGTGTGTGTGTGTGTGTTTGTTCCCGGTCATGAGTGGAAACCGTAGGCGGTGAGTGAAACTGCATCAAATGTGTGTGTTTTGGTGGCAATCGGCAACACCAACGTATAGTGAATTTCAAGTTATCCGGGGATAATGCCATGATGCATTTCGTGTGTGCGCTCGTGTCTCTTTAGCTCCACCCACTGCACGCCCCCACGAGCTCGGCTGTTTTCAGAAAGAATCGGTACAGTGTATCTGTCTTTTATAAATATGATCAAACTAAAGACTCTTGGTAGATATGATCAATACTACTCTATAGATACTCAAGATTAACATGAGACTGGCAGAAACTGTATGTGTGTTATGACCCCTTTAACAGATAACCAGGCACAAATGAGACAACACACAGACCCACAAATTGTTTGTACATGTACCCTAAGGGTCATAATATGCATATAAACACTTTAGGTGTGTTCAACAGCAGCTGTGGCTGGATGTAGCTGATCGGCTAGAATTTGTAGTCAGGGAGGAGCTAAAAACAGAAACATGAAGTCGGATACTTTCTGCTTCCCATGACACATGTGCTGTGTTTGCATACTTACAGATGGAGTGAAAAATGCAATATTTGTCATACACAGATGTTTCATACACATGATTGTCATGTAATACACTTTATGTACTGCTTGTACAATAAAAGTTCAACAAGCTTATACTAATCAATGAAGTAGAGGTCTTTTAATCAGTATAATTAAAAAGACAATATAACATTGTGACTGCATGAAAATAGGTTTTACGGTTATAAAAGATTTGTGAGCTTGTCGTCATGTGGTGAACCCAGCCAATTGTGGAACAGCGGTGTCGTCAGAGCACATGCAGCCGCTCGAGAAGCTGCAAAGAACGCACAGTCGGCTGCTTGGGGCGCTCGCAGCACTTTGATGGCATAGGCACGCTCTCAAGTCAGACAGTTTCTAACCAGAATGCACTGCTTAAAGTCATACGGTCTGTACGGCGCTGCATGAAAACGAACAAGCCTTTTAAGAACACAGGAATATGATAGGGAGACCAACTCAATTACATCTGCTGTGCTTCATGGGACAAGGCAGTCCCTGAAGAGCTCTTTTGGAATTTGCTTGCCAAATTGAGCATCATGGGTAATGTTTTTCCACCAGGAATCCTGCTGGTTAAACTAAAAATAGTGGTTTCAAAAGCATATACCAGTTAACCTTGGAGCTCAAAGTAGCAGTATTTAAATGGGTCATAATATGGAGAAAAATTAAGTTTAACGTCTGGAACCCTATGGTTTTATGCTATATGGGACTTGCAAAGGTACAGTTGGACTATCAGGATCACCAGCAGCAGAATGAGGCACTTTTTCCAAGTCAAAAGCAGTTAAACCAGACATGAAGGATTGATGTCAGTTTTATTGAGAAACTTTCTTTTGCCCTTGAACAATTACGGGACCAAGTGTGGCCTTGCCTTCCCACTGAACGCCTAGAGAGAGAGAGAGCCAGGTTAGAGCACAAAACACCAAAAGCAACCTTAAAGAGCAAAAGTTACTAACCTCCATAGGGAGAAGCAGCAGTTCCACCATCAGGACCACATGTGGAGTCACAGCAACCACAAACTTGGTCATTTCCATCAGCAGCAAACCACCTGCAACAAGACAGACACACCACCTTCAACATGAGCAAAGTGAGCTTTAAAAATTAAGTGCAACGTACCCATTGGCGAAGGAACAGGATTTGCGCTGAACGTCACTGGGTGCAGAAGCAATAGTTGCCTTCAGAACACATGTTATGTAGATCTGCAAGGGATGATAGACAAATCAGAAAACCAAAGCAGATGGGAAGAGAAGTCAAATTAACTGATATTCGTAGTGCATACAGAAGGACTGGAGCTCTCCTGGAACATGAATGTCTCCAGCTGGAACTGGATCTTGTCAACCTGGGACCGAGGCATGAAGCGGGAGCTGGAAGCTGTAGCCTTGGCATCCACAAAGCACCTGACGACAGTCACCACAAAGAGCAACTCATGAATGTCAACTCTGAGAGTCACGGATAAGGTCTAGTTGGTTGATGTTAGTGACAGGGGTTAAAGAGAGCAACCAAAACGGTCCCATGGCATCAAGGGTCATAACCTTACCCATGATTCTCAATGAAGGAATATCTTGAGAGAGAATTCACATCAGGCACTTGAGTGGCAACACAGCGGTCCACAAACACACGCAGAGGCACATGATTGTACTGCGTCACAGATGCCTCAATGTTAATAACACCACCCAGGAAATAGGAGTGTGAAGGCCTCTGGTAGGACCAGTCGTCTACAAAGAAAAAGGGAACGTATTAGGCACAGCCACAAAAAAAGATTAAAAGGATTATTTTTATTAAAAGCCTGGACCAACCCATCATGAGCTTTAGGAAAACTCCAAGACGTCTTCACCAGCCTCCGTTGAGGCATAAGGGACCCATGTTGGCCTCAAGGCATCACCGCTTACATTGTGAAGCCTGTGGTTCATGAAAGCACCCATTAAATGGGCTCCCAGTTGCACAAGCAGCATTGAAAGTCAGAGATCACTCACCTTTGATAGTGGCATTGAACACCAACGATTGCACCATTTGTCCGGGTAATCGGAGTACCTGCAAGAGCCTCAGCGGTGTAGGTAAGAGAGAAGGTGTAGACAAGCTCATCCTGGTTGATCTGCAAAAGGTTGTCATTACCAAGAAGGTCATCCTAAAGACTGTAGCTATACAGAGACAGTGCACTCATATTGCAATGAACGGGAGAAAGTGCGTTATGCAACATGGTGGAAATAACCCCCCACCACATTAGCACAGCTTACATTAGAAGCTCCAGTGTAGGCATAGACAGGCAAGGTTTTGAGACATGCACTTAGGATTGAACATGCACATTGGCTGTTCCATGGTACAAACTACAGCATTAACACCATTAGAGCACGAGTTATCGTTCTTGTTTCTCAAGCACCAGTCATACCATATGTGGGGTCATGCACATCAGATGTTGGACTGAAGTGTTATTTAAAAAGGCAAGTAGTTTGAAAATTCAGGATTTCCTTTATTCAAATAGAGATTGTCTTAGCTGCCCTGGCATTACAAATATAAAAACCAAGCAAACTGGCGCCCAGAACACAATCCATTTAGATTTAAGAGTACTTACCATCTGCACGCTGTTGCAGTTCTGTAACTCGTGACTCAAAGATGAACACTTTAGACCCAGAGTCCTGACCAGCAACAGGACATCCACCTAAAGAAAGACCAGTTGGCTGGATCAACTGACCATTGCTAAACAAGTCCTGCCGGACCTCTACAAGAATCCGGTTCTCTCCGCATTGAACCGCTATGCTGCTGGGAGTCACGGGTTGCCTCAACTGGAAGTCCACCGCCAACTGGCGCTGCACCTCGGGAACGACGGGATACCTCCAGTCCAAAGTCTTCACTGGACCCTGCAACAGCTGCTTCTCCTGAAGGCCAAAGGTTCCTGCACAAGGCCTCTGGAGGCAGGGCCCAAAGGGTTCAGGGCCCTGGAGGAGAAAGGGCAGGTTTTCTGGAAGCCGGATCTGATTTTGGCCCCGTGCTTCTTGGACTTTGACTGTACCTCAAACTTCCCCATGCATCAGGCAGCTCAAATGCAACAATCACAACCACCACTAAAACACCTTTCAGAAGCTCCATCCTAGCAAACTTTGACACATATGCCACAACAGACACAATGGCTTTGCCATTTTGTACAGCTTTGAATGAAGGTGGCTCCTCCCTTTTTAGTTTAATTGATTGCCTTTGATTCTCCTCTGGACCTGTAGAGTTTATGCATCCATGGGATCCACAGCTCTGCACATTTTGTATTGCTGTGTTTACACTGGCACAAAAAATCGGATTATTTTTTACTCACATCTGACACAGGGGTCCGTTCTTTGTACATCGCTAACTCAGTCAGCTGGATTCGATTGTTGATGATTTGGCATGATCTTGGATTGTTTGGTTCTTCGAAACTCAAACTCTTGCACAATCACACACTCACACAAACTCACTCACACAAACACATTTGTACAATCACTCACACACACACAGACACTCACTCACTCACTCACTCACTCACTCACTCACTCACTCACTCACTCACTCACTCACTCACTCACACACACTAACTGATTGCTCCTGTCTTCGATTGCTCCTGTCTACCCTGTTTGCTGTTGCTGCTGTGCTCTCGCATGTGCTCTGCTCTGCTCTTTTTGAATTTTTATTTGATATAATTCTCTGTTGTTTAAACTGCTACTTATAACTTACTCGTCTTCATATATTGTCTAACATTGCCTACCACATTAAATCTAACATCACTAGCTTTTCATCTAAATCACTATCACACGTTAGCTTTTCGCTAGCCTGTTAGCTTGCCATCTCTGCACCCGGGTCTCCTGTTTTCTGAGTTCATTAAACAACTGTGGCGAGTTGGATTAGTAAATAGACTCCATCAAACAACTTTGGTAAGTTGGATTAATCAACAAATACGGTAAGCCATGTCTTCTTCTCCAGTCATTGTCACTTGCACCGCATGTTTCATGTTTAGTGTATCTGTCTCCATTGGCGAGCAGGGCTTCACATGTGATAAATGTAAGGAGATAGTCAGGCTGACGGAGAAGATTTCAGAATTAGAGACACGCATCCATACTTTATTTTGAGAGTAGTGAGAATGTGACAGCTTTAGACACTGCCTTGGATGCGACTAGCTTAGTGAACGTTGTACATTGTTCGGTTCTGGCTGTAGAGCCCATGCAGCAGGGCAACTGAGTAACAATGAGGCATATAGTCGTGGATGAAAAAAACACTCTTCCGTTCTGAATAGAACATCAAACAGGTTCTCCCCACTCAGTGATGCACCCACTGAGAATCCTGTTGAAAGTTCCCTAGTTATTGGTGATTCTATTACACGGAACGGACTGTGTCTGTTCCCCGAATTACTAAATACAAAAAACCATCAAGACCATTCAACAGTAAAAACTTAATTGAGGTCCAACAAATAAACAACAGCTATAATACAGATGATCGAATGATAAAGCTCGGGTTGCTGAATATTCGATCCCTTTCCCCAAAAGCGCTTATTGTTAATGATATGATTACAGATAATAATCTAGATGTGCTGTGTTTGACAGAAACCTGGCTAAAACCTGACGACTACATTACTTTAAATGAGTCCACCCCACAAGATTATTGTTATAAACACGAGCCGCGTCGGAAAGGTAAAGGGGGAGGGGTTGCTGTTGATACCGTTGAAATTCTGCAGCAGAACGACGACATCTCAGATCATTACCTAGTATCATGTATACTAAATTTAGCTAAGACTGCAAAGCCATCCCATCGCTTCAAATATGGCAGGACTATCACTGCCGCCACTAAAGATTGCTTTGTAAATAATCTTCCTCATCAGTGTCATCTCCTCAGCATCCCAGATAGCCTAGAGGAACTCGATTTTGCAACAGAAACTATTGACTCTCTTTTTTTCCCAGCGCTTTAGACACAGTTGCTCCCCGGTGCTTAAAGAAGATTAAAGAAAATAGTCCAACAGCAATGAGCACACTCGGGCCCTCAAAACAGCAGCCAGAAAAATGGAGCGCAGCTGGAAGAAAACAAAACTGGAGGTTTTTCGTAATTCGTGGAAAGAGAGCATGATCGCATACAGAAAGGCCGTAAAAACGGCTAGATCTGCTTATTTCTCGACTCTCTTAGAAGAAAACAAACACAACCCTAGGTATTTATTCGATACTGTGGCTAAATTAACCAAAAATAAAGCTTCAACTTCTGATGGTTGTAAACAGCACAGCACCAATGACTTTCTGAACTTCTTTACATGTAAGATTGATAATATTAGGAAGAAAATTATAACCATGCAGCCGTCTACTACAGTATGACATCAGACAGAGCATTGTAGTGTCACTGAGGGAAAAATTACATTCATTCACTGCTATAGGAGAGGAAGAATTGGCTAAACTCGTTAAATCATCTAAATCAACAACATGTATGCTCGACCCTATACCGACTAGGCTATTAAAAGAGATGCTACCAGAGGTCATAGATCCTCTTCTTAATATCATTAACTCATCTTTGTCATTAGGATATGTCCCGAAAACTTTTAAGTTGGCTATTATCAAACCACTTATTAAAAAACTCAACTTTGTAAGGAGCGGTTTTACTGTTAAGACAAAAGCCGAGATCCAGCGCCCTGCAATAAAACAATAAAACTCAATCTGAAGAGAAGATCTCACAGAGGAACTGTGGGACACCGCCCTGACCAAAACCCTCTCCCCCTCTCTACCTCCCTTTCCCCCCTTCCCCCTGATTCAAGTCACAAAATGCAGATATACTACATATGATTTATCTTGTGAATCTATTGTTTTATCCCTTTCATGTCTGGTGTCTTTTTAAAGGTCATAGTGCGATTGGTAAAATGGTCTCAACATCACTGAAGTCACTGGTAGGGTTAGAAAGATTGAAACATATGAGAATTGTGTTCTCCCTTTTTGAGTGGTCTCTCCAAAGATATCTGATCCTCTCCCCCAAACTAGGTGTTTGTGTTGCAAATATTTACAACTCTTTGTTCTGGTCTGGGTATTTAAGGAAGGGTAGCAGGGCTGCCATTGGGGAACATTCTGTAGACAGAACCCCCATGCAGTGTTGTGTCAGTGTCATAAGAGGCACTCACACACACACTGTATGTATTGTGCCAAATATGACTCTTTGAAACTATTTTCATATCACTTAATTGTATTTTATATTTTTATGCTGAAAGTTGTGTACCATGGATTCATGTTTCATTATGTTCTTTAAGTTCTGTCTGGCCAAAATAAATGTTAATCTTGATATAATAATTTTTTTCTAGTAGTGTCGCATGAGGAGTTTGTAGGAGTTTCCGTAAATCTTTCTGTCAGGGCAGATTCATACGGAGGACCCCATGACCGGAGCATGGCGCTAAGCATGAGGGCAATCTGATTTCTGACTGTCACTGTTATTAACAAGTTGCAGCTCTCGTGACTATTGCTAAAATTACACTTTCTGTTATGAGTAAGCATGTGCGACTCACTTAAAGGTAAAATAGTTCACTCTGCAATCCTCTGTAATATCAGAACTGACTAATTTGCGTCTGTGAGGTAATGCAATTATAATCGCGAGCATTATCCTCTGAGTGACTCCGGGTCCCATGGAGGAATGAGTATTTGAAATTAAAAGATACTAAGAGAAATCAACGATCTAAATTAAATCACAACTAAACTTATGATCAGCTGTTAAGTTACAAATGTAACAAATGTAACAAAGTTACAAAGAAATGGAGTCAGATTTAAAATTCGATGGTCATAAATTAAATGAATTCAACAGAAGTGCTGAAAAGGCTTACACGCAGAAGTCCTTCAACCAGGCCGTTAGATTCCGTCCTTGGGCTAACGGATGGACTTTACAAAATGGTGACCCCGACGTGATCTCCAGGATGCGAGTCTCTTTTCAGTGAAGTATTGGGATTACAACAAGCAAGAGGTTTGATTTCCTTCTCTTTCTTCAGCTGCTATGGTAAGTCCACTCTTATTTGCCTTTTAGAAATGTTGGGAATATATTGAATACTTACTGTATAAATCCGATCAAGGCTTGAGAATTAGACAACCAAATTGCTTATCAGGTACATGAAAGCAACAGCGTAGAGTAGAAATGATATCCCTTGCTTTACAATTCTCCTTGTTTGCTTACACAGCAAGAGAGGAAATTTTATTTTGGTACTCAAAAGAAGGCTGTAAATTAAAACTGAATTCTGAGGAAAATGTCCAGTTACATTTGTTTATTTGCTTTGCTGCAACAACACAGCAAAGAAAAAGAACAAATCATCACGTTAACTTGTGAATAAAATCTTATAATTAGATGAGCTAAAAAATATCTCACTGCAATCCTTTGTGTGTAAAATGTGAAGGTGGACATACTGATTCAGGACTGACGTCACAATTATAAATGTGTTGTGAAATATAGCGTTTACTATGGTCTTATTTCAGACATTGGAATCGCTGCACTTTTGTGTCTTTCATTAGCGTCTCAAAAGAGACTGAGAAAATTAACAGAACAAAGATGAACTTTGTCTTTCTCCATCAGACCTGTGTTTGTCAAACCTTTCTTTTCATATGCAAATAGATTCTCCAAAGAATGCAATTGATAACATCTCAGTCAAAAACAAGAAAATTGTGCCCAATTCTATATTGTGTAGTCACAAAAATCTTTAAATTGAGCAATGATTTGACCCGTGCTCTCGGCGTTTGCAGTTTATTGAACATCCACAGCATCTAAGTTGATAACTGGTTTCCAGTTTGGTCTTGTTGCTGTGTCACACAATGATCACGCCAGCACAGCAGGAGCTGCAGGGCCAATCTGAAAGATCAGTGAGATTATAACAAATTAGTCTGGACAAATGACTCAGCAGAGACCCTCTTGAGACCAGCAAATAAAATTATTTTAATTCATACTATTTTAATATAATATGATTTATATTATGATTATAATGTAAATTATATTATAATGGCCAGGAATGGCTTTTGATCTCATGATGATTCAGCATCATTTAGAGGATGAAAGATTGTTGAAGGAGTAGAAGGAGGATTCGAAGGTTGAAATGATGGAAATGAGAACATAGATGGTTAAAGAAACTAATGTTAAGAAAGAAAACTGAAGTGAAAAACCTAAAGAGAAAGAACTTCTTTACCTTCTATTTGTGCAAGAATCTTTAATGAGAAAAATTACAATGCCCAGTTAAATGATTAACCTGATTTCTGTAACTTGAATAGGCTGAATTCATTCAAGACCTAATCATTTACATTCCAATCTTAAACCCAGGGAGAAAGAGGAGGTGCAAGCTTTCCATTGTAATGCAATGACAAACAAAGTGGTGCAAGTTTTAGCAAACTCCTCACTGGGAGCATTAGATGGGATGGGATCTGATCGGGAAGTTATTTACCGAATGTAATGAAAGCTGTGTGTATGTTAACCTCTCAGGCATTACCTCCACAGGGTTTACACACCACAGAGACCCAAATGGTCAAGAGTTTGAAAGACACCATAAATACCAAAGAACCTGTTGCTCTAACCCCAGATCTGGCTTGTATAAACAGCATCATTCAAAGAGATCCCCCAGGGGACCTGGGTGTGATAATGATCACAATACAGCAGATTGAGTAAACGCAACTGCAACAGCAGCTTAAGGTGCAACGGGTCCGACTGCATTTACACACCAGCAGTCAGATCTGACCATTATAAATCAGTTTATTTGACCTTTTTCTTTACAGAAACATGATCATGATGATGATCCATGTCTTTGTAAACTAAAACGAATTCTCTCATAATGCCATAAAACCTTAACAGGTTAAAGCCATCTGCAACAACTGTCTGGCTAAGACCATTAAAGAAAAAATAAGATAGCACCATCTATCTTAGTGAAATTTGTGTAAAGGTCCAATATTAGATTGTGTTTCTCTCTGTGTTTGTTTTCCTTTCAGGCTGATGGCTGCCACTCTTCAGACCCAGACTCCACAAGGGTCTGGGCTGGCCGGCATCAGCCAGGACACACACACAACTTAACATAGGAGATGGGAGTGAAGATACTTCATGAAGCCATTCACACCCCACAGCACACATAGTTATATGGCTTCCCAGTGTAAAAACTGGAACTAAATTATACAACACAGATTATGGTAGGATAGACACCACCCATCTCCTATACACAACATACACGACACACACCTTTAACTCTAAAACCGCACAACATCTCTGCCTGGGATAGATCATAGGACTATCCAGGCCAAAATCATTCATATAATGCAATTATATCATACATTATTCACCTTCATACATATAGGACAAGGACAATTATTTTCATAATTCCTTTTCAGTTATGTTAAACAAGTTTATGGCTTACAGCCATGTCAACTTCCTGTATGTATTCCATGTAAGGTGCATAAAACATGTGCATGGCTATCGACACACATCAATTGACTGGCAATTAATTGATCAGTAAATTGATGGACGAAATTTTCATATTCAAATATGAAATATACATGGGAAACCATGACATGGCCATACCAAAACTACTATTTGAGAAAGTATTGGTCGGCTTATATCTGAGTAGTGGTCGTGACCTCTGACTAGAGATAACGTTGCTTTATTCAAGTGTACACAGATCTATGGGGATGGATCAAATACTTTTAGAGTGAGTGAGCATGAGAGCAACCCTCTAAAAAGTATAAGTCTTTTACCTCTGTCTACATGACCAAGACTGGCAAGTTTGCAATCGTGGGCCGCATAATGGAAAGTGCGAGGACCCTGTGCAACAGTGAGAACCGAAATGAACAAGTTCAATAAAAGTAAAGAGTTAAATAGAATAATCAAACGTTTATTCATATTTATGAAATATTCCCTGACTGAAAAGTGTAAAAATCACAAGGAGACCATTGCAGATCTCAAGGCTAAGCTAAATGCTAAAAAGTTAATGTCTTCCAAAACGCTTCACAGCGATGGGACTCTTAGTGAGTTAACGGCATTGTTCCTGCAAGGCCTTCAGCTATTAACCTTATTGGCTAGTGGACTAGCAGTCTCATAGCAGTGAATTTAATAGTTAAACATCCAAATTGCAATGATCCTGTTTGTATTTTCAAATTTGTAATTGTACTAAACACATTGTGTGCATTGAACACACATTATAGTTGTTTGTGTTAATATATACACATAGACTAGTTAAGTTTATTCTTTAAAACGCATGATTGCTTTACTGTAAGTGTTGTATGAAACACTTGAAGTTGAAGTTGAAGTTGAAGTTTATTCGTCATTACACATGTACAAGTACAGTATAACGAAATGAAGTTTGGAGCAAGCCTCCGGGCCACAGCCGATTATTCAGGCGCCGCCCTACGCTCTCCAGAAATACAAGAATGCAATTTAGCAAGCATTACATAGCAAACACAACAAAACATAAACATAAACATAAACATGACACAGTACACGTGGTCACGTGGTGGGATTTTTTTGTATGGAGTGGGAGAGGAGATAGATAACAGACAGGCAGACGGATGGAGGGGGGAGGGAATGAGGTCGGGTATGTATGGTGCGAGTGAGTCTGAGATTGTGTTGTGTGAGAATGTTAGCCATAACTTCAGATGTTTTCGAGTTCAGTTCTATGGTTTGTCCTTGAAGGGAGATAAGGCAGTGCACAGGGGAAGATAGCAGGCCAAGCTGTCAGGCTGAAATCCCAACCGAGAGATAAGGACAAGTGAGGTTTGTTGGGCTAGTTGATTAGGTCAGGCAAATACAATTTATTATTTTTTAATCCATTTGATGATCTTCGGTAATTTGTCCGGATCATAATCAATCAATCAGATCTGGTCCTCAGCATTCGCGTCCGGTCTGTGCAGTTTCCCTAGACATTACGTCCAGCCTCATGGCCAGACCGGTTACAGTCCGTAAGTTCACCGATCTGACCCCCCGATAGAGCCCACTCTACCCTGCGTATCCGCAGTCCGGACTGCGTTGTTACGGTTCAGTTCCTCAATTCCTATCACTTTCTGATCTAATTCCTTCAGACGGTCACACACAGCCCCGAAGCATTCTTTAATTTCCACAGACAGCGGCTGGGTGAATTTGCTTGCAGCTGTCTTACCAATCTTCCGATAGGTCAGGGCAATCCCAAAGCCAAAGAATAGGAACCCCGCCATCAATAATCCAATCATGTATAAATCTTCCGCATCCTCCACAGACAGAGCCTCCAGGCACAGGACTTGCCAGTTGTTCCATGCGCCCTCGCAGCTGTCCCGTCCGGGCAGGTGGGTTCTCCCGGGGCACCCTTCCTTAGTGAGAATCTTGTCGATTGCGCTGATTGACCAGTTAATCAATTCCATTTCAGTATTTTCAGGAGTCCAGCAAAGCAGCGGGTCAGAGAGAAAGAGAAGAGACGAAACACTAGACAAAACAAAACAGCGCGAGAGCCAGCAGGGAGCAGAGTGAAAAACACGTCTGCACGGATAGAAGGACAGATGAGGAAGGACTTAGGATAACTTAGGATAAAGGTTGTTGATGCTTTGCATTCTAGGCCATGTATCTTGTGAAAATTGGAATAACTTTATTACTGGAATTGTTTAACAATTTCAAGTTTCATGTGTTTCTATGTTGAATTTGTTTGTCTCCTGAGTGGAAAACTCTGCCATTTCCTATATAGCTGCAGTAAAACCATGTACAGGAGCATAGAATTGCCATGTGGCTACAGTGTAATTTTACAATTGCATTAACCATGAAAATGCTTTCATCACAGCAGGATTCAGTAACTCTGAACTTTGCACTTTATTGCAAGAACAGCTTGGGGTGTGTCACACTCTGTACTGAAACAACAACAGCAATTCAGATTTGGCCGATGAAACTCGGTTTCATGTGACATCTGGGATGAAAACTCCAGAATGCAGGCATTTCTATCAATTAATTAAACAATTCTCAGTCAGACCTGCCTTATTGAGTGTGTCTTAGCCTGTACATCAAATACACAGAAGATGAGTGCAAAAGCTAAACTAGAGATTTTAAATCTCTGTTTCTGTAAATCTCATTCTCTAAGTGATTTGATTTTAACATTAGATTTCAGTAATGATTTGAAAGTAAAAACAACTGATATAGACAATTTTATAATAACAATTATTAAATTGTGTGTTTCCATGTTTAATGATGTGATATATTTTAATTATGCATACTTCTGGTAAATATACTAGTTATATTGATGTTTTGTTACCCTTCCTTTGATTCATCCAGACTATGTTTAAATTCCACTTCCATGTCAGTGGTAGTGAAGAATCTGGCTATCAAATGAGACCTGCTTACTAAATATTTGACCCTGAGAAATGAGACCATATTTACCACTCGCACTTCTGACATGAGTTTATCATGTGTTGTTATTCTTATGTTCTTGTGTTTATCCAACAACTCTCTTTTCTCCTCTCACAATAACCAGAAAGTCATCAGTGTTCAATTATTGCATGGTTATTCAGAAGTTGTTCAGGTGTCTCACACAATGGAGCATCATCAGTTGAACGATTCCTTCACCCATGGAGATCTGGCCTGCCCGGCAAACCAAACCTTCTGCTTGAAGGTGACCGAGGACTTCTCAAAGGGTCAGCTAGCTAAGAATCCTGGGAGGACAGGACACAGATGCTTCCTCAAAGTGTAAAGACACTTTCCACTGACACTTTCTGCTCATGCTGATGGACACAACAGACTTGGGACAACAAGTTATTCTACAGACTGAAAACTATCGCAAGCAAGTGCAGGTGGAAGCAAACCTGACCAACAGGATCATAGATATCCTGTCCAATTGCGACAGCATCCAGTCAGCGCAGTATGCCTACACCTAAAGGGACTGTGCCAGAGATGTGTTTTGCAGTGTTTTCATCTTCATGTTCAGCCTGTCTTAATGTTGTTATTTCAGGTGACTACTTGATTCCTGCACCCATGGACTTGTGCTGTTAACAAGGATCAGCACCATGAACACTCCTGGAAACAACATCCAAAATATGAAAACAGGGAATATCCAAATATGTCCCCTTGGAAACTCATATGAATTTGTCCCAAGGGGCCAGGGGCCGTCTGTAAGGAGCGGTTTTACTGCTAAGACAAAAGCTGAGATCCAGCGCCTTGCAATAAAACAATAAAACTCAATCTGGAGAGAAGATCTCACAGAGGAACTGTGGGACACCGCCCTGACCAAAACCCTCTCCCCCTCTCTACCTCCCTTTCCCCCCTTCCCCCTGATTCAAGTCTCAAAATGCAGATATACTACAATGATTTATCTTGTGAATCTATTGTTTTATCTCTTTCATGTCTGGTGTCTTTTTAAAGGTCATAGGGCGATTGGTAAAATGGTCTCAACATCACTGAAGTCACTGGTAGGGTTAGAAAGATTGAAACATATGAGAATTGTGTTCTCCTTTTTGAGTGGTCTCTCCAAAGATATCTGATCCTCTCCCCCAAACTAGGTGTTTGTGTTGCAAATATTTACAACCCTTTGTTCTGGTCTGGGTATTTAAGGAAGGGTAGCAGGGCTGCCATTGGGGAACATTCTGTAGACAGAACCCCCATGCAGTGTTGTGTCAGTGTCATAAGAGGCACTCACACACACACTGTATGGTGTGTGCCAGATATGACTCTTTGAAACTATTTTCATATCACTTAATTGTATTTAATATTTTTATGCTGAAAGTTGTGTACCATGGATTCATGTTTCATTATGTTCTTTAAGTTCTGTCTGGCCAAAATAAATGTTAATCTTGATTTATTCCGTATCTTTCTGAAATAATTTTTCTAGTAGTGTCGCATGAGGAGTTTCCGTAAATCTTTCTGTCAGGGCAGATTCATACCGAGGACCCCATGACCGGAGCATGGCGCTAAGCATGAGGAGCAATCTGATTTCTGACTGTCACTGTTATTAACAAGTTGCAGCTCTCGTGACTATTGCTAAAATTACACTTTCTGTTATGAGTAAGCATGTGCGACTCACTTAAAGGTAAAATAGTTCACTCTGCAATCCTCTGTAATATCACAACTGACTAATTTGCGTCCGTGAGGTAATGCAATTATAATCGCGAGCATTATCCTCTGAGTGACTCCGGGTCCCATGGAGGAACGAAAATTTGAAATTAAAAGATACTAAGAGAAATCAACGATCTAAATTAAATCACAACTAAACTTATGATCAGCTGTTAAGTTACAAATGTAATAAATGTAACAAAGTTACAAAGAAATGGAGTCAGATTTAAAATTCGATGGTCATAAATTAAGTGAATCCAACAGAAGTGCTGAAAAGGCTTACACGCAGAAGTCCTTCGACCAGGCCGTTAGATTCCATCCTTGGGCTAACGGATGGACCTTACACTAGAACCAGGAAGTATGACCATATTAGCCCGGTTCTGTCAACACTGCACTGGCTCCCTATTAAACATTGTATACATTTTAAAATCTTGCTTATTACCAAAGCACTAAATGGTTTAGCTCCCCGGTAGTTGAGCGAGCTCTTAACGCATTATACTCCATCACGTCTATTGTGGTCTCAAAACTCTGGCCAGTTGATAATCCCTAGAATATAAAAATCAACTGCAGGCGGTCCTGCCTTTTCCTATTTAGCACCTAAACTCTTGTTCGGCTGCATTAACTAGGTCAGCCGGAACCGGGAAGACTTCCCATAACACCTGATGGGCTGCATCCTGACGGGTTGCATCACGGCCTGGTTCGGAAACAGCACCGCTGGCAACCGTAAAGCTCTGAAGAGGGTCGTGCGAACTGCCAGCCACATTGTTGGAGGTGAGCTTCCTTCCCTCCAGGACATCTACACCAGGCGGTGTGCAAGGAAGGCCCGGAGGATCATCAGTGACTCCAGCCACCCGTCCCACAGACTGCTCTCTCTGCTGCCCTCAGGAAGACGTCTCCGCAGCATCTGATCCCGCACTAGCCGACTTAGGGATAGCTTTTTCCCTCAGGCTATCAGACTATTGAACGCTCAAAACTAATACTCTCTACAGCATACTCCCCACAATATGGCATGCCATACACCGCACTCAACTATAACAGTCAACACTGGACTATATACACACACTTCATTTATCACCGCACTATCTACCGGTTACCACTGGATACATCCGATGCAAACTCATGACATTCTGTATCCAGTTCACATACAATCATCATCATTTTATACGTACAAATGTCAATAATGAAGAACGTGTACATTCTGGGTATAGTGTTTATTGTGTATAGTGTTTAATGTGTACATTTTGTGTATAGTGCTTAATGTGTATATTCTGTGTGCAGTGCTTAATGTGTACAGTGCTTAATGTGTATATTCTGTGTATTGTGTTTGTGTACAGGGTCTAATGTGTATATATCTGTGTATAGTGTTTAATGTGTATAGTGTTTAACGTGGTGCTAACTGTATGCATGTACTTTCAGAGTATAATGTGTAATGTAGTACAGGCAGTAAGTATGTCCAATAGTACACTGTGTGTACTAACTATATGTATGTGCACATTGCACTTTTTTCTGTTTTTACCTGCTTAAGGTTGTATGGTTATGTTAACTGTTACTGCAATTGTCTGGAGCATGCTCCCAAGAATTTCACTCTCCAAGGCACATGTGCTTTGGTGATGTGACAATAAACTGACTTGACTTGACTTGATGTACTCGTTACATCATAAGAAGAATGGCATCTACGCTAATGTTAGTCTTTCTGTTTATCCCGAAGTTTACTGCAGTCAGCCGGATCCGGGCCGTATCCAGATCAGATGGTGGACCTGCGACTGGACATGACCAACGCTTCCCTAAAATGTCTGCAGAGAGCATCACCGTTTCACCAGAACGGCTGTACAAATTCTGTTGCATTATTTTCCTGTTAATGTGAAGCTGCTTTGAAACAATTGGACTTGTTAAAAGCGCTATATATATATATATATAAGGTGACTTGACTTAACAAACATCAACCAGAGCGAGAGCAAGCTCATCAACAGCTTTGACACCTCAGGTTACGGGAGCCGTCGGCAGCACTGGCATTGTGTTTTTAGACATGAAATCAACAACGTCACTAAAGAAATGTGTTTCTGGTTGGGAGGGAAAGATCACCTTGTTCAGCTTCCCAAATAGCCCAGCATTAAAGAAACAGGGGAAGCAGTTTGTGTTTCTGGAGTTCTGCAAGTGTGTGTGTGTGTGTTTGTTCCCGGTCATGAGTGGAAACCGTAGGCTGTGAGTAAAACTGCATCAAATGTGTGTGTTTTGGTGGCAATCGGCAACACCAACGTATAGTGAATTTCAAGTTATCCGTGGATAATGCCATGATGCATTTCGTGTGTGCGCTCGTGTCTCTTTAGCTCCACCCACTGCACGCCCCCACGAGCTCGGCTGTTTTCAGAAAGAATCGGTACAGTGTATCTGTCTTTTATAAATATGATCAAACTAAAGACTCTTGGTAGATATGATCAATACTACTCTATAGATACTCAAGATTAACATGAGACTGGCAGAAACTGTATGTGTGTTATGACCCCTTTAACAGATAACCAGGCACAAATGAGACAACACACAGACCCACAAATTGTTTGTACATGTACCCTAAGGGTCATAATATGCATATAAACACTTTAGGTGTGTTCAACAGCAGCTGTGGCTGGATGTAGCTGATCGGCTAGAATTTGTAGTCAGGGAGGAGCTAAAAACAGAAACATGAAGATACTTTCTGCTTCCCATGACACATGTGCTGTGTTTGCATACTTACAGATGGAGTGAAAAATGCAATATTTGTCATACACATGTAACGAGATAAAGAGCCCTCAAAATATATGCAAGTTAAATCCTGCATTAATGGGACAGTACTGTTCATTGGTTGCATGGGTGGCGCTGTTTCCCCCACTGAGTTTGAGCAATCTGCAGCAGAGCTAGAGAGAAACGCTGTGGGTGAGTGTGTGTATGTTGTAGCTCCACTGTAAAAGTTGAAAATATAAATGTTGTCACACATGTTAGATGTTATGTGGAAAGAATTGTTTACCATAGATATTGATTGTGTTTTAGGGAGTGTTTTCTGTTCAAATTTGTGAGTGTTTTGTGGTTTTATTTCTGTTTTTGTGTGCTCCCAAATCTTTCCATGTGCTAATTAAGTGAACTATATTTTTAATAGATGGAGCTACATCTGTGTCTGTCTCCTCACTGTATTCATTGCTCTGTGTGCAGGTAATTTTTTTTTTTTTGTTACATTGTGTTTAAGAATGTATTCTATTGTTTAATTAATGAGTTATATTTACTGAGTTTAAGCAATCGGCAGCAGAGCTAGAGAGAAACGCTGTGGATGGAGCTACATCTGTGTCTGTCTCCTCACTGTATTCATTGCTCTGTGTGCAGACAAATAAATAATTAAATCATCCACATCCTGAGTGTGTGTCCTGTTGAGGAGTGTGGCGACTTGGGCCCGAGAAAAGCAAAGGTCACATTGGTGCCGTGATTCAGGACTTCAGTCAAGGTGGTCGATGATCATCCAAACATCGAACCGGCGGGCCATCACTCTTCTCTGCACAGGACCTTCAGCTAAGCTCTAAATTTATTCCAGGACTTTTGGGAAAAGACTTTTGAATAAGACACTCTGAAGTGACTTAATATTGCTATTATTACATTCAGGTAATACATTTGACCCGAAGTGTAAACTTTTTTTTTTTTTTCTTTATTACTTGATTATGGAAAAGCCAAGGTTCACTTATTCTCAGTATGTTGGGCGAGGGAGAGGTCTATTAGCAACACCAATTCCATTTCCAGACATTAGTTCTAGTCCTACTACAGTCACTATGTGTGGTGTTAACAATGGTACAGGGTTAGAAGCAAATCCAATTCCCACACCAAATGCTAATGAGAGCCCTATTCATGTGGGTCATTGCAGTTCCGAAACTACGCAGCCTATTAGCACATCGACTCCAGCCTTTACCAGTGACGTAATGAGTCAGATGGGTAACATAGTGCAACAAGTAGGCCTGCAGCTGGCAGACAGTATTCTTGCACACTTGAATTTGCGCAGTCAAACTGAAGCTACGCTTCACGCATTCTCAAACAAGTCATGATAGTAGATACATGCCTGAGCACAGCGTAACATCAAGTACATCACAGGTTCAAGTAGTGCGTCAAAGAGAAGTTAAAGAACCTCCAATTTTCAGAGGCGACACTTCAGACACTGTTACACTTGATGAGTGGGTGGAGCTCATGAAAAACTTCATAAGAAAGGGTTTTCTGCCTACTGAAGAGCAGGGTGAAGAAATTTTAATCCATTTGAGAGGCAAAGCAAAAGATGTTGTTAAAGTGGGGATGCTGTCTAGTGGTTTGGATATCAGAACAAATCCTGATGAGATTTACACTCTATTACAGAAGCATTTCAGTTGCCAACAGTATTCTCCAATACCATTGCAAGATTTCTACACTACTCTTCCAGAACCTCAGGAGGATCCTTTTGAGTACTGGTTGCGCCTGAACCATACTGCTGACATCACAGCTGAGTGTCTAAAACAACAGGGTAAAGTGCTGAACAACCAACTGATTGAAGTCACACGCATGTTCATTAGGAATTGTCCAAATTCAGATCTAGCGCTAACGTTTAGTTCAAAACCATTGACAAATGGACAGCTTATGAAGTACAAGAGATCCTGAACGAGTATCATTCAGAGAAATGTCTCAGAGCCACAGGAAAAGGAAACAGACCAATTGAATGTGAAAAAAAGCTCGCTGTGAATGAGATGCGTGTGACTCCTAGCCAAAATCCAGTGAAAACGGAACATGATTCTCTCCAGTCAAAACAGTCAGAAAATATGGCTCTGGAAAAAGTGATCGATATGCTGGAGAGAGTTTTGATGAATAATAGTGGAAGTGCACAAGCAAACAAGGTGAACAGGAAGAGAACCAACCTGTCTAGGATTCCAGGCTTGAACGATTCACCATGCTTAGTGTGCAAGGACACTTCACATTCTGCTTTTACTCACTGTAAAGAAAACAGGCTTTGTTTCCAGTGTTTTTCACCTGACCATTCCAGAAACAGGTGTCCAAAGGAAAGGAAGCCTTCTTCAGTCCACCAGCAGTCAAACTAAATGATCTACGTGTGAGGGAGGATCACGTAGATCTTGAGAGTGAATCTCCCATATCCAGTGTTGATGATGCAAGGGATTATGAGTCGTTATATCAAATGTTCAGTGATATAACTTCAGACAAAACAGTCATTTTTCAGAGTGTTCAGAGAGTTCCAAAATCTGATAGCTTGTTTTACACATCTGTTTCAGTTGAGAAGGGTTTCATTCTCAAAGCTTTAATTGACAGTGGATCAATGGCATGTACTGTTAGTGAGTCTACCGAAGAAAGATTGTTGAAAAGTAACCCAGATTTGACACGCCAGTCAGCGCAGGATATTGTTATTGTTGGCTGTGGTGGTCATCACGTTGCCCCTACTGCAATCTATGAACTTACAGTTACAGTGTATGGTTGCTCCATGATAATTCCTGCTTTGGTTGTGCCTGGGCAGACGGAAGAGATGATTTTGGGCACAAACATCATAAAGAGACTTCTGATGCACTTGAGGGAAACGGATGGTTACTGGAGGATTGTGTCTAAGTCATGTAACAATGAGAGTGATGAGTGCTGTATGTTTCTATCTCTTTTCTCCAACTCAGAAAGGTGGAGAGGTGAAGTCATACCTGAGAAAGTCGGAACTGTAAAGTTACAAAGAAGTGTGACGTTGGAGCCACGAACTGAACATCTGGTTTGGGGTAAACTACCTCAATCTTCTGTCTTGTCTGTAGGCAGCACTGTTATCGTGGAACCGACAGAGTCCAAATCAAGACCTAGGCAAATACTCGTCGGAAGGGTCATAACACCATTATGGGGAGATGGTTCTATCCCATTGAAAGTCATCAATCCCACTAATCACAGAGTTGTGTTAAAGAGAAATGCTAAAATAGCTGATGTGTCACCTTGCATTTCTGTGCAAGACTTACCACTACCGAAACAGATCCAATCAAATCTCCAGTGTACTGAGGATTCCTTACCATCTAGATCCAGTGAAGAGATGAAGCAGGTCTTGAGTAACTTGAACCTTAGTGATCTTGATGTGGAGTCTTGTCAAGTGTCAGCCCATTGGAAAGACAAGTTGTTGCACATCATTGAGAAGTATGAGTCAGTTTTCTCAAGAGACAAAATGGACTGCGGAGAGGCTAAAGGTGTTGTTCATCGGATTAACCTCACTGATGACAGACCTTTCCGTTTTCCATACAGGCGCATACCACCAAGTCAATACGCCAAACTAAGAACAGCATTAAATGAGATGGAGGAAAAAGGAATCATCCGCAAGTCACATAGTGATTATGCGTCCCCTTTCGTATTAGTTTGGAAGAAGAACGGTGATCTCAGGATCTGCACGGATTTTAGGTGGTTAAATGCGAGGACTGTCAGAGACGCCTACCCTTTACCACACCAGTCCGATGTGTTAGCTGCATTGGGTGGCAACACGTTCTTCTCAACCATGGATCTCACCTCAGGGTATTATAATGTCCCTCTAGAGGAAGAACACAAAAAGTACACTGCTTTCTCTTCCCCATTTGGACTCCATGAGTATAATAGGCTTCCTCAGGGTCTCTCTAATAGCCCTGCCACTTTCATGAGAATGATGATGTCCATCTTTGGAGATGAGAATTTCAGCAGCGTTCTCTGTTACCTTGATGATTTGATGGTGTTTGCTCCGTCTGAGTCAGTTGCCCTTCAACGTCTTGAAATGGTTCTCTTACGGCTGTCACATCACAATCTTAAGTTGGCTCCAAAGAAATGTTGTTTCTTGAGACGATCTGTGAAATTCCTGGGACACATCATCTGTGAAGAAGGCATTAAGACTGATCCTGGAAAAATAGAGGCAATTACCAATATTCAAGTTTCTGACTTGATGAAACCTGATGGAAAAACACCATGTCAGAAAAAGATCCGGTCCTTTCTAGGAATGGTTCTTTATTACCAACATTTTATTGAAGGGTGTTCAGCAAAAGCTAAGCCTCTATTCAAGTTGACGTCAGGTTCAGTCAAAAGACCCCTGTCACAAAAGGACGCAAACCGAGAAAGAAAGTTGGTTACCTCAAACTTTCCCAGCTGATTGGACAACTGATTGTGAAGAAGCGTTCCATACCCTTAAATTGGAACTAACAAAAATGTAACATTGGCTCACCCAAACTTTGACCAACCTTTCATTCTAGCTGTAGATGCATCTTTTGATGGAGTGGGAGCTGTATTGTCACAGGTTCTGCCAGGTGAAGAGATTGCCAGACCTGTTGCCTTTGCAAGCAGAACACTGTCTCGCTCACAAATGAACTATCCAGCTCACAGATTAGAGTTCTTTGCTTTAAAGTGGGCTATCTGTGATAAGTTCAGCCATTGGCTGAGAGGACGGCACTTCACGGCATGGACTGACAATAACCCGCTTACATATATTCTGACTAAACCACGGCTTGATGCATGTGAGCAGCGTTGGGTGGCTAAACTTGCCTCTTACAATTTCGATCTGAAGTATGTTCCAGGTACAAAAAATGTAGTGGCAGATGCTTTGAGCCGTGAGCCATTCGTCCAGTCTTGCATGGGACATCGCCTTATCACTGAGCCATACTTATCCCTCTTGAAAGATGTCAGTGGTGTTGTTGATAACTCTGTCCAAGATGCTTTCAAATGCACAAGTAACCATCAGGTTGTGCAGGTGGATGGCAAAGTTACTTGTGACCCGACCAATGACGGACTCTTGCCTTCAGGTTCTTCTGGGAGCCAGGCAGTTTCAGCAGTGTTGACAGCACATTCTACTGGGGGCTTGAGTGAAGTAATGGGTACAGTACCAGCCATTTCACAGCCGCAACAGTTTAGTCCTCCTTTGCAGCACAGCAACATCATAAATGAGCAGGGGCAGGACAGCACCTTGTGTCGGATTCTTTACTATGTTGAGAGACACCAGAAACCATCTAAGAAGGAGAAAGCAAAGGAAACCAAAACTGTCAGGAGATTGTTGAAGTACTATGATAAATTGGTCATCTGTAATGGTGTGTTGTACAAGGTCAAAAGGGATCCAAAGTTGAATAAGAAATTGTACTTGTTTGTTGTACCTACTTCTTTGAAAGCGCAAGTTCTCCATGGACTACATGATGTGGCTGGACATCAAGGACGTAGTAGAACACTGTCGCTAGCAAACCAACGTTTCTTCTGGATTGGGATGAAAAAAGACATTGATGATTATGTGAGGAATTGTCATCGATGCGTGGTTGGTAAAACCTCAGAACCCAATGCTTGTGCTCCGTTGGAAAGCATTCGAACATCAGAACCGCTTGAACTGGTCTGCATCGACTTTTGGTCAGCAGAGGTCAAGGAAGGAAAGTCTGTAGACGTGCTGGTTGTGACGGATCATTTTACAAAGATGGCTCATGCATTTCCATGCCACAATCAGTCAGCCAAACAAGTCGCGAAAAGGCTCTGGAATGACTTCTTTCTAGTCTATGGATTCCCAAAAGAATTCATTCTGACCAGGAGCTAATTTTGAGAGCAAGCTAATCAAGGAACTATTGACCATGGCAGGTGTAGACAAGTCACACACAACACCATACCACCCCATGGGAAATGGCATTGCTGAGAGGTTCAATAGGACTCTTGGAAGCATGATAAGGACATAGCCTCCTAAAGTAAAATCAAAATGGCCGCAGATGCTACAGCAGCTTACCTTCTGTTACAACTGCACAGAACACGAGACAACAGGTTTTGCACCATTCTTTCTTATGTTTGGTAGAGTTCCTCGTCTCCCAATTGACATTCTGTTTCAAAATGTACGTCTAAATGAAGATGTGGTAGATTACAAGGATTTTGTGTCCAGGCTAAGGAAAGACTTGCGTGAAGCAGCTCATATTGCACAGATGCATACTTTGAAAGAACAGGATTGACATGGTAGACTATATAACAGGAAAGTGAAGGGGTGTCCACTGGCTGTTGGTGATAGAGTGCTGGTTGCGAACAGAGGTGAAAAAGGTAGACGGAAAGTTGCTGACAAATGGGGGTAATCCCCATATGAAGTTGTGGCCGTGTACCATATCAATGTTTACAGGATTCAGGGAATCAACTCAGACAAAGTGAAAGTTGTCCACAGAAATCTTTTGTTACCTGTGAACTTCCTACCAGTTGATGAACCTCAAGAACCAGATCAAAAGGACAATGATGTGATCAATGAAATTGATGGTCAAGGAGATGAAGCTGACCATGATGACAGAACTGCAAACTGGATATTAAGTAATCCTGAGGGTTTTATTGAGGAGGATGCTCATACAAACCGTACAGACTTACTTGAGGTGTCAGATTGTGTGTCTGAGATGCTGGACTCCACGAGTGTTGATACTGAGAACTTGAATGAAAAAAGTGATATCAATGTGACAAGTGATGCTGACTTACCTGAGGTAGAAGGTCAAGATGCTGAATCAACTCAAGGAGAACAGTTCACAAGTGAGGTTATAAAGGAGCCTGTGATTTGCACACAACCAAGACATGTTGAGGCTGCAGTACCTCAAACTAGACTTGGCAGAGTCATTAAACCTCCTAACAGACTGATTTATGAAATGAACAAACAACACATAGGAGATTCAGACTCTACAGTGAGTTCTTTTGTTTATTTAGTTAAGAGTATTTTCACATAAAGAGCTGCACTTTATTTCATGCACAGTTAAGAACACATAAGAATCAATTTGATACAGAATAGAAATCAAATATGGAGTAAGTACATAATGGAATTTGAGGTGTAACAGGCATCTCTTCAGTCTACTGTAGGATTAGGGTTAGGCACCTCCCTTGTCTTTATATGTACTCCTTTTGGGAGAATCTATTGATTGACAGCTAATTATACTCCATGGACATTTTTTTTTCTTCTTTACTAAAGCAAGAGATATGAAGTGGTAGTTTTGTACACTATTTTTTTCTTCTTTCCATCTTTACTTTCTTCACTGTTGGTTTTTCTTATATGTCCTCATTAAGCAGGATTTAAGGGGGGTGTATGTAACGAGATAAAGAGCCCTCAAAATATATGCAAGTTAAATCCTGCATTAATGGGACAGTACTGTTCATTGGTTGCATGGGTGGCGCTGTTTCCCCCACTGAGTTTGAGCAATCTGCAGCAGAGCTAGAGAGAAACGCTGTGGGTGAGTGTGTGTATGTTGTAGCTCCACTGTAAAAGTTGAAAATATAAATGTCACACGTGGTAGATGTTATGTGGAAAGAATTGTTCACCATAGATAGTGTTTTAGGCTCAAATTTGAGAGTGTTTTGTGGTTTTATTTCTGTTTTCGTGTGCTCCCAAATCTTTCCATGTGCTAATTAAGTGAACTATTTTTAATAGATGGAGCTACATCCGTGTCTGTCTCCTCACTGTATTCATTGCTCTGTGTGCAGACAAATAAATAAATCATCCACATCCTGAGTGTGTCCTGTTGAGGAGTGTGGCGACTTGGGCCCGAGAAAAGCAAAGGTCACACACAGAGGTTTCATACACATGATTGTCATGTAATACACTTTATGTACTGCTTGTACAATAAAAGTTCAACAAGCTTATACTAAATGAAGTAGAGGTCTTTTAATCAGTACAATTAAAAAGACAATATAACATTGTGACTGCATGAAAATAGGTTTTACGTTTATAAAAGATTTGTGAGCTTGTCGTCATGTGGTGAACCCAGCCAATTGTGGAACAGCGGTGTCAGAGCACATGCAGCCGCTCGAGAAGCTGCAAAGAACGCACAGTCGGCTGCTTGGGGCGCTCGCAGCACTTTGATGGCATAGGCACGCTCTCAAGTCAGACAGTTTCTAACCAGAATGCACTGCTTAAAGTCATACGGTCTGTACGGCGCTGCATGAAAACGAACAAGCCTTTTAAGAACACCGGAATATGATCGGGAGACCAACTCAATTACATCTGCTGTGCTTCATGGGACAAGGCAGTCCCTGAAGAGCCCTTTTGGAATTTGCTTGCCAAATTGAGCATCATGGGTAATGTTTTTCCACCAGGAATCCTGCTGGTTAAACTAAAAATAAACTAAAAATAGTGGTTTCAAAAGCATATACCAGTTAACCTTGGAGCTCAAAGTAGCAGTATTTAAATGGGTCATAATATGGAGAAAAATTAAGTTTAACGTCTGGAACCCTATGGTTTTATGCTATATGGGACTTGCAAAGGTACAGTTGGACTATCAGGATCACCAGCAGCAGAATGAGGCACTTTTTCCAAGTCAAAAGCAGTTAAACCAGACATGAAGGATTGATGTCAGTTTTATTGAGAAACTTTCTTTTGCCCTTGAACAATTACGGGACCAAGTGTGGCCTTGCCTTCCCACTGAACGCCTAGAGAGAGAGAAGAGCCAGGTTAGAGCACAAAACACCAAAAGCAACCTTAAAGAGCAAAAGTTACTAACCTCCATAGGGAGAAGCAGCAGTTCCACCATCAGGACCACATGTGGAGTCACAGCAACCACAAACTTGGTCATTTCCATCAGCAGCAAACCACCTGCAACAAGACAGACACACCACCTTCAACATGAGCAAAGTGAGCTTTAAAAATTAAGTGCAACGTACCCATTGGCGAAGGAACAGGATTTGCGCTGAACGTCACTGGGTGCAGAAGCAATAGTTGCCTTCAGAACACATGTTATGTAGATCTGCAAGGGATGATAGACAAATCAGAAAACCAAAGCAGATGGGAAGAGAAGTCAAATTAACTGATATTCGTAGTGCATACAGAAGGACTGGAGCTCTCCTGGAACATGAATGTCTCCAGCTGGAACTGGATCTTGTCAACCTGGGACCGAGGCATGAAGCGGGAGCTGGAAGCTGTAGCCTTGGCATCCACAAAGCACCTGACGACAGTCACCACAAAGAGCAACTCATGAATGTCAACTCTGAGAGTCACGGATAAGGTCTAGTTGGTTGATGTTCGTGACAGGGGTTAAAGAGAGCAACCAAAACGGTCCCATGGCATCAAGGGTCATAACCTTACCCATGATTCTCAATGAAGGAATATCTTGAGAGAGAATTCACATCAGGCACTTGAGTGGCAACACAGCGGTCCACAAACACACGCAGAGGCACATGATTGTACTGCGTCACAGATGCCTCAATGTTAATAACACCACCCAGGAAATAGGAGTGTGAAGGCCTCTGGTAGGACCAGTCGTCTACAAAGAAAAAGGGAACGTATTAGGCACAGCCACAAAAAAAAAGATTAAAAGGATTATTTTTATTAAAAGCCTGGACCAACCCATCATGAGCTTTAGGGAAAACTCCAAGACGTCTTCACCAGCCTCCGTTGAGGCATAAAGGGACCCATGTTGGCCTCAAGGCATCACCGCTTACATTGTGAAGCCTGTGGTTCATGAAAGCACCCATTAAATGGGCTCCCAGTTGCACAAGCAGCATTGAAAGTCAGAGATCACTCACCTTTGATAGTGGCATTGAACACCAACGATTGCACCATTTGTCCGGGTAATCGGAGTACCTGCAAGAGCCTCAGCGGTGTAGGTAAGAGAGAAGGTGTAGACAAGCTCATCCTGGTTGATCTGCAAAGGTTGTCATTACCAAGAAGGTCATCCTAAAGACTGTAGCTATACAGAGACAGTGCACTCATATTGCAATGAACGGGAGAAAGTGCGTTATGCAACATGGTGGAAATAACCCCCCACCACATTAGCACAGCTTACATTAGAAGCTCCAGTGTAGGCATAGACAGGCAAGGTTTTGAGACATGCACTTAGGATTGAACATGCACATTGGCTGTTCCATGGTACAAACTACAGCATTAACACCATTAGAGCACGAGTTATCGTTCTTGTTTCTCAAGCACCAGTCATACCATATGTGGGGTCATGCACAGATGTTGGACTGAAGTGTTATTTAAAAGGCAAGTAGTTTGAACATTCAGGATTTCCTTTATTCAAATAGAGATTGTCTTAGCTGCCCTGGCATTACAAATATAAAAACCAAGCAAACTGACGCCCAGAACACAATCCATTTAGATTTAAGAGTACTTACCATCTGCACGCTGTTGCAGTTCTGTAACTCGTACTCAAAGATGAACACTTTAGACCCAGAGTCCTGACCAGCAACAGGACAGCCACCTAAAGACAGACCAGTTGGCTGGATCAACTGACCATTGCTAAACAAGTCCTGCCGGACCTCTACAAGAATCCGGTTCTCTCCGCATTGAACCGCTATGCTGCTGGGAGTCACGGGTTGCCTCAACTGGAAGTCCACCGCCAAATGGCGCTGCACCTCGGGAACAACGGGATACCTCCAGTCCAAAGTCTTCACTGGACCCTGCAACAGCTGCTTCTCCTGAAGGCCAAAAGGTTCCTGCACAAGGCCTCTGGAGGCAGGGCCCAAAGGGTTCCAGAGCCCTGGAGGAGAAAGGGCAGGTTTTCTAGAAGCCGGATCTGATTTTGGCCCCGTGCTTCTTGGACTTTGACTGTACCTCAAACTTCCCCATGCATCAGGCAGCTCAAATGCACCAATCACAACCATCACTAACACACCTTTCAGAAGCGCCATCCTAGCAAACTTTGACACATATGCCACAACAGACACCAGTGCTTGGCTTTGCCATTTTGTACAGCTTTGAATGAAGGTGGCTCCTCCCCTTTTAGTTTAATTGATTACCTTTGATTCTCCTCTGGACCTGTAGAGTTTGCACATTTCTGGGATCCACAGCTCTGCACATTTTGTATGGCTGCGCTTAAACTGGCACAAAAAAAAATCTGTTTTTTTTACTCACATCTAACCCAGGGGTCCGTTCTTCGTACCTCGCTAACTTAGTCAGCTGGATTCGATTGTTGATGATTTGGCATGATCTTGGATTGTTTGGTTCTTCGAAGTTCATCTTGGACTTGCTGTCATAGCAACAGGTCCGTAAGCTTAAACCTGCTCGGGAGCAGCTCATTTCATATGTAAACAGGATTAGATTGCATCTTGAGGTGATACTTAAACTCTGTCCCAGCCACTGCTACTTTATTACAAGAGTTCATTACTGGACCAGGGTGATGACGGATATTATGGGATGGTTTGATGCAGCGCAGGAGATGCAGATAACTTGATCTTGACCCTTAAGAAACTTTAATACTGCCATGTAACATCTGCTTCAAATTGAATTCAATTAAATGAATTGCTAATTACAACATTGAAATAAAAACGTAAAGGGTGCACAAATATTATAAAATCGTGAATATAAATAATTGGGAATCAGGTTTGAAGAAAACAGTGCACATTTCATTCATCTATTATAACTTTTATGTTGGTTTGGTCGTTTCGCTGTTTCTTTATAAAGGTCCAGAATTTTTTTTTTTTTGTCAAGTTTTTCGCCATGTGTCTTTTTTAACTATATGATGTCATTACGTTACTGTCTTGCTGCCAGCCAATCGCTTCATTCCTGATCGTGGTTTCGAGTATCGATGCATCTCTAAGGGTGGATCGCCTACAGTGGTTCTGACTGCAGGGTTGCCGAATGACTAAAGAAACGTTATCAGCAAGATGATAGAAAACTGTACATTTCTCGTCTTTACCACCCACTGCAGCTTATACCAACGACGGAAATAAGTGCAGTTACAATAGCTAAACATGTGGGAGAGCGTGGCTATAATGTGACTATATTGTACTGCAATAGGTAACACTTCAAAGTCAATACCAAATCAAAACTAGTTAGCGCATATTTTGTAATTGAAAGAATTTAATGACAAAATCTAGTTATGGTTACACTTAAAATAGTTACAAAATAAATGTATGAGATGATAAAAACTTATACCATTAATTGTACCCAGCATGAATGTTACCTGAGGGAAAGAAAGAGAGAGGGGGAGAGAGAGAGACAAAGAAGAGAAGAGCCAAAGAGAAGGCCCCCAAGAAGAGAGAGCCAGAGAATACAAGAGACAGAGCAACAGTTACAATCTTCTTTTATCTATTCCTTGACCATGTTTTCAAGATTCAAGATTCAAGATTCAAGAGTTTTATTTGTCACATACACAGTTATATACAGAATATACAACCGGCAGTGAAATGTAAACAGGTCCGCTCCATGGACAGTGCAAATTCACAGTTAAAAACACAAGGAAGAAATTATAATAGAAATAGGATATAAAAAAAGTACTATCTATATCTATATATATATGTCTATATCTGTAGAATTATAAATAATCAAGTCAAGAGAAAAAAAGGTAACAAATAAGGATAAAGTGGAATAAAATAATTGAAGTAGACTTTGCAGTGAGTAAACTGTAGACTTATAAATATGTGGTTAACAAATGTATAAAGAGTATAATGTGCAAACAGGTTTATGACAGGTTGTTACACAGTAACAACGAGAACAGAAAGTGCAGTGCAATGTCAGTGTATCGATGTTTATCCTGACGTGAAGTCACGTGATGTTAAGTTCAGAGTCTGATGGCCTGGGGGAAGAAGCTCCTCCTGAGTCTCTCAGTTTTGGCCATCAGGCTTCGGAAGCGCTTACCAGATGGTAGCAGCGTGAAATGAGGGTTTGCAGGGTGATTAGAGTCCTTGATGATCTTGGTAGCTCTACCTTTGCAGCGTTTGGTGTAGACGTCCTGCAGAGACGGGAGAGCTGACCCTGAGATGCGCTCGGATAAGCGCACGACTCTTTGCAGGGCTTTGCGGTCATGACTGGTGCTGTTCCCATACCACGCTGTGATGCACTGAGTTAAAACACTTTCTATCGCCCCTAAATAGAAAGTTTTCAGGATAGCTGGTGAAACCCTGAATTTCCTCAGCTGGCGCAGGTGGTACAGTCTTTGCCTGGCTTTTTCACCTGTGTCTGAATGTGAGCAGTCCAGGTCAGGTCCTCGGAGATGTTTACTCCCAGGTACTTGAAGCTGCTCACTCTCTCTACTGGTGACCCGCTGATCATGAGGGGGGAGTATGTCCGTTGCTGTCTCTTCCTGAAGTCCACAATCATTTCTTTGGTCTTGCCAACATTCAGAGAGAGACAGTTGTCCTGGCACCATGATGTTAGATGCTCCACCTCGTCCAAGTATGCCGTCTCATTGTTGTTGGAAATGAGGCCCAGGACAACAGTATCATCAGCAAATTTGATGATAGAGGTGGAGCTGTGTGTGGACAAACAGTCATGCGTGTAGAGAGAGTAGAGCAGGGGGCTCAGGACACAGCCCTGTGGAGCTCCCACACTCAGGGTGATGGAGGTGGAGGTGGACTGGCCTATTCTCACCACCTGAGGCCTGCCAGTGAGGAAGTCCTCAATCCAGTGGCAGAGAGAAGGATTCAGGCCGAGATCCAGGAGTTTGGAGGTTAGCTTGGTGGGAACTATGGTGTTAAAGGCTGAGCTATAGTCAATAAATAGCAGTCTTACGTAGTTCCCACTTTTGCTGTCGATGTGAGTGAGGGAGGAGTGGAGGACATGAGAGATGGCATCTTCAGTCGATCTATTGGGACGATAGGCAAACTGAAGAGGGTCCAAAGTGTCAGGAATGAAGGCGCAAATGGTGTTTTTAATGAGTCTCTCAAAGACCTTCATGACTATAGACGTGAGAGCCACTGGACGATAGTCATTTAGGCAAGAGGGTTTACTGTTCTTAGGGACAGGGATGATGGTGGATTTTTTGAAGGAGGTGGGGACCACAGATGTAGCGAGGACTCATTAAAGATAGATGTAAACAACCCGGTGAGCTGATCAGCACAGGACCGCAGAACACGACCTGAAATACCATCCGGTCCAGCAGCTTTCCTGACGTCCACACGCTTGAGTGCTCTCGAACTTCATCCTCCGAGACAGAGATCACGTGATTGTTGCTGCTCTGAGTAATTTCCTCTAACGCGCCACTTGGCGAGAGTCGCGTGCTGCGCGTTACAGTCAAAGCGAGCATAGAAAGAGTTTAACTCGTTCACGAGCAACGGATCAACGCTTGCCTCTGCAGAGGATTTAGATCCAAAGGAGCAGATGGACCTCAGACCTTGCCACATGCGCCGCGAGTCGTTGAGTTGGAAATGAGACTCCACTCGGTCTTTATAACGGAGTTTTGCGGCTTTAACTGCTCGTCTGAGAGCATAGCAGGACGATCTGTATTCATTCATATTCCCTGAATGGAGACCGGCGTTGTAAGCAGCAGTGCGTATGTTCACTGCCGCGCGGATTGAATTGTCCACCCACGGTTTCTGATTTGAGAAGGACGTTATTGTTATTGTTTGCGTGTCTTGCTCTGTAAGCGTGTTGATGAAGCAAAGCGCCACGTCTGTGAACTCGCTTACGTCAGCTGAACTCGCTCGGAACATGTCCCAATCCACATCGCCCAGAGCTGCCTGAAGCGCGGTCTCTGAGTGGGGTGACCAACGCTTAACTTCCCGCCTCACCGGGGGTTCCTGGAGGAGCTTTTGTTTGTATTCGGGAGTGAGGAAAATGGCGGCATGATCCGATTTGCCAAACGCTGGAAGTGACCGCGCTTTATAGGCGTTCTTAAACGGAGAGTAGCAGTGATCCAGTGTGTTTGCTCCTCGTGTGGGGCAGGAGACGTGCTGGTGAAAGTTTGGCAGGACTTTCTTTAGGTTTGCTTTGTTAAAATCGCCGCGACAATGAATGCCGCGTCCGGGATGTTGGTTTATGACGCCGCTGGCAACATCATGAAGGCCAGATAAAGCCAGCGCTGTGTCTGCCTGCGGTGGGATGTAAACGGCGGTCGCGACAACCGCAGAAAACTCCCTAGGCAGATAGAATGGGCGGCAGATGATTGTTAAATGTTCCAGATGAGGTGAGCAGGACCGCGAGAGAATGGTGATGTTCCTGGGATCGCACCATTTCTTGTTGATCATGAAGCATACTCCACCGCCTTTGGATTTACCGGCCTCGGCTGTTCTGTCCATCCGAAAAACAGAGAAGTTCTCCGGCGGCGTCACAGCTGTGTCCGGGACCGCGGGCGTGAGCCATGTTTCAGACAAACAATAGATATTACAGTCTCTCATGTCCCGTTGAAAACTTATCCTGGCTCTAAGATCGTCCATCTTATTATCCAAGGATTGAACATTTGCTAGAAGAATGCTCGGGAGAGGAGGTCTGAATGCCCTTTTCCTCAGTCTGTTACGGATACCAGCGCGTTTCCCACGGTGTTTCTTTGTTCTACGCCGCTGGCTCTGTCCATTGTTCAACTCGGCGTTCCGAAGAATCTCAGATGGCCACAGAGGATCGGCGAAAGTGTCCTGAAACAGTCCAGTGTAGAGGTAACCAATGTCCAAAAGAGTTTTGCTGTCGTAGTAGATCAATGCAGATGATAAGTTTGTAAAAACTGAGAGTAAAAGAAAGTAAAATAGTAAATAAAAGCACAGTCTTCGCGGAGCGACCTGAACGGCGACCAAACACAGCGGCGCCATTTTATGTGACTGAAACCCTAATGTGAGACATTCAAACTGACCAATCAGACCAAACTTCCCCCACTGTACTACAGGTGTGACATTTGGCCTACAGGCCTTCATCATTTCTTTGTCTTTAGGAATTCCAAATGGCCCTTCTGGTAAGAAAGATGGGGGTTGAAAACAGTAAAGAAAATGTGTTTGTTCATTTTCAAAAATCAAATATTTTTGGTTATTTTCAATCCTTTCAGAAGAGCCCTGATCAATTTACTCAGGTCAGAGCTCAAGTGACACAAAAGCAGAACAAAAGTAAACAATACACTGATCGTAAGAGAGGAGCTAAATTTCTTAAAATTGCAGTTGGAGATAAGGTGAGAGTAAGGAAGCCTTTTCACGTGAAAAAAGAAGAAGCCCGGTTCACTGATTTGTTGTCAGTACAACAACAAACAGGACCAAGTACTTTCATCTTAAGTGATGGGAAAAGATGGAATTCAGCATGTCTTTCGCTATGCCCATAAAGAGAGGAAAACTCTGCACAAGATGCACAAGAAATACCAGAAAGAGGCGGTAAAACGGAGGATGCTTCTTTTGAGTTTGAATAGGGGCTTGAGACAGAGACGCCCACCCAGGTGGACTCAAGACTGTGATTGAGTAATGTGTCTGAAGAGAAAGAAATAAGTCAGACCAAGAAGACATGTAAAGGGTGTAGGCGGATCGCTGCCCTATAAAAAAAAAAATCAATTTACACTGAATCCTGAAATGTTTGATGAATGTTATTCTATGTTATGTAAAGAATAAAGTGTGCTAGAAGATTTCATTATGCTCATTTGAAATGCCTATTTGAAATAGACTGTTGTTTGAATGCGTAAGTGTTCATTTGAAAATGCTTATTTGAGATAAGTTGTCATTTCAGTAAATAAGACTTGAATTTCATTATTTTATTTCAAAGTTTCCTTCATATTATAATTGAAGCAATTCTGTTTGAGTAACAGGGGAAATGTTATGTTGGGAAGTATATAACTTAGTGTATATAACGCTTCAATTCATAGTAATTGCTTACTATAACATGTAATGTGGAACTGCACCACTAGGGGCTCTAGTGATAAATTGTGTTGAGTGATCCGAAGAAGAAGAATAAAGTTGAAGAATAAACCGCATGGAGTGTGTTCTGTAAGAGGGTGAAAACACCACACACTGTACCGATTCTTTCTGAAAACAGCCGAGCTCATGGAGGCGTGCAGTGGGCGGAGCTGAAGAGACACGAGCGCACACATGAAATGCATCATGGCATTATCCCCGGATAACTCTCGATTCACTATACATTGGTGTTGTTCACATTATATGCACTTACGCACCGATTGCCAACAAAACACACACATTTGATGCAGTTTCACTCACCGCCTACGGTTTCCACTCATGACCGGGAACAAACACACACACACACTTGCAGAACTCCAGAAACACAAACTGCTTCCCCTGTTTCTTTAATGCTGGGCTATTTGGGAAGCTGAACAAGGTGATTTTTCCCTCCCAACCAGAAACACATTTCTTTAGTGACGTTGTTGATTTCATGTCTAAAAACACAATGCCAGTGCTGCCGACGGCTCCCGTAACCTGAGTAAAGCTGTTGATGGACGCGTTCTTGCTCTCGCTCTGGTTGATGTGTGTGTGTTTGTGTGTTTGTGTGAGTGAGTGAGTGTGCAATTGTGTGTGAGTGTGTGTTTGTGTGAGTGAGTGTGCAATTGTGTGTGAGTGTGCGAGAGTTTGAGTTTGTGTGAGTGTGTTTGTGTGAGTGATTGTACAGATGTGTTTGTGTATGAGTGAGTGTGCGAGAGTTTGAGTTTGTGTGAGTGATTGTGATTTTGAGTTTCAAAGAACCAAACAATCCAAGATCATGCCAAATCGTCAACAATCAAATCCAGCTGACTGAGTTAGCGATGTACAAAGAACGGACCCCTGTGTCAGATGTGAGTAAAAAATAATCTGATTTTTTGTGCCAGTGTAAACACAGCAATACAAAATGTGCAGAGCTGTGGATCCCATGGATGCATAAACTCTACAGGTCCAGAGGAGAATCAAAGGTAATCAATTAAACTAAAAGGGGAGGAGCCACCTTCATTCAAAGCTGTACAAAATGGCAAAGCCATTGCGTTTGTTGTGGCATATGTGTCAAAGTTTGCTAGGATGGAGCTTCTGAAAGGTGTTTTAGTGGTGGTTGTGATTGGTGCATTTGAGCTGCCTGATGCATGGGGAAGTTTGAGGTACAGTCAAAGTCCAAGAAGCACAGGGCCAAACTCAGATCTGGCTTCCAGAAAACCTGCCCTTTCTCCTCCAGGGCTCTGGAACCCTTTGGGCCCTGCCTCCAGAGGCCTTGTGCAGGAACCTTTTGGCCTTCAGGAGAAGCAGCTGTTGCAGGGTCCAGTGAAGACTTTGGACTGGAGGTATCCCGTCGTTCCCGAGGTGCAGCGCCAGTTGGCGGTGGACTTCCAGTTGAGGCAACCCGTGACTCCCAGCAGCATAGCGGTTCAATGCGGAGAGAACCGGATTCTTGTAGAGGTCCGGCAGGACTTGTTTAGCAATGGTCAGTTGATCCAGCCAACTGGTCTTTCTTTAGGTGGATGTCCTGTTGCTGGTCAGGACTCTGGGTCTAAAGTGTTCATCTTTGAGTACGAGTTACAGAACTGCAACAGCGTGCAGATGGTAAGTACTCTTAAATCTAAATGGATTGTGTTCTGGGCGTCAGTTTGCTTGGTTTTTATATTTGTAATGCCAGGGCAGCTAAGACAATCTCTATTTGAATAAAGGAAATCCTGAATTTTCAAACTACTTGCCTTTTTTAAATAACACTTCAGTCCAACATCTGATGTGCATGACCCCACATATGGTATGACTGGTGCTTGAGAAACAAGAACGATAACTCGTGCTCTAATGGTGTTAATGCTGTAGTTTGTACCATGGAACAGCCAATGTGCATGTTCAATCCTAAGTGCATGTCTCAAAACCTTGCCTGTCTATGCCTACACTGGAGCTTCTAATGTGGTGGGGGGTTATTTCCACCATGTTGCATAACGCACTTTCTCCCGTTCATTGCAATATGAGTGCACTGTCTCTGTATAGCTACAGTCTTTAGGATGACCTTCTTGGTAATGACAACCTTTTGCAGATCAACCAGGATGAGCTTGTCTACACCTTCTCTCTTACCTACACCGCTGAGGCTCTTGCAGGTACTCCGATTACCCGGACAAATGGTGCAATCGTTGGTGTTCAATGCCACTATCAAAGGTGAGTGATCTCTGACTTTCAATGCTGCTTGTGCAACTGAGAGCCCATTTAATGGGTGCTTTCATGAACCACAGGCTTCACAATGTAAGCGGTGATGCCTTGAGGCCAACATGGGTCCCTTATGCCTCAACGGAGGCTGGTGAAGACGTCTTGGAGTTTTCCTAAAGCTCATGATGGGTTGGTCCAGGCTTTTAATAAAAATAATCCTTTTAATCTTTTTTTTTTTGTGGCTGTGCCTAATACGTTCCCTTTTTCTTTGTAGACGACTGGTCCTACCAGAGGCCTTCACACTCTATTTCCTGGGTGGTGTTATTAACATTGAGGCATCTGTGACGCAGTACAATCATGTGCCTCTGCGTGTGTTTGTGGACCGCTGTGTTGCCACTCAAGTGCCTGATGTGAATTCTCTCTCAAGATATTCCTTCATTGAGAATCATGGGTAAGGTTATGACCCTTGATGCCATGGGACCGTTTGGTTGCTCTCTTAACCCCTGTCACGAACATCAACCAACTAGACCTTATCCGTGACTCTCAGAGTTGACATTCATGAGTTGCTCTTTGTGGTGACTGTCGTCAGGTGCTTTGTGGATGCCAAGGCTACAGCTTCCAGCTCCCGCTTCATGCCTCGGTCCCAGGTTGACAAGATCCAGTTCCAGCTGGAGACATTCATGTTCCAGGAGAGCTCCAGTCCTTCTGTATGCACTACGAATATCAGTTAATTTGACTTCTCTTCCCATCTGCTTTGGTTTTCTGATTTGTCTATCATCCCTTGCAGATCTACATAACATGTGTTCTGAAGGCAACTATTGCTTCTGCACCCAGTGACGTTCAGCGCAAATCCTGTTCCTTCGCCAATGGGTACGTTGCACTTAATTTTTAAAGCTCACTTTGCTCATGTTGAAGGTGGTGTGTCTGTCTTGTTGCAGGTGGTTTGCTGCTGATGGAAATGACCAAGTTTGTGGTTGCTGTGACTCCACATGTGGTCCTGATGGTGGAACTGCTGCTTCTCCCTATGGAGGTTAGTAACTTTTGCTCTAAGGTTGCTTTTGGTGTTTTGTGCTCTAACCTGGCTCTTCTCTCTCTAGGCGTTCAGTGGGAAGGCAAGGCCACACTTGGTCCCGTAATTGTTCAAGGGCAAAAGAAAGTTTCTCAATAAAACTGACATCAATCCTTCATGTCTGGTTTAACTGCTTTTGACTTGGAAAAAGTGCCTCATTCTGCTGCTGGTGATCCTGATCGTCCAACTGTACCTTTGCAAGTCCCATATAGCATAAAACCATAGGGTTCCAGAAGTTAAGAACAACTTCATAGGGAATTTTAAATTATGAACCACTTAAATACTGCTATTGTAAGCTTCAAGGTTAACTGGTATATGCGTTTGAAACCACTATTTTTAGTTTAAAAGCAGGGTTCCTGGTGGAAAAACATTACCCATGATGCTCAATTTGGCAAGCAAATTCCAAAAGAGCTCTTCAGGGACTGCCTTGTCCCAGGAAGCACAGCAGATGTAATTGAGTTGGTCTCCCTATCATGTGTTTATTCAGTCCCCTTTAGTTCCACTACTGCTTGCTAATCTTTTAGAACCATAAAACCTGTTTTCATGTTGTTGCAATATTGTCTTAGCAATGCTGATTTTTAAAGACCCCCACTTCATTGGTATACGCTTTTATTGTACAAACAGCTGCTGTATTAAGCAGTACATAAACTTTACATGACAGTCATGTCTGAAACGTCTTTGTATTTGACCAAATATTGTTTGTTTTTTTTTTGGTTTTTTTCACTCCAAGTATGCAAACACCGTGTGAATGTCACTATGGGAAGCAGAAAGTATGTGACTTCATGTTTGTGTTTAGCTCCTCCCTGACTACAAATTCTAGCTGATCAGTCACAGATGTTGTACTGATTCTTTCTGAAAACAGTCGTGCTTGTGGAGGTGTGCAGTGGGTGGAGCTAAAGAGACAAGTGTGTGCGTGCGCACAAGAAATGCATCATGGCATTATACCTGGATAACTCCCAAATCACTATATGTTGTTCACATTGCATGCACTTGCGTGCCAATTGCCAACAAAACACACATTTGATAATACCATTGTTGATTTCATGTCTAAAAACACAATGCCAGTGTTGTCGACGGCTCCCGTAAAGCTGTTGATGGACGCGCTCTCGCTCTGGTTGATTGTGTATGCGTGCATGCTCATCTGAGAGAAGTGCCCATACAAGGAATTCTGCCCTTTATGACATCATACAGGGCCATACTCAAAAACTTTCTGAAACTTGTCTGAATCCTGAAGGAGTGTATTTGGCACAGAAATACTCCGTCACACGTCCAACTCGTGTTTTGAAATGTCCATGTTTATCATGAGAATCAACTCTTTAACAGTATAAATAAGGCAGAATACAGGCATTGCATTTAATTGTAGTTCGAGAACATGTTTACTGCACTTATTTGCTGATGTGATTCAATTCTCATAGACAATAAACATGAACCAAATGTGATTGCAAAGCATTTTATCTATACGTTCCATACAACAAAAATACAGTAGTCTGTAAAAGTCATTGAAATATAAAAATACATGTGATAACGCAACGTAAAAAGTTTTCATTTCTCAGTAGTTAAAAAGGCAAAACTCTCCGTAGACAATTAAATCAACAGGTGCTAAAACCATGTCAATTATATTGTGTGTTTCAGAGTAACAAGTATTCAAAGTACACACAACTTTTAAAGACACTCGTGATCCCTGTAAAGACAGCTTTATTATATCTACTAAAGCGTCTATATCAATACTTTATGTGCATAATAAACTAAAACAAATGTAGACTGACCTCTCGTTATTGATGTTTTTTTTACGGATTCCTTAATTGGGCATTTAATCGTTTTTAATTGTCCAATAAGTAACATTGTTATATTTATATTTTATTTTGTGTGTATGTGAGTGAATGTGAAAGTATGTGTTTAAGTGAGAGTTTGAGTTTATGTGAGTGTGTGTGTGTGTAACAAATACAAAAGCTCTAAAGATGGACGTCTTTCAAAGTTTAAATAAACGTTTAAACAAAAATCCACTGTATGAAGTATATCACTGAATATGAATACTGCAGCTTCACAAACTAAAGCAGTAAAAGTCACAGCCAGAGTTTTGAATCTTAACTGGACTAAATAAACAATAAACGGCAGAAAATTATGAGCAGAAAAATTCAGGAAAGTACTGAATCCCGCACAGAACATACTGAAAATACTGGAATGGCTTGGTATAACTATCGATTCCTGTAAAACACACACAGCCTTTTCCTTTCATAACATTAAAAAAGTAAACCTGAAATCCTACAGAGACACAGAGAAAGCATTGTGCTTTTGAATCAGAGCTCATCGTCACTGATGTCGCCTCTCGTTTGCTCCGGTTCAAATACTTCCGGTTGATCATTCAGCGTCTCGGACACGCTTAAAGACTCCGCCATGATTTTCCCAAGTTCATCGACCTCTCCTAACACTTCATTATCATCTTCAGTGATCCTTGGATTTTCCGCAGCACAGGTGAGATGTTCGTTGTCATTGAGGAAGATGTGACTGAACTCCAGGTCCAGGCTGTGGTTTACCAGTGTGGACGCTACAGCAGGATTGACGTCCTCGCTCTGTCCTCGCTCCTCGTTAAACTCGTGATGAAGAAGAGAATCAACATCGTCTAACGGCAGCCGTTTCAAAGGACTGTGGGATTCTTCTGCACCCAGAGACGGGAGGGAGGCAACAGGAGTTTGCAGGTCCTTCTGCAGATTGTCTAGAAGGTGCCGCATTTTGTTCTGTTGGGAATATTAGAGAGATGTGAGCGTTTGAGGAAGGAAGTGACTCCATGAGTTCTAATTACAGCCACTTTAAAGGGGTCATGAACTGAGAAATCAACTTTCCCTTGAGCTTTTGATATATAAAAGGTCATGGTAATATAAGAATATCCTGTAAGTTTCAGAGCTGAAAACTTCCTTGTTAGTCAAAGAAAAGCTTTTATAGACACCAGACCCAGCAAACGATTGATATCAGAATGTGCCACACCTTGACGTCATCGTGTGGTGAAACACCGCCTCAACAGAAGAACAATGCCTGATTCTGTAGCCCCGCCCACCGACTCGTGCCACTGACATGACACAGGCCTACATAGAGTTAAACCGGATCCAACTTCTAAGCAATAAACATACCACATGAGCTTCATTCGGACTCCAATATTATGAATGCATGGATGAACTTTACTTTTAATGAAGATCCAGCTCACGTGTGGAAGACATTGCGTGTTTGTTCCTTCATTTCACCATGGATTTGTTTGTAAACAAGAGACTGGATTTGCAGACAGGATGAGATTACATGAATGAATGAAGCAACACACTAATGTGAGTAGAACTTTTTTGTGAGTTTTTTATATGTGATAGTACGTACGTGTCTAACTGAACATACCGTAGCACGCTGTCACAGGCTGGAGAATCCTTTATTTGTGGTGTTGTTGGTTCATTGCGATTCGGGATCAGACTCATTAAATATGCAAATCTTATCCAATCATAGCAGTGGGCGTTTACTTCCAAGTCTTCAGTGCAGCACGCCCATCAAAATCGAGCGTTCTTGAGAGAGCCTCAAAACCAGTGTAGAAAATAGCCCATTACTTATTCATTATGATGTGTTTGAATGTAAAAACCACACGGACGTCATAAGTTGACCTCAGACAACAGTATAAAAAAATAAATTAAAAAAAGCCAGTTCATGACACCTTTAAAGTTAGTGATACGCAGGGAAGGGACCAGAGAAATTCAAATGTAGTACCGACTCAGTATGCGATTTCATACGCAGCGCATTTCTATATATAGAGTGACGGGTCACATGACGCCTACAACTCAGGTGATTGGCTCAAAAAACTACTTGGAATTGAGTGTCATATAATGAAATCTTTATGATTTGTATGTTGAAATACAAATCCGATTCCAAAACAGTTGGGACAAATTTCAATATTTTATTCAGAATACAACATAGATGACATATCAAATGTTTAAACTGAGAAAATGTATCATTTTAAGGGAAAAATAAGTTGATTTTAAATTTCATTTCATCTCAAAAAAGTTGGGACAAGGCCATGTTTCCCACTGTGTGGCATCCCCTCTTCTTTTTCTAAAGTCTGCAAATGTCTGGGGACTGAGGAGACAAGCTGCTCAAGTTTAGGAATAGGAATGTTGTCCCATTCTTGTCTAATACAGGCTTCTAGTTGCTCAACTGTCTTAGGTCTTCTTTGTGGCATCTTCCTCTTTATGATGTGCCAAATGTTTTCTATGGTGAAAGATCTGGACTGCAGGCTGGCCATTTCAGTCCCCGGATCCTTCTTCTACGCAGCCATGATGTTGTAATTGATGCAGTATGTGGTCTGGCATTGTCATGTTGGAAAATGCAAGGTCTTCCCTGAAAGAGACGACGTCTGGATGGGAGCATATGTTGTTCTAGAACTTGGATATCCCTTTCAGCATTGATGGAGCCTTTCCAGATGTGTAAGCTGCCCATGCCACACGCACTCATGAACCCCATCCCATCAGAGATGCAGGCTTCTGAACTGAGAGCTGAGAACAACTTGGGTTGTCCTTGTCCTCTTTAGTCCGGATGACATGACGTCCCAGTTTTCCAAAAAGAACTTCAAATTTTGATTGGTCTGACCACAGAACAGTTTTCCACTTTGCCACAGTCCATTTTAAATGAGCCTTGGCCCAGAGAAAACGCCTGCGCTTCTGGATCATGTTTAGATATGGCTTCTTTTTTGACCTATAGAGTTTTAGCCGGCAACGGCGAATGGCACGGTGGATGGTGTTCACCGACAATGTTTTCTGGAAGTATTCCTGAGCCCATGTTGTGATTTCCATTACAGTAGCATTCCTGTATGTGATGCAGTGCCGTCTAAGGGCCGGAGATCACGGGCATCCAGTATGGTTTTTCGGCCTTGACCCTTATGCACAGAGATTGTTCCAGATTCTCTGAATCTTTGGATGATATTATGCACTGTAGATGATGAGAACTTCAAACTCTTTGCAGTGTTTCTCTGAGAAACTCCTTTCTGATATTGCTCCAGTATGTTTGGCCGCAGCATTGGGGGAATTGGTGATCCTCTGCCCATCTTGACTTCTGAGAGACACTGCCACTCTGAGAGGCTCTTTTTATACCCAATCATGTTGCCACTTGACCTAATAAGTTTTAAAGAACAGCTGGAGGACCAATTTGCATGTACATTTAACTTCTCCGGCCTCTTATTGCTCCCTGTCCCAACTTTTTTGGAATGTGTAGCTCTCATGAAATCCAAAATGAGCCAATATTTGGCATGACATTTCAAAATGTCTCACTTTCAACATTTGATATGTTATCTATATTATATTGTGAATAAAATATAAGTTTATGAGATTTGTAAATTATTGCATTCCTTTTTTATTCACAATTTCTACAGTGTCCCAACTTTTTTGGAATCGGGTTTGTATTTATATTGATATTTATTCATACTATTCAAAATACTGTAAATAAGTTCATAATCTGTAAATGTTTATTCTGACTAACTGTGACCTTATACTTTTATACTATTTTTATTATTCTTAGAATTTGTATTCCTATGTTTCTTGTTGTATTTGTATATGTATATGTGCACTGGAAACGTCAATAGCAGGAAAAATCCCTTGTGTGTGCAAGCAATAAAGCATTTATTAAAATAAATAAAGCTCTTTCTGATTCTGATTTAATGCATCCTTGCAAAAGTATAAATTTTCTTGAAAAAGATCGTAGTGACTCCAAACTTTTGAACAGTGGTTTATATATAGTTTTTAATTATATTTATTATATATACATTAGGGCTGTCAAGCGATTACAATTTCAAGATTCAAGAGTTTCATTGTGTGAAACACAATGATTAGATTTTTAATCTAATGATTACATAATGTGGCAAATTAATCACATTTGGCTGAAAAATTACCACCAAAAGATAATATTGTGTAATCATTATTGTGCAAAGCATCAAATAGACATTTACTAAAAGTAGCTTCAGAAATAAATATTTTAATACTTTAATGTTTTTTTAAGTAATATGGAGATAAAAAAAAAAAAAAAGAAATTATACTCTAAATAAGAATCTAAAATTGCCACTAGGTGGTGATAAATGTCTTAATGATCAAGTCATTCATTCATTCATTTTATTCTTTTAAGCGGCTGATTCATTCAGAAATTAAGTAAATGTCTCTCTTTATAAATGATCTGATTCGTTCAAACCGTGGATTCAGAAATGAAACATACCACTGTGTGTTGCTCAGAGACGAACAATTCTGCTTTGTCGTTATATTTTTGTTAGCAAAACTGACAATATTATGTCTAAAATATTAAATTCTTATTTATTGAACTGTTGTATAAAATCAGTAGCATTTGGACTATTCTGGACAGAAAATCCAGATTATTACTCGTGTTATATAGCTTAACTATGTCAGGATGTAAATATGAGACAAAAACTCAAAAAGGGGCTTTTTTGCCCCATATCTTGAATATATACACTACAAAAATATCACCAAATATATTTAAAATAATAAAATCAATAATGAGAAAATAGTTTGTGCTTTTCCTCATTTTAAGTCAATATATATAGTATAAAAGCATCAAGCTAAAGGTCAAATAAATGTAAAATCCTCACCTCATCTAATCGATGTCTGTTCATATCAATGTGCCGTTCAAACACTCTCTTCAGCACCCTGTAAGAACCGTTAAACTGATGATGAGCACCAAAAAAATGACACAAAAATGACTTGCAATCTGCCTTCCTACATTAATAACGATCTCACACACCTGTCAGAATAAAGGCCCTGCGTTAGGATCTCATTCGTCACGTCTGTAATGAACTCCAGGTACATCAATTCTTCCTCCCTGGCGAAAAGAACAAGTTCAGAAAGTCCACAGAGTGCCACAAGACCATGAATAAACTGATGATTGTTATGGCTGTATTCTTGTGTCATATCAAATACATCATTATTTATAAAAGTCTCTGCTATCTTGAAGGAGGGGCTTCATAGAGACAGGAACTAAACAGAGCATTACTGATGGACTAATAGGTCCCCTTTAACAATATTAAGTGCAATATTAGCAGTTTAAATGCCACATTAGTGTTATATTTCATGTATTTCAGTATTACATGTATACAGGACACTCACTCTGCTGAAACTTTTCTCATTATGGGGGATCTCATGCCTTCTGGTGAAACCCTGAAACAAAAAGAAAAGAGTATATTCTCTTATGTATAAATTTGTAAAAATGCAAAAGAAAAGCCAGCAAATATACTATATATGTAACTTGAAACGTCAGTCTCATTTGTTTTGGTGAACTCATTACATTTTCTCTGTAGCAAAAGTGTGCAAACTAAATTTTTTCAATGATATACAAAAATCTGTCATGGATGTTTGCAGCTCAATCTGACAGAACGGATAAACCGGATAATAACAGTAATTTTAATGCGAGCTCATACAGGCACATCTGCTTCATAATACGACATAAAAAGCTATCTTTGTGGCCAAATGTGTTACTCTGGCCTTGTGTGGCTTGGAATTCCAATGGGAATCGGATATTCATATTTAGACGTAGGTCAGATGTCCAGATATCAGATATGTATCTGATTTAAAACCACATTTGGGAGTGGCTCAGAATGGATGCAAACAATTGAATTTTTGTGTTTACACGTGTGCAGCAAATTATGATCTAGGGTCCGTTCTTCGTACCTCACTTAATACATCTGAGATGATTTGACAGATCCCAGATCTTTTAATCATGATAACTGATCTCTGGCTAATTTTTTTTTTTTTTTTTTTTTTTTTGCAGATTGGATTAAAATATCTGGATTAAGTTGTCTAAGATTACTGCACGTTCCTGTGTTCCCTGAAGTGGGCAGATGCATCGATACTCGAAACCACGATCAGGAATGAAGCGATTGGCTGGCGGCAAGACAGTAACGTAATGACATCATATAGTTAAAAAAAAAACTTGACAAAAAAAAAAAAAAAAAAAAAAGAATTTCTGGACCTTTATAAAGAAACAGCCAAACGACCAAACCAACATAAAAGTTATAATAGATGAATGAAATGTGCACTGTTTTCTTCAAACCTGATTCCCAATTATTTATATTCACGATTTTATAATATTTGTGCACCCTTTACGTTTTTATTTCAATGTTGTAATTAGCAATTCATTTAATTGAATTCAATTTGAAGCAGATGTTACATGGCAGTATTAAAGTTTCTTAAGGGTCAAGATCAAGTTATCTGCATCTCCTGCACTGCATCAAACCATCCCATAATATCCGTCATCACCCTGGTCCAGTAATGAACTCTTGTAATAAAGTAGCAGTGGCTGGGACAGAGTTTAAGTATCACCTCAAGATGCAATCTAATCCTGTTTACATATGAAATGAGCTGCTCCCGAGCAGGTTTAAGCTTACGGACCTGTTGCTATGACAGCAAGTCCAAGATGAACTTCGAAGAACCAAACAATCCAAGATCATGCCAAATCATCAACAATCGAATCCAGCTGACTAAGTTAGCGAGGTACGAAGAACGGACCCCTGGGTTAGATGTGAGTAAAAAAAATCTGATTTTTTTTGTACCAGTTTAAGCGCAGCCATACAAAATGTGCAGAGCTGTGGATCCCAGAAATGTGCAAACTCTACAGGTCCAGAGGAGAATCAAAGGTAATCAATTAAACTAAAAGGGGAGGAGCCACCTTCATCCAAAGCTGTACAAAATGGCAAAGCCAAGCACTGGTGTGTGTTGTGGCATATGTGTCAAAGTTTGTTAGGATGGAGCTTCTGAAAGGTGTGTTCGTGGTGGTTGTGATCATTGCGCCTGATGCGCCTGATGCGCCTGATGCGCCTGATGCGCCTGATGCGCCTGATGCGCCTGATGCGCCTGATGCGCCTGATGCGCCTGATGCGCCTGATGCGCCTGATGCGCCTGATGCGCCTGATGCATGGGGAAGTCTGAGGTACAGTCGAAGTCCAAGAAGCATGGGGCCAAAATCAGATCCGGCTTCCAGAAAACCCCTTTCTCCTCCAGGGCTCTGGAACCTGAAATACTCAAGAAGCGTCAGTTCACACGGCTGTTGTATGTGAAATGCCAGGGCAGCTGGCATAAACCTTTTCTTAAAGGGATAGTTCACCCAATCCTTGTGAGGAACCCTCTTGTTTTAACTACTTCAATCTCTTACAGATGAACGAGGATGAGCTTGTCTACACCTCCTCTCTTCCCTACGCCACTCGGGCTCTTGCAAGTACTCCGATTACCCGGACAAATGGTGCAATCGTTGGTGTTCAATGCCACTATCAAAGGTGAGTGATCTCTGACTTTCAATGCTGCTTGTGCAACTGGGAACCCATTTAATGGGTGCTTTCATGAATCACAGGCTTCACAATGTAAGCGGTGACAGGCCAACATGGGTCCCTTATGCCTCAACGGAGGCTGGTGAAGACGTCTTTGTGTTCTCCCTAAAGCTCATGATGGGCTGGTCCAGGTTTAATAAAAAAAAATCCTTTTTGTGGTTGTGCCTAAAATGTTCCCTCTCTCTGTAGATGATTGGTCCTGCCAGAGGCCTTCACACTCCTATTTCCTGGCTGGTGTTATTAACATCGAGGCATCTGTGAAGCAGTACAATCATGTGCCTCTGCGTGTTTGTGGACCGCTGTGTTGCCACTCAAGTGCCTGACGTGAACTCTCTTCCAAGATATTCCTTCCATGAGAATCATGGGTAAGGTTATGACCCTTGACGCCATAGGACTTTTGGTTGCCGTCTTTTTTTTTTTTTTTTTTTTTTTTTTTTGTGCTATGTTAAAAGTGCTCTTAACAACATAGCTTTTCTCTCCTCTAGGTGTTCAGTGGGAAGGCAAGGCCACACTTGGTCCTGTAATGGTTCAAGGGCCAGAGAAAGTTTCTCAAAACTGACATCAATCTTTGCTTGTTTCTGACTCTTTTCTTCATGTCTGGTTTAACGCTACTATAAGCTCAAGTTAATTGGTATGCTTTTGAAACCAGTCTTTAAAAGGTTCATAATTTAAAATTCCTTATGGTGACGTTTAAGTTAATTCATGTTAATGGACTTATTTTTATTAAATGTGCACTTTAAAACCCATTTTCAAGTTTAAGCCCACAAAATCTGTTCAGTACATCAGTTGAAGACCTCTACACTTTGACCACATGCAGGTTAACTGTTTGCATTCACTTTTACATACAGCTGATGTGTTTGTCTGCCCAAACTTGTGTTGTGCTCACTTTACTATGCACCATGGTTGACCTTGTGATTTGACTGGCATACTAAAATTACTTTATTCATGTCAGGTACCCATGATTATTTGTCAGCTTAAGTTAAAATAGGGATGCACTGAAATAAACTGGATTTACTTGGCTGAAAAGAGAACTGGGTCTTCATTTGGCCTTAGACTTTTTGATTCAATTTGACTGACTCTGAAGTGCAAGGCAAATTAAAAACTACAATTTTATTTAAACTTGGACCGAAAATAGGCCTATCTTAAACCTCAATATAATCTTCATTCAGAGCTGCTTGCAAAGTTAAACATGCTGCGCAAGAGTGAAACCAAAGCCACTAGATGACAAGCCTGCAACCATTAGCCAAAAAAGCGTAAAGGCTTATGTTAACGCAGCAGCTGCCCGTCTGCAGGGAAGGACACCAGAGGCTTTTTTATTTAATGGAAGTCAATGGAGAAGAGGCTTCACTACACTGAAGAAACAGTTTTTATGAGGAAGTAGCTTATCGCTTAATCTTCAACATGTTTAACACTAAATATGTTTGTTGGAAAACGATATGTACATTTTTACTATGATGAAAAGGTTATTTTATAAGAGAAGGGAATGTTGCGATTAGATCGTAAAACGAGTCCTACATTACCATAGTATTTTCCAATTGCTAACAATTTTGCAAACTAGGCTGGTTTTAACACAATTCACAACCACACACCCAAACTGCAAAATACCTCATATCTTGCTAAATGAACCACTGCAACCAAAACTACATATAGCATTATCAAAATCAAACTTTTGCACGCATTGGCACACACTTCACTCATATTAACAGATTTTTATCTAACCAACTACACACTGCTGGGCATAATTAAAAGCACTCTCTTTAGTATACTTTGCCATAATACTAAAATATGTTCTTCAGATTGTTTATATGCACGGAAATATTTGCAGATACACACACATGCTGTTGAAATATTTTTTTTTCATTTTCACGAAACAAGTCAGTATATGCACAGCAGATCTATTGGACCGAACAAAAATATGCTCGCAAAAAACCAGTAAACTGAAAAAGAAAATTGCTTCTTTCCTCTTCCTCTCTCTGCAACATCAAGTGTTAACCATTAACCAATGAGGTGTTTGGCCAGCAGCTCATGTAATGTGATTTTGAATGGCAGTGTTTTGAAATGGCAAACATGTGACTTTATGTCAGATTGTTGTGTCTTATGCAGAGAACCGTGTTCAGTGCATTTAATAAGTGCCATTTTGTGTGTAAAGCAGAAAATGTGTTTAGACTTTAGGAGACTCGAGTAGAGGTTTTGCTCTCTGTGTGTCAGTTTAAATAATTCTGCTGTGCATGTCATTTTAGTGTGTTAACAACTGGAAAAAACTGTAATATTAATATTTAAGTGATATTGTATATTGTCTAAAGAAAGTAGAAAATACCAATGTTTTCTTTCTTTGGCTTTCAGGTTTTACCAGTTTAAAACTGCATGTATGCTCATGACGCTGATATGCATTTTAATGAATAAAGAGAATTATATTGTATGTTGTTTAATGTAAATTAAAAATGAAGTGTTCTTTCTATCGCTGCCAGGTTAGTCTTGTGTTGTAATGATTTATAACTCTGCTGTGTGCCTAATGATAACGCTTTTTAATGAATGAAGGTAAAACAATACATATAATGAATTAAATATGTATTAAATTACAGTGAGGATTTAGTGTATTCTTAAATAGAGAAAACAAGGATATTTGTGCTTTTTTTTTCCCGCTCAGTAAAGCACATTCCACAAACAATGCATTATATAGAACAAATATAGAAATATATACAGAATATAGAACATTTATTCACAAGACCAGCGTGCTAATCCACAAGAAACTGATTAACGTAAAATGTAACTGACTGTCATAAAACTTTGAGCGGCGGACACTGACGTCACTGCCATTGCACGACAGGCTGAGAGGTGCCGCACGTGATCCAAGTTAGCCGTTACGCTTTCTCCAAAGGGAAGAGATTCAGACCCTCTCATCTCCCTATATTAAGACAATCTCCAGTGAAACCTGATCGTTGAACATGGTGGGGTGCGGCAGCTTTGTGGCCTTTTTTGTCTTTCTTTTTTTTTATATTTTGATACATCCCTACAGAGATATATATATATATATATATATATATATATATATATATATATATATATATATATATATATATATATATATGCATATATAGACACACTTCATTTTAAGATGTGCATGCTTTATATGACTAAAAAAAGTGTCATTTGTGTCATATACAGTAATCTGCAAGATGCCCTTTACCTGGAGGATGAAAGATGAAAATCACTGTCCTTAAACCGGTTCGTTTTGCCATGATGTCTAAATGAATCTGTTTCTTCATCCGACCACTCGTGATCAAATGTCTGCAAAAAGATTAAAAAAGCAAAATATTTAACAGGACTTCAGTGTGTTTATATTTGATCTTCTCCTTTGTCTAGATTTAAGCTCTGCTCACATTCATCAAAAACCTTCATCAGGTGCATCCTGGGATGCTTTTATACACAACTGAAAGGGGGAACATCTGTGATGATGCTTTTCAATTACTATCCGTATCAACTTTGGATGGATGGATGGATGGATGGATGGATGGATGGATGGAAAGACAGACCAATGGATGGATGGATGGATGGATGGATGGAAAGACAGACCAATGGATGCATGGATGGATGGATGGATGGATGGATGGATGGAAAGACAGACCAATGGATGGATGGATGGATGGGTGGGTGGATGGAAAGACAGACCGATGGATGGATGGAAAGACAGACCAATGGATGGATGGATGGATGGATGGAAAGACAGAACAATGGATGGATGGATGGATGGATGGATGGATGGATGGATGGATGGATGGATGGATGGATGGATGGATGGATGGATGGAAAGACAGACCGATGGATGGATGGATGGATGGATGGATGGATGGATGGATGGATGGATGGATGGAAAGACAGACCAATGGATGGATGGATGGACGGATGGATGGATGGATGGAAAGACAGACCAATGGATGGATGGATGGATGGATGGATGGATGGATGGATGGATGGATGGATGGATGGATGGATGGATGGATGGATGGATGGATGGATGGAAAGACAGGCCGATGGATGGGTGGATGGATGGATGTATGGAAAGACAGACCAATGGATGGATGGATGGATGGATGAATGGAAAGACAGAACAATGGATGGATGGATGGATGGATGGATGGATGGATGGATGGATGGAAAGACAGAAAGACAGACCAACAGACAGATAGATTAGATAGATAGATTTTCGATAAATGTCAATCAGAAATGTTAATTTCAAATACACAAAGTGACAGAATGTCCCAGGTTTCCCTCACACTTGCCTGCAGTGAGTTGAGCTGTGGAGAAAAGCCTTGTTTGGCCCGTGTGCTGCAGACAACAGAAAAACACCCGTTACACCATCAGATTCTCATTTTAAACCTCACATCATAGTTCTTTCAGTGTCAGTGATTATACCTCCCGTGGCACGTCTCCTGTCGAATAACAGAGGACGGCTTCTCCTCCTCGACTTTCCTCCGTGGAGGAGTGTAATATCGATATTGTAACAGTGTGGACTGGTGGCGTGACTTCAGCGTTCTCGGGGTGAAGGGTTTCTCCGGAGTGAAGCAATGAGTGTGTTTCAGCAGCACATCGCCGCTGTAGGTCTTCTGTGTGGGATCCTGAAAGCTTCTGTACCCTCTCTGACTGGCAGACGTGGCACAGGACGGACCTGCGTCCTGCCATTGACGGTTTGGGCTTCGGGAACTCAGCTCGGAGGCAGATCGGAAGTGGTTTGCAGGAGTTCCAAATGTTTGGGATGGATATACAATTTGTTTGGAATGAAATGAGGTGCTGATCCTGGGCGATGACATCAGCGATTGGTCCAGGTAATGATAGGCACTGTCGCCACCCTGAACGGACGGTCGGCTCTGGAAACAAGAGTAAACTACAGTTGTGAACACAATTTCTGCCAAGCAAACTGATATAATGAAGCACAAGATGTTATCTTACATTCTTAGAAGAGCAGGAGGTTCTTGAGTGGATCCTAGTGCTCCTCTGGGAATCAGATCTTCTCGATTGACTTCCAGTGTCTTTCCTCAACTGCTCACGGCGCTTTTGATCAACATCTACAAAGGTAAAAATGATTGAAAAAAATGATAAAGAAAAAATTAATGAGATACTATACACACACATACACACACAGTATATTGGCAAAAGTTTTGGGACGCCTGCCTTTACATGCACATGAACTTTAATGCCATCCCATTCTTAATCCGTAGGGTTTAATATGGAGTTGGCCCACCCTTTGCAGCTATAACAGCTTCAACTCTTCTGGGAAGGCTTTCCACAAGGTTTAGGAGTGTGTTTATGGGAATTTTTGACCATTCTTCTAGAAGCGCATTTGTGAGGTCAGGCACTGATGTTGGACAAGAAGGCCTGGTTCGCAGTCTCCGCTCTAATTCATCCCAAAGGTGTTCTATCGGGTTGAGGTCAGGACTCTGTGCAGGCCAGTCAAGTTCCTGCACACCAAACTCGCTCATCCATGTCTTTATGGACCGACGCTTTGTGCACTGGTGTGCAGTCATGTTGGAACAGGAAGGGGCCATCCCCAAAACTGTTCCCACAAAGTTGGGAGCATGAAATTGTCCAAAATGTCTTGGTATGCTGAAGCATTAAGAGTTCCTTTCACTGGAACTGAGGGGCCAAGCCCAACCCCTGAAAAACAAGCCCACACCATAATCCCCCCTCCACCAAACTTTACTCTTGGCACAATGCAGTCAGGTAAGTCCCGTTCTCCTGGCAACCGCCAAACCCAGACTCATCCATGGGATTGTCAGACAAAGAAGCGTGATTGGTCACTCCAGAGAACACGTCTCCACTGCTCTAGATTCCAGTGGTGGCGTGCTTTACACCACTGCATCCCACGCTTTGCATTGCACTTGGTGATGTAAGGCTTGGATGAGCTGTTCGGCCATGGAAACCTATTCCATGAAGCTCTTTACATACTGTTCTTGAGCTCATCTGAAGGTCACACAAAGTTTGGAGGTCTGTAGCTACTGACTCTGCAGAAAGTTGGCGAGAGAAAGCATGCGCTGACCCTGTTCTGTGAATTTATGTGGCCTAACACTTCGTGGCTGAGTTGCTGTTGTTCTCAATTGCTTCCACTTTGTTATAGTACCAGTAACAGTTGACTGTGGAATATTTATTAGCGAGGAAATTTCACAAAAAAATTGCCATTGGCCGGTAACATCTTTATGAATTCTAACAATGCATGAACGTGAACAATGCTTGTGACAGTTTATGGGGCCAGCGCTTCATCGTCAAGAAATATTTTAAGCCTTGACAATTTATATTCAATAGCAAGAAGACTCGAAAGGGAGCTCATCTCGTTACTCGCGCACTGTGCTAGAGTTTTGTGTGTGCACAGACAAATCACACGCACAGAAAGCTGCGTCTCAGACGGATACGGATACTAAACTGAGCTCTCTTTCACGTCTTCTTACACTTAAGCGAACAAATTCACACAACATTATGTCCAAAAATAGTAAGTAAACATAGTCTTAAGTGAACATAAACAGTTGAGAAAGTAAACACGTGTGTCAGTATCAGTGTATTAGATCCGTGCATTCGCTCTTAAAGTGACAGCAGCCTAATATCCCTGATAATGTTAATCAAACAACAAAAAAAGACAAAGAAAAAGTAAGTTTAAGGGTAAAGTCAGGGACATGTGTGGTGGTGTGGGTAAGTTTAAGGTGTGGTGGTATGGGTAAGTTTAAGGGTAAAGTTAGGGACAGGTGTGGTGATATGGGTAAGTTTAAGGGTAAAGTTAGGGACAGGTGTGGTGGTATAAGTAAGTTTAAGGGTAAAGTCAGGGACAGGTGTGGTGGTATGGGTAAGTTTAAGGGTAAAGTTATAGACAGGTGTGGTGGTGTGGGTAAGTTTAAGGGGTAAAGTCAGGGACAGGTGTGGTGGTGTGGGTAAGTTTAAGGGTAAAGTCAGGGACAGGTGTGGTGTATGAGTAAGTTTAAGGGTAAAGTTAGGGACAGGTGTGGTGGTATGGGTAAGTTTAAGGGTAAGGTTAGGGACAGGTGTGGTGGGGTGGGTAAGTTTAAGGGTAAAGTTAGGAACAGGTGTGGTGGTGTGGGTAAGTTTAAGGGTAAAGTTAGGGACAGGTGTGGTGGTGTGGGTAAGATTAAGGGTAAAGTTAGGGACAGGTGTGGTGGTGTGGGTAAGTTTAAGGGTAAAGTTAGAGACGGGTGTGGTGGGGTGGGTAAGTTCAAGGGTAAAGTCAGGGACAGGTGTGGTGGTGTGGGTAAGTTTAAGGGTAAAGTTAGGGACAGGTGTGGTGGTATGGGTAAGTTTAAGGGTAAAGTTAGGGACAGGTGTGGTGGTGTGGGTGAGTTTAAGGGTAAAGTTAGAGACGGGTGTGGTGGGGTGGGTAAGTTCAAGGGTAAAGTTAGAGACGGGTGTGGTGGGGTGGGTAAGTTCAAGGGTAAAGTTAGGGACGGGTGTGGTGGTGTGGGTAAGTTTAAGGGTAAAGTTAGGGACAGGTGTGGTGTGGGTAAGTTTAAGGGTAAAGTTAGAGATGGGTGTGGTGGGGTGGGTAAGTTCAAGGGTAAAGTCAGGGACAGGTGTGGTGGTGTGGGTAAGTTTAAGGGTAAAGTTAGGGACAGGTGTGGTGGTATGGGTAAGTTTAAGGGTAAAGTTAGGGACAGGTGTGGTGGTGTGGGTAAGTTTAAGGGGTAAAGTTAGGGACAGGTGTGGTGGTGTGGGTAAGTTTAAGGGTAAAGTTAGGGACAGGTGTGGTGGTGTGGGTAAGTTTAAGGGTAAAGTTAGAGACGGGTGTGGTGGGGTGGGTAAGTTCAAGGGTAAAGTCAGGGACAGGTGTGGTGGTGTGGGTAAGTTTAAGGGTAAAGTTAGGGACAGGTGTGGTGGTATGGGTAAGTTTAAGGGTAAAGTTAGGGACAGGTGTGGTGGTGTGGGTGAGTTTAAGGGTAAAGTTAGAGACGGGTGTGGTGGGGTGGGTAAGTTCAAGGGTAAAGTTAGAGACGGTGTGGTGGGGTGGGTAAGTTCAAGGGGTAAAGTTAGGGACAGGTGGTGTGGTGTGGTAAGTTTAAGGGTAAAGTTAGGGACAGGTGTGGTGGTGTGGGTAAGTTTAAGGGTAAAGTTAGAGATGGGTGTGGTGGGGTGGGTAAGTTCAAGGGTAAAGTCAGGACAGGTGTGGTGGTGTGGTAAGTTTAAGGGTAAAGTTAGGGACAGGTGTGGTGGTATGGGTAAGTTTAAGGGTAAAGTTAGGGACAGGTGTGGTGGTGTGGGTAAGTTTAAGGGTAAAGTTAGGGACAGGTGTGGTGGTGTGGGTAAGTTTAAGGGTAAAGTTAGGGACAGGTGTGGTGGTGTGGGTAAGTTTAAGGGTAAAGTTAGAGACGGGTGTGGTGGGGTGGGTAAGTTCAAGGGTAAAGTCAGGGACAGGTGTGGTGGTGGGTAAGTTTAAGGGTAAAGTTAGGGACAGGTGTGGTGGTATGGGTAAGTTTAAGGGTAAAGTTAGGGACAGGTGTGGTGGTGTGGGTGACTTTAAGGGTAAAGTTAGAGACGGGTGTGGTGGGGTGGGTAAGTTCAAGGGTAAAAAGTTAGAGACGGGTGTGGTGGGGTGGGTAAGTTCAAGGGTAAAGTTAGAGACGGGTGTGGTGGGGTGGGTAAGTTCAAGGGTAAAGTCAGGGACAGGTGTGGTGGTGTGGGTAAGTTTAAGGGTAGGGTAAGGTATAAGGGAAGTGTCAACAGTGTAATTATAAATGTAAGAATTGACAGAAATGAAAATTAATGAATGAATGTAAAATGAATTACAGATGTAATTACATGCAGGTAATTTTTAAAATGTAAGTACAATGTAAAAACATTTATGTACACAATGAGTGCATTGAATAAAATTATTCATTTAAATGTTAGTACACAGTAGTTAAGGCCACCTAATATAAAGTGGGTCCGCAAAAGGCTGTTCTACGGCTAGTAAACAATTATGGTAAATGTATGCATTATATACACACACACACACACATATACACATACACATACATATGCATGATATTTTATTATTTATAAAATGCAAAATTATTTTATTCAAATGAAATGGATTGTAATATGTGACTTTCTCTTACATTTCACATTGCAATGCATGCTTTTAGGCACTGAACAGTCCACAGCAGCTGAAAGAAAACAAAAGAAGTGGTAAGTATGTAAAAGAAGACAGGAAAAAGGCATAAAGGAAACCTCCCAAAAAGAAACATTTCCCAATAGACATTGCCTTGATGATAAATATGTAAAAACTATAAACTTGTATTTGAATAAGACACTTACCTTTGGCTGAATACAGCTTTCTGTAATGTGAAACCATGTGGTCTTTAATCATGTACTGATTCATCAGCTTGCCAGATGAACCAAAACAATACCCTAAAAGATTAATATTTCAGCTATTAATATACAAGTCATCAATATTGATAAATGACCCTCTAAAATTACATTGTTTACTAGTACAATCACAATCAGAAAACAACAAATCAAATGGTCTCCGATGGCATTGCCATGCTACTTGATTTTACCATGGTGCATAATAAACTTTGATACTATGATGGTACATAATAAACTACTTTGACTACGGTATTAACGCGATATAGCGTCCAAATACACGGCATTACAGTAAAACCCATAGTAATACCATGGTAGTTCTTGTTTAGTGCTGTAAATGAACATAATGTAACGCGCTTCTTTCAAAATGACATGCCATAAACATAAATAACGAATTTATAAGCGTCTGTATTTGGTCAGATGGTTATATTTTATTAGGGTAATATTATTTACCTGGTTTATTGTCCATGATGAGAAACTCTGGCTGGAGTCTCATACTCAAAATACTCGTGTTTCAGCGGAAATCATCACGTTAAACGTTCACAAGAACGCATGAGGTAAGTTAATACAGCCATATCAATAATACTTCATAAATGCATGTTCACAGTTATCATCTTTCACAGATGTTTTGCTAGCTGCCAGCTATCTGTCCTCACAACCGTGAAGCTTCACCGTCGCCATGTTGGTTGCTATGCGCGCGCCTGACGACACAAAGAATAAAACTCTTAAAGGGACAGTTCACCCCCAAAAAAAAAAAAACAATTTACTCACCCTTAAAGGGATAGTTCACCCCCCCAAAAAAAAACATTTTACTCACCCTTAAAGGGATAGTTCACCCCCAAAAAAACATTTTACTCACCCTTAAAGGGATAGTTCACCCCCCCAAAAAAACAATTTACTCACCCTTAAAGGGATAGTCCACCCAAAAACAAAAACAAACAATTTACTCACCCTTAAAGCGAGTTCACCCAAAAAAAACGATTTACTCACACTTAAAGGGATAGTTCACCCCCCCAAAAAAACAATTTACTCACCCTTAAAGGGATAGTCCACCCCAAAAAAAAAAATTTACTCACCCTTAAAGGGATAGTCCACCACCCAAAAACAAAAACAAACAATTTACTCACCCTTAAAGCGAGTTCACCCCAAAAAAGATTTACTCACACTTAAAGGGATAGTTCACCCCCAAAAAAAAACATTTTACTCACCCTTAAAGGGATAGTTCACCCCAAAAAACTATTTACTCACCCTTAAAGGGATAGTTCACCCCCAAAAAAACATTTTACTCACCCTTAAAGGGATAGTTCACCCCAAAAAAAAAAACAAACAATTTACTCACCCTTAAAGCGAGTTCACCCAAAAAACAAAACTATTTACTCGCCCTTAAAGGGATAGTTCACCCCAAAAACTATTTACTCACCCTTAAAGGGATAGTTCACCCCCCAAAAACATTTTACTCACCCTTAAAGGGATAGTTCACCCCCAAAAAAAACAATTTACATACCCTTAAAGGGATAGTCCACTCAAAAACAAAAACAAACAATTTACTCACCCTTAAAGCGAGTTCACCCCCAAAAACGATTTACTCACACTTAAAGGGATAGTTCACCCCCACAAAAAAAACAATTTACTCACCCTTAAAGGGATAGTCCACCCCCCAAAAAAACAATTTACTCACCCTTAAAGGGATAGTTCACCACCCAAAAAAACAAAAACAAACAATTTACTCACCCTTAAAGCGAGTTCACCCCAAAAAAAATTATTTACTCGCCCTTAAAGGGATAGTTCACCCCCACAAAAAAAACATTTTACTCACCCTTAAAGGGATAGTTCACCCCAAAAAAAACATTTTACTCACCCTTAAAGGGATAGTTCACCCCAAAAAAAACGATTTACTCAGCCCTTAAAGGGATAGTTCACCCCAACAAACTATTTACTCACCCTTAAAAATGATAGTTCACCCCAAAAAAAAACATTTTACTCACCCTTAAAGGGATAGTTCACCCCAAAAACGATTTACTCGCCCTTAAAGGGATAGTTCACCCCAAAAAACTATTTACTCGCCCTTAAAGGGATAGTTCACCCCAAAAAACGATTTACTCGCCCTTAAAGGGATAGTTCACCCCAAAAAAACGATTTACTCGCCCTTAAAGGGATAGTTCACCCCAAAAAAACTATTTACTCGCCCTTAAAGGGATAGTTCACCCCAAAAACTATTTATTCATCCTTAAAGGGATAGGTCACCCCAAAAACTATTTACTCGCCCTTAAAGGGATAGTTCACCCCAAAAACTATTTACTCACCCTTAAAGGGATAGTTCACCCCAAAAACGATTTACTCGCCTCTTAAAGGATAGTTCACCCCAAAAAAACTATTTACTCGCCCTTAAAGGGATAGTTCACCCCAAAAAACAATTTACTCACCCTTAAAGGGATAGTTCACCCCAAAAAACAATTTACTCGCCCTTAAAGGGATAGTTCACCCCAAAAACGATTTACTCGCCCTTAAAGGGATAGTTCACCCCAAAAACTATTTACTCACCCTTAAAGGGATAGTTCACCCAAAAATGAAAATTACCCCATGATTTACTCACCTTAAAGAATATCAGAATATCAGGGTCCCATTGACCTCCATAGTAAGTCTTAAAATTTCCAGTAATATATAAATCTGTAAAGGTGTATCAGAATAAACAGCTTGAATGTGTCCACCTGAGACTGAATATTTCATGTAGAAAAATGCAGATGTGTTTATGATCTTATGCCACACTCATCATTACTAATAGATGCTGAGTCTTAAGGAGGTGCATACAGTTTCATCCATATTTCATGAGGACTCTCCGGGTGCTTCCTGCTCAATGCAAACAGACCAGACCTTAACCAACTGCACATCAGCAATAATGAAGAACTCTCCGTCCTGTAAATATGATTTCACAAAACTCAGCATGCAATAATGGCATAGTAATTATGAGTGAAATGTATTATTGAATACAATTTTAGGCTATTCACGTGTATTAACATTTTATTGGCATTTTATTTTGTTTAACTTTTTTTTTTTTTTTTTTTTTTTATTCACTGAAAGTGTAATCCTGCAACGATTTCAAAGACATTCCGCATTTAAATCCCATCAATAAATTCATATTTATAATACAGAATATAAATGAGTAATATAGCTGATGGCAAAATCTACTGGTAAGTGAATTACAATATTTACATATGTTAAGTATTATATAATAATATTATTGTCATATTTAAAGAATTAATAAATATACAGTATTCTACAGTAACAGTAATGGGGTAAATTACACACCATTATGGTTTTTAAATTATGATGATGGTTTTATGACTTGAACATCTAACAGTTGAAGAATTATCCTTTCATTCGTTCATTTCGTTATACTGTACTTGTACATGTGTAATGACAAATAAACTTGAAACTTGAACTTGAAACTTTCGTAAGATTTGACAGAATTAAGCATAAGATAATTATGAGTGAATATTATTTTTTATTAAAATGTTATTTACATCATTATTTACATTATGTTATTTACATTTTATTTACACTTAAAATTATTACATTTTAATAAAACATTTTATTTTGAATTTGTATTTATTATTATAATGTTTTATTGATTGAAAGTGGATATGACTGATATTATTGTTTTTAAATGTATTACATTTCATTAATTTTACATTTAATACAGAAAATAAATGATTGATATACTGAAAATAAATGAGTGATAGCTGATTATTAATTATAACAGTTAACATTTTATATTTAATATAATAATACATTTAATATTTAACAATATATAATGTTAACCCTTTCACAAATAGAGGTCACTACAGGGCACAGCAATACATTTTATTTACTTTGCTCGTAACATCAAAAAGTAATCTGATTACGTAATGCACGTTATTTGTAATGCATTACTTTATTTGTTACATCAAAAGTAATCTGACTACGTAATCCACGTTACCTGTAATACATTACTCGTTACATCAAAAAGTAATCTGATTACGTAATCCACGTTACCTGTAATACATTACTTATAACATCAAAAAAGTAATTTGATTACGTAATCCACGTTACCTGTAATACATTACTTGTTACATCAAAAAGTAATCTGATTACGTAATCCACGTTACCTGTAATACATTACTTGTTACATCAAAAGTAATCTGATTACGCAATGCACGTTACCTGTAATGCATTACTTTATTTGTTACATCAAAAAGTAATCTGATTACGTAATCCACGTTACCTGTAATACATTACTCGTTACATCAAAAAGTAATCTGATTACGTAATCCACGTTACCTGTAATACATTACTCGTTACATCAAAAAGTAATCTGATTACATAATGCATGTTACTTGTAATACATTACTTATACTTATAACATCAAAAAAGTAATCTGATTACATAATGCATGTTACTTGTAATACATTACTTATACTTATAACATCAAAAAAGTAATCTGATTACATAATGCATGTTACTTGTAATACATTACTTATACTTATAACATCAAAAAGTAATCTGATTACATAATGCATGTTACTTGTAATACATTACTTATACTTATAACATCAAAAAGTAATTTGATTACATAATGCATGTTACTTGTAATACATTACTTATAACATCAAAAAAGTAATTTGATTACATAATGCATGTTACTTGTAATACATTACTTATACTTATAACATCCAAAAGTAATCTGATTACATAATGCATGTTACTTGTAATACATTACTTATAACATCAAAAAGTAATTTGATTACATAATGCATGTTACTTGTAATACATTACTTATACTTATAACATCCAAAAGTAATCTGATTACATAATGCATGTTACTTGTAATACATTACTTATAACATCAAAAAGTAATTTGATTACATAATGCATGTTACTTGTAATACATTACTTATACTTATAACATCCAAAAGTAATCTGATTACATAATGCATGTTACTTGTAATACATTACTTATAACATCAAAAAAGTAATTTGATTACATAATGCATGTTACTTGTAATACATTACTTATACTTATAACATCCAAAAGTAATCTGATTACATAATGCATGTTACTTGTAATACATTACTTATAACATCAAAAAGTAATTTGATTACATAATGCATGTTACTTGTAATACATTACTTATACTTATAACATCCAAAAGTAATCTGATTACATAATGCATGTTACTTGTAATACATTACTTATACTTATAACATCCAAAAGTAATTTGATTACATAATGCATGTTACTTGTAATACATTACTTATACTTATAACATCCAAAAGTAATCTGATTACATAATGCATGTTACTTGTAATACATTACTTATAACATCAAAAAGTAATTTGATTACATAATGCATGTTACTTGTAATACATTACTTATACTTATAACATCCAAAAGTAATTTGATTACATAATGCATGTTACTTGTAATACATTACTTATACTTATAACATCCAAAAGTAATCTGATTACATAATGCATGTTACTTGTAATACATTACTTATAACATCAAAAAGTAATTTGATTACATAATGCATGTTACTTGTAATACATTACTTATACTTATAACATCAAAAAGTAATCTGATTACATAATGCATGTTACTTGTAATACATTACTTATACTTATAACATCAAAAAAGTAATCTGATTACATAATGCATGTTACTTGTAATACATTACTTATAACATCAAAAAGTAATTTGATTACATAATGCATGTTACTTGTAATACATTACTTATACTTATAACATCCAAAAGTAATTTGATTACATAATGCATGTTACTTGTAATACATTACTTATACTTATAACATCAAAAAGTAATTTGATTACATAAAGCATGTTACTTGATGCGTTACTCCCAACACTGCTCACTTCAGATGAGACTGAAAACACCTGCTAGTTTGTCCACAGTCTGATAACATCAATGGATCAATGGTAGATTTCAGTCTGAGA
>JAGHMJ010000032.1:140000-260000 GCA_018749465.1 Paracanthobrama guichenoti | reverse complement strand
CCGCTGCTTTAGAGCACCGCATATGCACACGCATATATGTTCGGTTTGCCTCACTGAGCGTAGTTTAACTGTCTGCCACAAGTTCTGTAATAGAGGTCTCATCGAGGAAAAACACACTGTATTTTTGTATGCATTGCATTTTTTAATTATAAAAGTTAAATAATTAATTTTATCATAAAAATATTAATTATTAATCGATAGTTGATCGTTAATTCTTCCGATGATCGACTAAGAAAATTTAATCGAATGCCCATCCCTAAAATGCAGGCTTGCTGAGCAGAAGAGACCTCTTTCAAAAACATTTTCAAACAAAATGTCAACAATTTTACTTTTACTACAGTATATATATACACCAATCACCAATATCATACACCATAATATTGACACCTTTCTATCAGAACCAGCATTAACTTCTTGAGCAGTTTGAGCTCCAGTAGCTCGTCTGTTTGATCGGACCACACGGGCCAGCCTTCGCTCCCCACGTGCATCAATGAGCCTTGGCCGCCCATGACCCTGTGGCCGGTTCACCACTGTTCCTTCCTTGGAGCACTTTTGATAGATCCTGACCACTGCAGACCGGGAACACCCCACAAGAGCTGCAGTGATGCTCTGACCCAGTCGTCTAGCCATCACAATTTGGCCCTTGTCAAACTCGCTCAAATCCTTACGCTTGCCCATTTTTCCTTCTATATTTTATAATTTTATATATAATTCCCCTTATTCAGAGTGGTCATCTTAGAATAATACTGAAATACAATGATTTTTTTAAATCAACTTAAATTAAAGAAGGCAGTACAGCAAATAATACCATAATGTTTTAAAACATTGTACAATTTATAATTTCAATAAAAGGTCATTTTTTAGCATTACCGTAATTAACATTTTGGGAGAAAATAAGCTTATTTCTCATGAAAACAATTTCACAATGCAAAAATGGCCCTAAAAATATGGCTCTTGACAAGTTTTTGTCAGATTTCCCCTTATAAAGTTAGTTGGTTGTGAAAGCTGAGACATAAAAATACTACGCTGTGAAAAATAAAAGTACTGGAAGCTTATTACCAGGACATTATCCGGGTAATTTTACTGATATCTCCGTTAACCCTAAAACACAACACAACGAAGTCCAAAATTCAAAGTAAAACACCTGTAAAAAATACAGAAAATGTAATGTCAAATTAATACAGTACATTTTTACAGTGATATTTATTAAGAAAGCGTTCAAAATATAAAATAGGTTGGTAAAGGCTTCTTGTGAGATTCTCTAACCGCTGGATGCCTAAAGCCTTTTCCAGCACCAGCCTTCCCATGAGCTCCTCAGGGAAACATCTCCTCTGCTGTTTGAGCTCTAATTGATCAGTAAATGTCATTCCAACACAGACATGAAATCCCTCAGGGCATCACACAGGATCATCAGCTCTGACCTGTGCCAGCATAAACTCACTTTAGACGGAATTGTGTCTTCCGTGATAAAGCATCAGCACTATGTGTTACATAACATTTCTTGCATATATAGGATGGAAATGTGTTGCCTGCAATTAAAGCTTTGCATTGATTTCTCACAGCACATCCTACATAGCCAACTAGGGAATTACAGGAAGGGTGGATGAGATCCATTATATATCCATTATATAACAGGATGAGAAAACATTCTTTCTTCAGTTTAGCATGAATATGTTGACATACTCAGAAAGAAAATGTACAAAAGCTAAAGTGTCCATATTAGCACCTAAAGTGTCCATATTAGCACCTAGTGTCCATAGTAGCACCTAAAGTGTACATACTAGTGCCTAAATGATACCTATTAGTACCTAAAGTGTCCATATTAGTGCCTAAAGTGTCCTAAAAAGTGTCCATATTAGTGCCTAAAGTGTCCATATTAGCACCTAAAGTGTCCATATTAGTGCCTAAAGTGTCCATAGTAGCACCTAAAGTGTCCATATTAGCACCTAAAGTGTCCATATTAGTGCCTAAAGTGTCCATATTAGCACCTAAAGTGTCCATATTAGTGCCTAAAGTGTCCATATTAGCACCTAAAGTGTCCATATTAGTGCCTAAAGTGTCCATAGTAGCACCTAAAGTGTCCATATTAGCACCTAAAGTGTTCATATTAGCACCTAAAGTGTTCATATTAGCACCTAAAGTGTCCATATTAGCACCTAAACGATACATATTGGTTCCTAAAGTGTCCATATTAGCACCTAAAGTGTCCATATTAGTTCCTAAAGTGTATATATTAGTGCCTAAAGTGTCCATATTAGCACCTAAAGTGTCCATATTAGTACCTAAAGTGTCTATATTAGTGCCTAAAGTGTCCATAGTAGTACCTAAACGATACATATTAGTTCCTAAAGTGTCCATATTAGTACCTAAAGTGTCCATATTAGTACCTAAGTGCCCATATTAGTACCTAAAGTGTCTATATTAGCACTTAAAGTGTCCATATTAGCACCTAAATTGTACATATTAGTGCCTAAAGTGTCCATAGTAGCACCTAAAGTGTCCATATTAGCACTTAAAATGTATATATTAGCGCCTAAAGTGTCCATAGTAGCACCTAAAGTGTCCATATTAGTGCCTAAAGTGTCCATAGTAGCACCTAAAGTGTCCATATTAGTGCCTAAAGTGTCCATAGTAGCACCTAAAGTGTCCATATTAGTGCCTAAAGTGTCCATATTAGCACCTAAAGTGTCCATATTAGTGCCTAAAGTGTCCATATTAGCACCTAAAGTGTCCATATTAGTGCCTAAAGTGTCCATAGTAGCACCTAAAGTGTCCATATTAGTGCCTAAAGTGTCCATATTAGCACCTAAAGTGTCCATATTAGTGCCTAAAGTGTCCATATTAGCACCTAAAGTGTCCATATTAGTGCCTAAAGTGTCCATATTAGCACCTAAAGTGTCCATATTAGCACCTAAAGTGTCATAAACCTAAAGTGTCCATATTAGCACCTAAAGTGTTCATATTAGCACCTAAAGTGTTCCTATATTAGCACCTAAAGTGTCCATATTAGCACCTAAACGTGTCATATTAGTTCCTAAAGTGTCCATATTAGCACCTAAAGTGTCCATATTAGCACCTAAAGTGTCCATATTAGTTCCTAAAGTGTATATATTAGTGCCTAAAAAGTGTCCATATTAGCACCTAAAGTGTCCATATTAGTACCTAAAGTGTCTATATTAGTGCCTAAAGTGTCCATAGTAGTACCTAAACGATACATATTAGTTCCTAAAGTGTCCATATTAGTACCTAAAGTGCCCATATTAGTACCTAAAGTGTCTATATTAGCACTTAAAGTGTCCATATTAGCACCTAAATTGTACATATTAGTGCCTAAAGTGTCCATAGTAGCACCTAAAGTGTCCATATTAGCACTTAAAATGTATATATTAGCGCCTAAAGTGTCCAAAGTGTCCATATTAGCACCTAAAGTGTCCATATTAGTACCTAAGTGTCCATATTAAAGTACCTAAAAAGTGTCCATAGTAGCACCTAAAAAGTGTCCATATTAGCACCTAAAGTGTCCATAGTAGCACCTAAAGTGTCCATATTAGCACCTAAAGTGTCCATATTAGTGTACATATTTGCACCTAAAGTGTCCATATTAGTACCTAAAGTGTCCATAGTAGCACCTAAAGTGTCCATATTAGCGCCCTAAAGTGTCCATAGTAGCACCTAAAGTGTCCATATTAGTACCTAAAAGTGTCCATATTAGCACCTAAAGTGTCCATATTAGTACCTAAAGTGTCCATATTAGCACCTAAAGTGTCCATATTAGCACCTAAAGTGTCCATATTAGTACCTAAAGTGTCCATAGTAGCACCTAAAGTGTCCATATTAGCACCTAAAGTGTCCATAGTAGCACCCAGTGTACATATTTGCACCTAAAGTATCCATATTAGTACCTAAAGTGTCCATAGTAGCACCTAAAGTGTCCATATTAGCACATAGTGTCCATATTAGCGCCTAAATGATACATATTAGCACTTAAAGTGTCCATATTAGTACCTAAAGTGTCCATATTAGCACCTAAAGTGTCCATAGTAGCACCTAAAGTGTCCATATTAGCACCTAAAATGTATATATTAGTGCCTAAAGTGTCCATATTAGCACCTAAAGTGTCCATATTAGTACCTAAGTGTCCATATTAGTAACTAAAGTGTCCATAGTAGCACATAAAGTGTCCATAGTAGCACCTAGTGTACATATTAGTGCCTAAAGTGTCCATATTAGCACCTAAAGTGTCCATAGTAGCACCCAGTGTACATATTTGCACCTAAAGTGTCCATATTAGTACCTAAAGTGTACATATTAGTGTCTAAAGTGTCCATATTAGTACCTAAAGTGTCCATATTAGCACCTAAAGTGTCCATAGTAGCACCCATAGTAGCAGTGTACATATTAGTACCTAAAGTGTCCATATTAGCACCTAAAGTGTACATATTAGCACCTAAAGTGTCCATATTAGCACATAAAGTGTACATCTTAGCACCTAAAGTGTCCATATTAGAACCTAAAGTGTCCATAGTAGCACCCAGTGTACATATTTGCACCTAAAGTGTCCATATTAGCACCTAAAGTGTCCATATTAGAACCTAAAGTGTCCATATTAGAACCTAAAGTGTCCATAGTAGCACCCAGTGTACATATTTGCACCTAAAGTGTCCATATTAGTACCTAAAGTGTACATATTAGTGCCTAAAGTGTCCATATAGCACATAAAGTGTACATATTAGCACCTAAAGTGTACATATTAGCACCTAAAGTGTACATAGTAGCACCTAAAGTGTACATATTATATAAAGTGATACATAAGTGTCCATATAGCACATAAAGTGTACATATTAGCACCTAAAGTGTACATATTAGCACCTAAAGTGATACATATTAGTGTATTACACACAGTGATAGCTTTTGTACCTTTTTTTTCGAGAGTGTATTAATACATGCTGGAAAATTTTGTTCATTGTTACTTCATGAACAGCTTTATTGTAAAGCCTTACCATGTATAATCAAGAATTATAATATAATCTCAAATTAGACCTTCATCTCAAGGTCATTCAAGGCTCACAGATGCAAACGATTCCATGCGAACGAGTGTCCAGGGATCTATAATAACAAGGAAGCAGATGGTCACTCACAAAACAGATCACAGATCAGTGGTTATGTTTGAAATGGAATACTAGCATACTTTATCGCAGACTGTTGGCCAGTCTGTGTAAATGTTTCAAACGATAGTATGCCAAAGGTTATTATCGTGAACTAAACTGAAAACCATAAAAACTTAAAACAGAAATAAATGGAAATTAAAATAAATATATAGACATATTTAAAAAAAAAAATTACATTTAACTAAAATTAAAATATAGAAATTTATATATATATATATATATAAAAATACAAATCTGTAAACCCTAACGCTCAAAATTATTTCGAGTACAGCCAACTCAAATTAAACAAATGAGTTCAATTAAATGAACTTTTATGAGTGTATAGAACTTTCTTTTTCTTTTGAGTTCACAAAACTGACACATTTTAAGTAATCAGAATTACTTCATTGTTTTGAGTTTTATTAACTTGTTTCTTTTAATTTAGACAAACTTAAATTTAACTGAAACTGGGCTGGGATCTCTATTTCCCAGCATGCTTTGCCATGACACTCAAAGGGGACAGTAAATGCTAAAATTAAGTGTTATATAATGTTCTTTTGTTGGTGCCAGATTAATGTTAAGGTGGAGATTTAGTAGTGTTTAATGTCTTGTTATGCTAGTTTAGAAGAGTTTCTGTTATTTTGGTTTTTTGGACGAGTGGACCATGAGATTAGTTTGAGAACAGATATACAGTGTGTTAAATGTTTTATATTGCTGTCCTTATTCAGCAAGAGCTAATGCTATGCTAATGCTATCAAAGCATTGTGTAACCGATTAGCAAGGTGGCATTTATTGAATTAGCTACTTAAAGCTAGCTAAGTTTCTTTTACTAAAAATATTCAAGTTGATCATTTTAATTGAAATGTAAGAATTAGCTTAACTCAAATATTTGAAGTTAAGAGCAGTTCAAATGTGTGAGTACAAAATAAAACTCTGCAAGTTCTGCTTGCTTAAACTTTAAGTAATTTTTTTGAGTTTTGCCAACTTCTCAGGTTTACAGTGTAGTATATCAAAGATACAAAAATACTGGCACTGTCACATGACCACATCACATTAAATGTTTAAATAACCCCTCACGTGACAGTCTGACCTAGTTCACTTAAAAAACCTGACAATACCGCATGTGAGCGATCATCCTTCTTAATGCAAAATGTGCACTACATCTGGTAATTAAGCTTATGTCTGGAAAAAAAGAAAAATCAATTCTTCATTTCCAGCCAAGACAGTAGAACCGGACCCCTCGACTGGTGTGTAGGGAATAGGCATGAGGTGATCAATTATTTATTGTTTTGCCCAATAAAGCAGAATCTCCTGAGAGAAAAGCCCTGCTGGAGCTTTCAGACATCCTCATCGTCCACACAGATCATGTGCATGGTGAAGCAAACCTGTCCATGTACTGTAACATGAACAATCACAAACCATGGAGAGCCTGACGTATGAAATAATAGTCAGCAAAATATTTTTATTTTAAATGGAATAGTTTAATGAGTAGTTTAGGGTCCAATTCTCACTGTTAACTAGTGTCTTATTAGCGTGCATAGTACTAGGATATTGTCTGTTTATGAGCACTTATAAAGCACATATTAATGCCTTATTCTGCATGATCATATTCTACATCCCATGATCTACCCAACACCTAAACTTAACAACTACTTTACTATTAATAAGCCGTAATTGGGAGTTTATTGAGGCAAAAGTCAGAGTTAACAGTGAGAACTGGACCCTAATCTAAAGTGTGACCGTTTAATGAACCGTTAGACAAAATCTAAAAAGAAAGGTTTGCATATGTGTTTTTTTTTTTTTTTTTTTGAGTATCATATTTAATACATCAGGCTTCATATGGCTCATGATATAGTGAGAATATGGAGGAAAAAACAGAGGCCCAAAATGAGCAAAAATATGCAATTTGATGCAGATGCTGATATTTATATAGACAAAACATAAAATGAAATTCTGAACACTTGTAATGTAAATTACAAATATAACAGATACTGATATAAAATGCATATAAATATCAGTCATCACTCTATATCTGCCAGTAATAAGTCTTAAGATGATATTTAAATGCTTAGTTTTATGATAGAATCTCTGTAGTTTTAAAACACATAATGATAGACAATGATGACAAATAAACCTTCCTCCAAAGCCTGATGATCATATTTGATACTCTCATTTGAACATGATTTTACTATCAAATGATGTATGGATTATCAAGCAAACTGAAGCTGTTCCAGTAAGTGTTCATCTTGAAATATTACGATATCAAAGTTATTCTTGTTTACTTGATAAAAATCAGTGCAGATTTCACAGCCGAAAGACACGTGGCGCACGAGCTGAAGGACGTTTGTACAATTATACTAAAAGACTTTTACTGGCTAAAAAGTCTAAACTATCAATCAGACAACGGAAGGACAGAATTGTGTGCAAAACCTTTTCGGTTTTGATCATTTACAGGGCTTAGAAATGTGTGTATCAAATCTGATACAGTAGGCTTAATATCTCATTTGTTTCTCCTCGCCACCAGAGACTAGTACCAGAGAACTCTTTTGAAACTGAGATTACTGGGGTCTTTTTCTCAGAAGAAACCAGACTGACCTCCAGAAAAAAATAGACTCTATAGGTCGTTTTTCAAGCACTTTATTATGACCTTTATTTATGTTTTAAAGTCATACGCCCTCTAGCTATGTCGTGTTACGTTTGTCATCATGAAATGACGTATGACTGTCGTTACCAATCAAAATGCGTGTTCATTTAAATGCAATGTGTGGACTTTTTACCACCATTTGTCATATTTCCATTTAACAAAAACATTTTTTTATTAACAACTACACCCACCCCACCCCTAAACCTACCCAGTGATTTATAGTGCATATGCACTTTATGTGTTCACTGGGATCAAACCCACGATTACATGATCACACAATTACATGACGTTGTATTTTGCAATGCTCTATCAATTGAGCTACGCACAACCCGAAATATGACGCAAATATTTCATGAATTAAGATGAAAGCATCCTGTTGTCTATAGGGCGCGACTTTAGTAAACGCTCCTGTGGGTCGTATTTCATGAATTAAGATGAAAGCGTCCTGTTGTCGATAGGGGCCATCTTTAGTAAACGCTCCTGTGGGTCGTATTTCATGAATTAAAGTGAAAGCGTCCTGTTGTCGATAGGGGCGCGACTTTAGTAAACGCTCCTGTGGGTCGTATTTCATGAATTAAGATGAAAGCGTCCTGTTGTCTATAGGGCCGCGACTTTAGTGAAACGCTCCTGTGGGTCGGGTCGTATTTCATGAATTAAAGTGAAAGCGTCCTGTTGTCGATAGGGGCGACTTTAGTAAACGCTCCTGTGGGTCGTATTTCATGAATTAAAGTGAAAGCGTCCTGTTGTCGATAGGGGCGCGACTTTAGTAAACGCGCTCCTGTGGGTCGTATTTCATGAATGTGGGTCGATTTCATGAATTAAAGTGAAAGCGTCCTGTTGTCGATAGGGGCGCGACTTTAGTAAACGCTCCTCTGGGTCGTATTTCATGAATTAAATGAAAGCGTCCTGTTGTCTATAGGGCGCGACTTTAGTAAACGCTCCTGTGGGTCGTATTTCATGAATTAAGATGAAAGCGTCCTGTTGTCGATAGGGGCCATCTTTAGTAAACGCTCCTGTGGGTCGTATTTCATGAATTAAGATGAAAGCGTCCTGTTGTCGATAGGGCGCGACTTTAGTAAACGCTCCTGCGACTTTAGTAAACGCTCCTGTGGGTCGTATTTCATGAATTACGTCACGTGACTTCACTTCAGGATAAACATCGATACACTGACATTGCACTGCACTTTCTGTTCTCGTTGTTACTGTGTCACAGCCTGTTATAAACCTGTTTGCACATTATACTCTTTATACATTTGTTAACCACATATTTATAAGTCTACAGTTTACTCACTGCACAGTCTACTTCAATTATTTTTATTCCACTTTATCCTTATTTTTACTTTTTTCTCTTGACTTGATTATTTATAATTCTACAGATATAGACATATATATATATATATATATATATATATATATATATATATATATATATATATATATATATATATATATATATATATATATATATATACTTTTTTTTTTATATCCTATTTCTATTATAATTTCTTCCTTGTGTTTTTAACTGTGAATTTGCACTGTCCATGGAGCGGACCTGTTTACATTTCACTGCCGGTTGTATATTCTGTATATAACTGTGTATGTGACAAATAAAACTCTTGAATCTTGAATCTTGAATTAAGATGAAAGCGTCCTGTTGTCAGGGGAAGTGACAAATGACCTATATAGGCGTATTGGTTGGAGGACATGTTGGAAGAAACACATAGGAAGGAGGAGACTCAAGCAAACGTCTCAATTTAATCCCACTCCAACAATTGAGACATTTTAGTGATTTTCTTTCCAATGCAATATTAACCAATCCATGTGGTTCAAAAACAATTTTGCAGGGCATGTAAAGCATCTTTATGTTGCAGATTTCGCGTTTAAATTCACATTAATCTCAGCAGAATTAGATGGCTGTCTCCATTCTGTCATGCGAGACCAGGTGTTGTTGTTCTTGGCTGTGAGCAGGACTGACTCAAAAATCTTCCCACCAGGACACTTGGCGAGTCCTACCGGAGCAGAAGAAATATTACTCAGAGAAATTTGTTTCTTGCTGACAGCATGTTGTTTCGCTGTGTTTTTCTCTCTGCTATACTCTTAAAACATAAAGGTGGGTTTGCAGTGATGTCATTTTTTCAGTGACCAGCTCTTAAAATAACCTTTCTTAGTGTAAAGAACATTTTAAGAATCTAAAGAACCTTCTTTTCACTTTATGGAATGTAAAGCTTCCATGGATGTTAACGGTTCGATGCCAATTCTTTACTTTTAAGAGTGTATCTGACTTATTGCAATAGTTTATATGGATACACAGCAATTCATTATGACTGATTTTTGGTTTTTTTCTGGCTACAAAAATATCTTGTACTGCTTTACAAAGATTGATATTTGGGTGGATATCGTAAAGACAGCATGGCCACAGTCTGCTAAGGACTTACCGATATATTGACAAAATTTACTCAGCATAATCCATTTATACTATTCCTTAAATAGTTTGAGAAGAGTCACAAAGCCTGATCAGATTACTGACAGACAGAGCCGATTGATTTTCAATGCAGGGTTTTCAGCGACAGAAGCACAAAGTGGGGGGCTTTACATCACATCAGACACTGATCAGGATTTTTGAGAATTATTCTCTTATAAATTAGTAGTGCTTGGAGTGGCTGACATTGTGCAAGGTGACTATTACTATTATTTGCTAATATCACTTTTTCTGTAAATTTGAATAACATTTTCCTCATCATATGCACCTTTCTTGTATGGTGTGCACCAGGGATACGTTTTGGGACCTTTATTGTTTTCCCTTTATGCTTCCCTTGGCCCACTTTTTTCAGAAATACAACATTTCATATCCCTAATATGCAGACGATTCTCAGTTTTACCTTCCAGTAAGGCTTTCTATTTCATTCAATGTGTTGAATGTGTAAATTATACATTTAGAGGTGGATGAAATGAGGATAAAATAGAGGTTTTAAATCTAATCTTAAATAGGATTTGTATTCTTTAGCTTTTGGAAACCTGTAATTGCAGCACTTTTATTTATTACCAAGCAAAATACCATCTGCATATTGCACACATTTCTGTGTCTAGTACAAATTAAACTTCTAGAAATGAGCATTCTTTGATTCCCTGTAAGTATCTGGTCTACTTACTATAATAGTAGTGCTTCCAAAATGGCCATTTGAGTCTTTTTCTCCATCTTTTCCCAGCATGCAGTAGACGCAGTCAGTGCTGGAGTGAGTCCCATTGGAGACACGTCCTATAACTCGAGCCACTGGGATCTCGGCAGCGCTTTCTTCTTCGCTGGGACTGTCATCACCACGATAGGTAAAATAAACTAACCTTCAAACATTGCAAAATATAACCTCTGATAGTTCAAACTCAATACAGAAAATAATAAACTTATGCAGTAAAGTCCATACAATTCATACACTATATTGCCAAAAGTATTGGGACACCCCTCCAAATCATTGAATTCAGGTGTAGAGAGCTTCATGGAATGGGTTTCCATGGCCGAGCAGCTCATCCAAGCCTTACATCACCAAGTGCAATGCAAAGCGTGGGATGCAGTGGTGTAAAGCACGGAGCCACTGGACTCTAGAGCAGTGGAGACGTGTTCTCTGGAGTGACCAATCACGCTTCTCTGTCTGACAATCCCATGGACGAGTCTGGGTTTGGCAGTTGCCAGGAGAACGGGACTTGCCTGACTGCATTGTGCCAAGTGTAAAGTTTGGTGGAGGGGGGGATTATGGTGTGGGGTTGTTTTTCAGGGGTTGGCCCCTTAGTTCCAGTGAAAGGAACTCTTAATGCTTCAGCAGACCAAGACATTTTGGACAATTTCATGCTCCCAACTTTGTGAAAATTGTATTTCTCAGTTCATGACTACTTTAATACCAGGTGTAAACAGGGCCAAAGGTCTTTAAAATGGGAACTGAGATTTACACAGGCCTTCATGTAACTTTCTGCAAAGATCTCCTCTCTCACTGAAAATGTGTTTCATTTGTCCTTGTCTTAACTTCCCTTTTGTTCAACAATCAATAATTACTGCCATGTTCCCTCGATGAAACCCACCAATTGTCTCTCTCTGTATCTGTGAATGCAGTTTTAATAGATGGGGTCAACCAAAGTGATTTGCATCAGAGCCATTACATAACCTCTTGTCTTCTCCGCCCACATCTACAGGCTATGGAAACATTGCACCCAGCACTGAAGGCGGCAAGATTTTCTGCATCCTTTACGCCATATTTGGCATCCCTCTGTTTGGCTTCCTGTTGGCCGGGATCGGTGATCAACTAGGGACCATGTTTATGAAAAGCATCCTGAAGGTAGAAAAAGTTTTCAGGGTGAGTCGACTTGCTTTCGAATTATCTACTGAGGAATTTCAACTGCTTATTGGTTATATAAATACATTAATTCACCTGGAATTTCTTCTGCCGCCATTTACAGCAAAAACACAAGCAAATCAGTCAGACCAAAATCCGTGTGACCTCCACCATACTCTTCATCATCGCTGGCTGCATCATTTTTGTCACCATCCCAGCTGTGATTTTCAAACACATCGAGGGATGGAGTACTTTAGAAGCCATTTACTTTGTCGTCATCACTCTCACGACCGTCGGCATTGGAGATTATGTAGCAGGTATGTGCACCAATGGGGACATTTCACGTAATTTTACCAATTAAATTTAATTCTTATAACTCAACTGGAAGAGTACAGTGCTAGTGACACAAATCATTGGTTTTATTCCTGTGAACTCACATATTCATATTAAATGCACTGTAAATCGCTTTGGATAATAAAATCTCCCAAATTAATACATTTTAGTGTCATATTTCACCTGACAGCTTCTCAAAATACTTTTTCTCACAATTTTGTGTCTTTCGACTATGTTTTTTTTTCCTTTTTTGTTTATATACAGTATTAGAGAAAATGTAATAAAATGGTTTGATTATTTTATAGGTGGAGATCGCAGAATAGAATACATGAAATGGTACAAGCCTCTGGTCTGGTTCTGGATTTTGGTGGGTCTGGCATATTTTGCAGCGGTTCTCAGCATGATTGGAGACTGGCTCAGGGTTCTGTCCAAGAAAACAAAAGAAGAGGTATGAAATGTCCAACAAAAAATTTGTTTTGAAGGTCATATCATATCATAGTAGAATGATGTCCGATGTATATATGAAATATAGCTTTATTGCACTGCATCAAAGTCTTATTTACATTTGCTACACATTCCTGGTCTTTCATTTTCATAAGACAGTATTTGTCTGTGTAGACTATTTGTTAATGCTAACTAACTAGTAATTGATTTGGCTGCTGCTAGTAATGCAGTCTTGTCAATAGTTAACACAGTCATTTAATGGTGGTTAATGTTAAAATAATAGGCCTAAAGGTTATTTCAATAATATCAAATAATGATATATCTGATGAAGAAGTGTCACCATTGGGATACTTGAAGATGCTGTGGAGGGTGAACTTGACCTTTCAGAGATGACTGATATTCAGATATGAAACACACTTTAAACCATCACGGCAATTCATTATGATAATATCAAATCCAGTTGCAGCTAAAAAGAAAAATTATTTCACTCTGAAATAAATCATATTATGAAAAATAGGTTGTAAATGATAAAACCAATGGCAAATGCTGTTTTACATTGATTTTAAATGGTAAAATTTATAGCAAATGATGTTTTGTGTTGACTTTAAATGGTTAATGCTGTTTTACATTGGCTTTAAATGGTAAAATTTGTAGCAAATTCTTTTACATTGGCTTTAAATGGTAAAATTTATAGCAAATGATGTTTTGTGTTGACTTTAAAAGGTTAATGCTGTTTTACATTGGCTTTAAATGGTAAAATTGGTTGCAAATGCTGTTTTACGTTGGCTTTAAATGGTAAAATTGGTTGCAAATGCTGTTTTACGTTGGCTTTAAATGGTAAAATTGGTAGCAAATGCTGTTTTACCTTAACTTTAAATGGTAAAATTGGTTGCAAATGCTGTTTTACGTTGGCTTTAAATGGTCAAATTGGTAGCAAATGCTGTTTTACGTTGGCTTTAAATGGTAAAATTGGTAGCAAATGCTGTTTTACGTTGGCTTTAAATGGTAAAATTGGTTGCAAATGCTGTTTTACGTTGACTTTAAGAAATGTGGTTCGTTCTCCATTTTTAAGCCCATGTTAAGCACATTACTGTTTGTAAATGTCACGCTCACAGTGCTCTCTATCATCCCACACAGGTCGGAGAGTTTAAGGCCCACGCGGCAGAATGGAAGGCCAACGTTCGAGCAGAGTTACGCGAGACGCGACGGCGCCTCAGCGGCGAGATCCATGACAAACTCCAGCGGGCGGCCACAATCCGCAGCATGGAGCGCAGGCGTCTGGGTCTGGAGCAGCGCGCACATTCACTGGACATACTGTCGCCGGAAAAACGGGCTGTATTCGCTAGTCTGGATGCCGGACGCTTTAAGACGTCTTCGCAGGAGAGCATCAACACCAAACTGAACAACCTGCGACTGAAGGCGGAGTGCGACAGACAGCAAGCGTCCTCCGAGGAAAACTTCCTTAACCGCTTCGGTTCACTCACCAAACTGGCCAAACGCAACCGGAGTAAAGATCTCCGCAGGAACATCCCAGAGGATGCAAACAGGGTGGGCGACATCCTCAGCAGTAACAGCAGCAACATCACACTGGGAGAGGAGAAAAGAGAGGATGAGGAGGAGGAGGTGGAGGAAGAGAAAATGGCAGAGGAGGCGAACACTGGCTTCACGTGTCTGCCTCACTATCCTGAGGATCCCAAACAGCAGAACGGTTTTGCACCGGCCCAGGCCAAAGAACAAGAGCGAAATAAAAGACTCGAGCAGAAAGAACATCAACCGTAGATGACGATGTGCGCGGGAAGGCAAATGACTGACGGCGGAAAATGTGCCTTTCTGTTTTGTAAGCTGTGGCTCGACTCGTTACGATGAACCGCAGCTGATTTTCACTGTGACAAATGACAAGTTGCCAAAAATGTGAAGAGAGCTCAAGGAATACAGACTGACATCACCTTAAAGGGACAGTTTGCCAAAAACGTGGAAATTCTGTCATTGCCTACTAACCCGCATGAAATTCTTTCTTCAATGGAAATCAGATGAGCTCCAGAAATGACAAAAAGCACCATAAAAGTAGTCTATATGGCTCATGTGCCATATTCCAAGTCGTATGCTGCTTTCAGATTGAAAGAAATTTACTGAAAACCTCTCAAATCTCATCCGTGCTCATGTTTATGCCAAACATGCTCAGTGACAACATACCAGAGCAAACATTTCATTGATCATGATTTTAAACTTGGTGCTACATGTGCCATATTTCGTTTGAATGAGATTGACAGCTGTGATAGAGGGGAAGATTACAATGAATAACAACTTTTTTGGAGCTTACAATTAATTATTTTATATTATACTACAGAGCTGCTGAATGCTTGAATCTGATTGGTTGACGCACATTCTAAGGTGTGCAGTTATTTTCAGGGAAACGCACGGCTAAAGTAGTTCCAGGCAGGTTTTGAACGCATTACAGTTCCATATCACTCCGCCACATGATTTCAGTTATTTCAAAGGTTGAACAGGATAGGATAGGATAAAAAAAACAAAAAAACAATTTCCATCTTTTTTTGCCACAAAATAATGTTTTATTATGTACAGTCAGCACATACACTCTTTCTCTCTTTCAAATGTACACACATACAGTACAGACACACACTCGCACAGAAACGTGTTGTCAGTTCCGCACTACGATTTTATCAGTAAAATAGTTTAGCAACTAAAAGCTACGTGACATTTCTCTTAGCGAGGTAATAACGGCGCTGTTCTTGAAGCAGATAAACTTACAGTTTCACTATTAGTAGAGACGCTGCTGTCGAACACTGTTGAGAGACACACAGACTCAGGTGATTCACACACACTTCATCTCTCTCTAATAACTGCATTAATAACTGCATTAGTCTGCTATCAGTTGCTCAAGTCTCCGTTACGAGCTCTAAAATGACGTTTATGAATTAGCAACGGAGGCTTGGGATGAGATGCGTAAGAAATTAGTCCTACACACAAGAGCGTTTTAAGAACAAAAACCTGTCAAATGTCTTAAAATACATCACCTGGACAATGTTTTGAGGTGTGGTAACCGTAGAGGAATAATTCACTCCGGGCCGTTGAATTATTGAAAAATAATGCACACAAATTTTTCCAATTCAACGCCTCGTCATCAATTATTCCTTACGTATTATTAATATGAAACATCTCTCTAGACACACTGCAATATATCTGTTTTAGTAAGAAATTGCCTTCCTTTTTGTTCCACAGAAAAAGCAACATGGGGTTGAGTAAATAATGTCAGTTTTTTGGATGAACTATACCTTTAAAATAAATAATTTATTCTTTTCAGCATGAGGACTGATTACTCTTCACAGGACAGTCAACAGAGAGTTTTTGAAAGGCTTTTGCTGGAGGATTATGGATCACTGAAAGCCTTTTAATCGTGATGTCTTCAGAAAGAAAAACCTGCATGAATATCTTCTGCTGTCATCTATGATGGATGTTTAAGGAGGCAAATCATGAACTTTTTTGAAACACTAACTCCAATTTTGGTTGAAAGAAATTGACGTTCTCAATAACCTTTTGATTGTGATGCCAGTTTCTCCACATCAACGACTCCTAGCTGTGTGTTAAATGCTTCGCTCACACTGAACTCTACAAACATATCAATCCCGTCGTTGGTGATAAAATTACTGGAATCAAAGCCATCTTGATGACAACAGATCAACAAGAGTGAAACTCGTTTTACTCGAGTTATGAATAAATGGCATCTAAATTCACAGTGACCCCGAAAAGTATCCGGACACATATCATTGCATTAAATAATAAAATATCACAGCTAGAGTCATTTACTGAAAGATGCACAAACACGCTTTACAAGCAAAACATCTGATTAAACAGTAGATCTAGTGAAAATTGAGACTAAACAGTATTGATTAAAAGAACAAAAAATGAAGAAATGCATAAATGTCCAAATACTCTTTGGGGCCACGATTATTCCATTACTGCCATAAAACAGCCTGATTTGTTAAGTTATATTATCACCTGATATGAGTTCACATTGAGTTTATGCCCACAGAACAGTGTCTTCCAGCATAACTCTTTGTTCAAAAAGACAAGTGTGGATGTAAAACATTACTGACCCATTGCATTGGTCCACAATATTAAACTGTACATTTCAGTTAAGATAGCATGCAATAATGGTGTCGATCATGTAATGCTGATGTAAACGTCACAGTGATGTGAGCTGGAGTGTACATCTCAAAACGTCACGGCCTCTCTTGTCATGGTTATCACATTAATGGTTGTGCAAACATTACATCAAATGTAATGAGTGCCTTTGCAAAAATAAATCATGAAATGTGGCTTTGGCTTTGTTGCACTTTATGATGATGCCTCATTTCATTCAACTCAGAAAGCTGGAAATCTTGAACCTGGAAATGAAAAAAAAAAAAAAAAGTACAAAAGCTGCCACTGGGGTGGTACCTTTTCAAAAAGTACACCTTTGTTCCTAAAGAGTGCATATTAGTCCCTTAAATGTACATATTGGTATCAAAAGTGTACATATTAATACCTAACTGGTATATATTAGAATGTTTTTCTTGAAGGGTACCGTCAGTGACAGCTTTTGTATCTTTTTTTTCTGAGAGTGAATCAAAGATCCTACATGACATACATTGGGTTTATGTGCGTGTGTAGATTGTTTCATGTCTTAACCCCTCATAAGAAGTCTGATTTGCTCAGAGATTGCTCAGCATTAGTGATCGTTTCCAGATCCCCGCAGCACATTATGGGACTCTTTAGGTCTCTAGATGACACACTCACAGATCACAAACTCAATCTATGAGTTTCTCAACGGCGGTTCGTAACCTCGGGGGATTGTGATGAAATGGCATTGGGTACATGCAACTGTGGTAGAACTGCTAAAGTCATTCAATTACATAACATGTAGAATTAAAAAGACACTAAAGAAATAAATGTAGGCCTAAACGTAAGATTCGTGAATTTAAATTGCATATAAAATCCACCCATTTGGACTGCACAGTTAACAAAGTAATAAACATACATAAATAGTCATACATAAATAAAAAAATTAAAAAATTCAATACATACATAAAGTTCGTTATTAATATTAATATATACAGAGACAAGGGGAACACATGATTATGAAACCAGTGAAGAACCAGAACTCAACTACATGACAAGACAATGAACCAATGAGAACTATGGACACATGACTAGACCAACCAATGAGAACATGACACATAGAGAAGGGAACCAATCAGAACACACAAAACTAGGGAAGCACATGACATGATCACATAAGGGCTCACATGACCAGAACCAGGAAACATGACTGATGCAGCATTACAAAATAAAAGACATGAAAACATAAACATGAACCAAATCCCAAAACCAACCGTGACACTAAGAAATTGAATTTGATGATAAAATATAGACCTATTTAAAACAGTCTGTTTCTATTGCAGAAATCCTAGTGCTTTCATTTGTGCACGACTGAGAAATATGCATCACATTCTGTTTGTTGTGAATTGAAAATTGTGAATTTTATATGCAATTCAAATACATAAATCTTAAATTTAGACCTAAATATTTGTTGAGTGCACTTTGGTTAAGTGCTCATACTTCTTTTAAAACCACTAATTATTAAACTCTCCCACTCATTTGTGCTGAAAATATGAATGACACCTCAAATCATGCAAAACAAGCTCATTTTGAGGAGAAGTGTGGCTTACTTTCATTTGGTGGATGATGAAACAGGTGCTTTGAGGGACATAAGACAAATTAAATGCAAATCAAAGTAAATCATCTTATAAAATTCGACCAGTAAGCAACAAACTAGCACTGCAAAATGTGGAAATATGGCATATAAAAATATGGCACATGAGTAACAAAATAAAAGCATATATACAGTATATACAGTAAAAATGATAAATGTGTTCTTTGACAGATGTACTTACAAATAAATAATTTAGGGTTGGGAATGCCAAATATTGTCAGTGGTAACACGAAATTAAACTAAATATTGAGATCTATAATTTTCACAAATACAACCAGCACTGTTGGAACATTTTCACAGCATTTACGGATAAAATGAATGCAGTGTTGCAAACAAGTGTTGCATCAAACCTGTGAATATACAGCCTCGAGTGTGAAGAGAAACCGAGAGTGGCAGGAAATTAGTCTTTTTAGGGAATATTGAACTTCTGTGATGTCCAGGTGAGACGCCTCTAACAAAGATGGAGATGTATGATGTTTGTTTCTCAGCATTTCAGTAGCCTCAATTTGAGATGCATTAGTTTCTAACTCGCACAGATCTGAGGTCACGCATGTGAGGTTTTCTCAAAATCATGCTTTCTTGAAAAAAATTAAGTCATGTCAGCAGTATCGGGGGAACAGCAATCAACTGTGTAATGAAAGCAGAAGGTAAATGTGTGTGTCCAAGGTTGAAGTAACCTCCACTTATCTCTGTCCATAATGGATTAATATTGATGGATTGCTCACATGCATCTTTCTGTCACGGCTTCACCTTTAATCATGTCAAGGGTGACTTTTCATTGAGTCTTTAATGATCTTGCTCAGGCGGTCAGGATGTTAAATATGGTGTCTGCGGCCTGGCATGGAGGGAATCTGTAATAGACCTCATGATTGGAGCATTTATGGTAAATATGTGGTAGATCATACTAATCTGACACTAAACCCAAATGCATTCTGTGCAAGAACATGAATGCACATGTTTCTAGCTACACAAGCTCAGTTTCACTCATCCTAAGATACGTCAAAAACACAATTCATAACACAATGCATAGGTGTTGCATTCTCATCGTTGCCACAACAACAGACATTAATAGCCTCAATTTTTTTTCAGAGGATGAGTAACCAATCACAGACATGACTGTGTGGAGTGCATGAATCCAATGGCCAATCAGTGACGTTTACATTATTTCAATAAACTGCCTTCTATTTATGAAAAAGTTTGATGATTATCTTGCTGATCAGTTTAGCTCAAGTTAGCTAAACTGCAGACATGTTGTTATGCAGTTGGTAAGATGTTCTGTGCATTGTGCTCTAGGTGGTTGCTATATGGTTGCTATAATGTTCTGACTGGTTGTTAGTGCTCTGTTATGCAGTTGCTATGGTTATCTAGGTAATTTCAACAGGATTGTTCCGGGTGGTTTCTCAAGTGAAAAGAGTCAAATATGTCTCACGTCCCTCCTTCCATGTAAATCTACATGATTTTTAAAACTTGTTGGACTTTCGCGCATCAACAATCTTTGACAACAATCTTGAAAATCAGATGCAGCCAAATAACACTTCACCAAACCCACATTACAAAAGAATCGTGTAAAATCCAGTAAACTTTGGGATTATCACTTGTGACATTAAAACAAAATATGGCTATGAAAACATATGTATAAAACTAAATTAAACAACAAACTTTTAAATATTTTCTAATTTCATCAAACATTTTTATTTAATTTTCATGAACATTTTTATTGAACCTTTATTTTCATTAAAAAGGCTTATTGCTATTGTAGGCTCATTTTGTAAATGTAAGCAATTCATTTGAACAAGACGTATCAGCTCGGCAGGAATCACTTGAAGTCGTGCATCTTCGGATATATATACACTCACCTAAAGGATTATTAGGAACACCATACTAATACTGTGTTTGACCCCCTTTCGCCTTCAGAACTGCCTTAATTCTACGTGCCATTGATTCAACAAGGTGCTGAAAGCATTCTTTAGAAATGTTGGCCCATATTGATAGGATAGCATCTTGCAGTTGATGGAGATTTGTGGGATGCACATCCAGGGCACGAAGCTCCCGTTCCACCACATCCCAAAGATGCTCTATTGGGTTGAGATCTGGTGACTGTGGGGCCATTTTAGTACAGTGAACTCATTGTCATGTTCAAGAAACCAGTTTGAAATGATTCGAGCTTTGTGACATGGTGCATTATCCTGCTGGAAGTAGCCATCAGAGAATGGGTACATGGTGGTCATAAAGGGATGGACATGGTCAGAAACAATGCTCAGGTAGGCCGTGGCATTTAAATGATGCCCAATTGGCACTAAGGGGCCTAAAGTGTGCCAAGAAAACATCCCCCACACCATTACACCACCACCACCAGCCTGCACAGTGGTAACAAGGCATGATGGATCCATGTTCTCATTCTGTTTACGCCAAATTCTGACTCTACCATCTGAATGTCTCAACAGAAATCGAGACTCATCAGACCAGGCCACATTTTTCCAGTCTTCAACTGTCCAATTTTGGTGAGCTCATGCAAATTGTAGCCTCTTTTTCCTATTTGTAGTGGAGATGAGTGGTACCCGGTGGGGTCTTCTGCTGTTGTAGCCCATCCGCCTCAAGGTTGTGCATGTTGTGGCTTCACAAATGCTTTGTTGCATACCTCGGTAGTAGCGAGTGGTTATTTCAGTCAAAGTTTCTCTTCTATCAGCTTGAATCAGTCGGCCCATTCTCCTCTGACCTCTAGCATCAACAAGGCATTTTCGCCCACAGGACTGCCACATACTGGATGTTTTTCCCTTTTCACACCATTCTTTGTAAACCCTAGAAATGGTTGTGCGTGAAAATCCCAGTAACTGAGCAGATTGTGAAATACTCAGACCGGCCCGTCTGGCACCAACAACCATGCCACGCTCAAAATTGCTTAAATCACCTTTCTTTCCCATTCTGACATTCAGTTTGGAGTTCAGGAGATTGTCTTGACCAGGACCACATCCCTAAATGCATTGAAGCAACTGCCATGTGATTGGTTGATTAGATAATTGCATTAATGAGAAATTTAACAGGTGTTCCTAATAATCCTTTAGGTGAGTGTATATATATATATATATTATTGCATAACAAGAACAACATACAAAATTCACATACAGAGGATCACAGTGTAGGCTATTATTATCTATTACATTCATAATAGCATCAAAGGAAACAACAGAAAGACTAAAAATAAATAAATAAATAAAAATAAACTAGGCTATACAGTGAAAAAAAAAAAGGATTAAAAAATTCTATACATCCATTTCGCTTTTTTATTTCTTGCATCTTTTAGGGCCTCAATATAATGTTTAGGTTCAATTTTGGATAATATAACGTTAGGTTTATTATTTGTCCATATGATAAATATATATAGATTAGTTCCCACACCTCAATGACGTAATTTTTTTGGCGCTGGCACCTTCGCGCCCCTCCCCCAATTTGACGGTTATTCGACGGTCACTGCCAGTGATGTGACTCGTGACAGATATTTCTCAACTCACCAAAGTCGATAGGCGTCAATGATTAACACACCATTCGGCAGACGTTTGGTCTGAACGGAAGGAAGGATAACTTTGAGGAGGCGCTTGCAGTGACTTTTAAAAAGGTAGGTTATGGGGATTTATTTACCTTGCGTACGGTAATCGCCAGATTATTAGCAATATATTGGATTAATATATGGTTATGGCTTTAAGGTGTATTTCCACAACCGTGGCGATTTAAAGGTAATAGTTTTGGAGATGGTTGAAGTGCGTTACTTGACAAGTGGTGAGTCTTGACGGGCAGTTTCCCGTTTTGGAGTTATGTGTTTTGCACTGTTGACAGGAAGTTGTCACGCTGTGTAATTCATTCAAAATATGAATAGGTTTTGTGTTTATTAATGGTCCGAGGCTCTGTGTGAAATTGTTTGCTTCAGTCTTGATTTACAGTGTAATCAATGTGATCTCATCTCATGTTGTGTAGCTTTTGTGGATATGGCAGGAATAAGTTTTTAAAGGCACAGTATGTAATTTTTCACAGCTAGAGGTCGCTTATTCAAAACAAAGGTCATAGCTTGATGATGTCTTGATTTCGCTCGTGTATTTGAGTGATATAAAGTCAGAATTTTGATGTCAGAGTTGTGAGATATATAAAGTCAGAATTGAGAGATATAAAGTCAGAATTGAGAGATATAAAGTCAGAATTGAGTGATATAAAGTCAGAATTGAGTGATATAAAGTCAGAATTGAGAGATATATTGAGAGATATAAAGTCAGAATTGAGAGATATAAAGTCAGAATTGAGAGATATAAAGTCAGAATTGAGAGATATATTGAGAGATATAAAGTCAGAATTGAGAGATATAAAGTCAGAATTGAGTGATATAAAGTCAGAATTGAGAGATATATTGAGAGATATAAAGTCAGAATTGAGAGATATAAAGTCAGAATTGAGAGATATAAAGTCAGAATTGAGTGATATATTGAGAGATATAAAGTCAGAATTGAGAGATATAAAGTCAGAATTGAGAGATATAAAGTCAAAATTGAGAGATATAAAGTCAGAATTGAGTGATATAAAGTCAGAATTGAGTGATATAAAGTCAGAATTGAGTGAGTGATATAAAGTCAGAATTGAGTGATATAAAGTCAGAATTGAGAGATATATATAAAGTCAGAATTGAGAGATATAAAGTCAGAATTGAGTGAGTGATATAAAGTCAGAATTGAGTGATATAAAGTCAGAATTGAGTGATATAAAGTCAGAATTGAGTGATATATTGAGAGATATAAAGTCAGAATTGAGTGATATAAAGTCAGAATTGAGTGAGTGATATAAAGTCAGAATTGAGTGATATAAAGTCAGAATTGAGTGATATATTGAGAGATATAAAGTCAGAATTGAGAGATATAAAGTCAGAATTGAGTGAGTGATATAAAGTCAGAATTGAGTGATATAAAGTCAGAATTGAGTGAGTGATATAAATATAAAGTCAGAATTGAGTGATATATTGAGAGATATAAAGTCAGAATTGAGAGATATAAAGTCAGAATTGAGAGATATAAAGTCAGAATTGAGTGATATAAAAGTCAGAATTGAGTGATATAAAGTCAGAATTGAGTGATATATAAGAGATATAAAGTCAGAATTGAGTGAGATATAAAGTCAGAATTGAGTGAGTGATATAAAGTCAGAATTGAGTGATATAAAGTCAGAATTGATATAAAGTCAGAATATGAAATAAAGTCAGAATTGAGTGATATAAAGTCAGAATTGAGTGATATAAAGTCAGAATTGAGTGATATAAAGTCAGAATTGAGATATATAAAGTCAGAATTGAGAGTGATATAAAGTCAGAATTGAGTGAGTGATATAAAGTCAGAATTGAGTGAGTGATATAAAGTCAGAATTGAGTGAGTGATATAAAGTCAGAATTGAGTGAGTGATATAAAGTCAGAATTGAGTGAGTGATATAAAGTCAGAATTGAGTGAGTGATATAAAGTCAGAATTGAGAGTGATATAAAGTCAGAATTGAGAGATATAAAGTCAGAATTGAGTGATATAAAAGTCAGAATTGAGTGAGTGATATAAAGTCAGAATTGAGTGAGTGATATAAAGTCAGAATTGAGTGAGTGATATAAAGTCAGAATTGAGTGAGTGATATAAAGTCAGAATTGAGAGTGATATAAAGTCAGAATTGAGTGAGTGATATAAAGTCAGAATTGAGTGAGTGATATAAAGTCAGAATTGAGTGAGTGATATAAAGTCAGAATTGAGAGTATATAAAGTCAGAATTGAGAGAGATATAAAGTCAGAATTGAGTGAGTGATATAAAGTCAGAATTGAGTGAGTGATATAAAGTCAGAATTGAGAGTGATATAAAGTCAGAATTGAGTGAGTGATATAAAGTCAGAATTGAGTGAGTGATATAAAGTCAGAATTGAGTGAGTGATATAAAGTCAGAATTGAGTGAGTGATATAAAGTCAGAATTGAGAGATATAAAGTCAGAATTGAGATATATAAAGTCAGAATTGAGTGATATAAAGTCAGAATTGAGTGATATAAAGTCAGAATTGAGTGATATAAAGTCAGAATTGAGTGATATAAAGTCAGAATTGAGTGATATATAAGTCAGAATTGAGTGAGTGATATAAAGTCAGAATTGAGTGAGTGATATAAAGTCAGAATTGAGAGATATAAAGTCAGAATTGAGTGAGTGATATAAGTCAGAATTGAGAATATATAAAGTCAGAATTGAGTGATATAAAGTCAGAATTGAGTGAGTGATATAAATTCAGAATTGAGTGAGTGATATATAAAGTCAGAATTGAGTGATATAAAGTCAGAATTGAGTGATATAAAGTCAGAATTGAGATATATAAAGTCAGAATTGAGTGAGTGATATAAAGTCAGAATTGAGTGAGTGATATAAAGTCAGAATTGAGTGAGTGATATAAAGTCAGAATTGAGTGAGTGATATAAAGTCAGAATTGAGTGAGTGATATAAAGTCAGAATTGAGAGATATAAAGTCAGAATTGAGTGATATAAAGTCAGAATTGAGTGATATATAAAGTCAGAATTGAGTGAGTGATATAAAGTCAGAATTGAGTGAGTGATATAAAGTCAGAATTGAGTGAGTGATATAAAGTCAGAATTGAGTGAGTGATATAAAGTCAGAATTGAGTGAGTGATATAAAGTCAGAATTGAGTGAGTGATATAAAGTCAGAATTGAGTGAGTGATATAAAGTCAGAATTGAGTGAGTGATATAAAGTCAGAATTGAGTGAGTGATATAAAGTCAGAATTGAGTGATATAAAGTCAGAATTGAGTGAGTGATATAAAGTCAGAATTGAGTGATGATATAAAGTCAGAATTGAGAGATATAAAGTCAGAATTGAGAGATATAAAGTCAGAATTGAGAGATATAAAGTCAGAATTGAGAGATATATAAAGTCAGAATTGAGAGATATAAAGTCAGAATTGAGAGAGATATAGTCAGAATTCAGAATATAAAGTCAGAATTGAGAGATATAAAGTCAGAATTGAGTGAGTGATATAAAGTCAGAATTGAGTGAGTGATATAAAGTCAGAATTGAGAGATATAAAGTCAGAATTGAGTGATATAAAGTCAGAATTGAGTGATATAAAGTCAGAATTGAGAGATATAAAGTCAGAATTGAGAGATATAAAGTCAGAATTGAGAGATATAAAGTCAGAATTGAGAGATATAAAGTCAGAATTGAGTGAGTGATATAAAGTCAGAATTGAGAGATATAAAAGTCAGAATTAAAGTCAGAGAGTGATATAAAGTCAGAATTGAGTGATATAAAGTCAGAATTGAGAGATATAAAGTCAGAATTGAGTGAGAGATATAAAGTCAGAATTGAGAGATATAAAGTCAGAATGCCTCTGCAATCAGATGGATAGACGTACAACCATTCAGCGCAACGGAGTAAGTGACGTACCTTTAAGTATTAAAACATGTAGGCCGTTATTTGCGTTTTGCCATCACTTGTTTCCAAGTTAATATCAATTTTAACATTTACTGATATTAAAATCAAAAGTTAATTTAACCTAAACTATTTTATCAGGACAGACTTTTAAGTATTTATTTACGGATCCAGAAAAACTTTAAAAATTTTTTTAGCACAAGTACATTTAATGTATCTTTTATAGAATTGTACTCATTTTGTATATGTGCCTGTTTTAATTTCTAGTTGAATTATGATATTATTTTGTTTAAAATTAATGCATATACGAAAGTTCTCAGTTTAGGATTGGAACAAATTCAACCCAAGCGTGATCATCTGTCCATCATCAATAAAATATGTTCTAGTGGTTTTGGATATTTTAATGCAAAAATCTTACATATTGTGCCTTTAAATTATTCTCACAGATCTCATCAAACAAATTATATGCATTTATGCAAATGCATTTAGCAAATGCCTTTACACAAGGTAACAAGTGAAACTAACAACACATTATAGTCAAAAGAGGAATCAGAAGTTGTATAGAAAGTTAGTTGGCACATCAGGTGTTGTATGACTTCACAACTCTTTAATGTTATATGACATAAATGCATTTGAAATATTTTGAAGATGTGCATAAATTAGTTTGCCACAGTTTTATTTCTGTCGCATTATGTCAGACTTACTATAAATGTACATTGATAAAAGCTCACTGTAACTGGCCAGCTGAATTTGACTCATCATTTGCATATTCCACCATAATTTTATTAATCTCTGTCAACATTTCCTCCGTCTGATGAACACGAGTCAGATAAAACCTGAAAAACGGTCATGGCCAAACCTTTGAGGATCTAGTTCCTCCTCTTTCATTTTGCATCCTGGTTTTGCACGCGTTCTCATGCTATTTTTGTAGACAAACTGTACAGTGAACAGCAACAGCTGTGAGAAATGCATGATCTTCCTTTAATAGTGTTTAAAGCTGGTGCTAAATGGAAATTCACCCCATCTATTTTCTAACTGCACATTATTAATCTTATTGTGAAATGTTCATCCATCCATGTTTATTTTTATTTTTTGTTAAAGGTGCACTATGTAACATTTTTTTCAGTAAAATATCTGAAAACCACTAGGGCAGTGTTATATATTTTGTTCAGTTGAGTACTTACAATATCACAAATGGTTTCAACCACTTGTAAATTGTGAGAAAATTGCTATTGTAACCAATGAACCGGGACGTGTGAGGGCGCGGCCTGTCGATGACATCATATCTGTGTTCGGTTTCCGGTTTTATTCTACAGAAGCGCTTTACTCTCAATCTGAAACAAGTGTTATAGCAGCCGCGCGCGAACGCACAGAGTAACATCAAACATCATTCTCAGCACACTCAGATGTGTCTAATATGATGAACAGAGCTGCGTTCCCTCATACTCGTGACCGGAAAAGCGGAAATGGCACCGGCGACTGTGGCATAATAAAAGTCCCGCTGCTCGCGAGCTGTGTCGCGCTCGTCTCTCATTAGCAATCGCTCCAGCGGCCTCGCTCAGCTCCACAACACTTGCTCCTGCTCCGCTTCACACTACAGTAACGTTAATAATCACATCCATGAACATGATCTCTGCCCGAGTCCTATCCCGAGTCTTTGGCTGTGTCCCAAGATTCTGCGCCCAAACTTTCCGTCATCAAACTACGCCTTTGTTTTGAATAGGCGACCTGTAGCGGATGGAAAAGTTACATAGTGCACCTTTAAATAACAGTCCAGAGCGAGGGACTGTTTTTATTATTATAAAATGTGCTTTTTGACTTGTAGTGTAGTTACTTCTTTTTTTAATGCATAAAACTGGAAACAATTATAACATTGTTTTGTTGTCAGGCAATGACAAGGTTATGAGAACATGATGACTGAAGCATTAAGAAATCTTCCATCCGTCGTCATGGTGAAGACCTTTGATTCGTGTGAATCGTGTATATTTTGAGATGTAGGTAGTGCAGTGAAACTAAACTACAAAGGGGAAGTTAGTCAGTGTGTAAGACATGTTCAAATGTTAAATGTTTTATTTTGCATGTTATTTGAGCCTTTTGCGGTCACTTTAAGTATTAAAACATGTAGGCCGTCATTTGCGTTTTGCCATCACTTGTTTCCAAAACTGCATTTCTCCGCTTGATTTTATTTGCACTCATTTAAAAGCTTTTGACTTTCTGAGACTGTGACTAGTTGCATAACAGCTCAGTTTGCGCGCATGTGTGTGTGTGTGTGCAGATAAACCTTAATTTGTGCTTCTGCTTTGCTTCTGTAGTCTCCTCATATATGTTATTCTGAATGTACCCTTCAGGATCTTAGTCTTTTTTGTGTGCAAGCATCTGACAGGCCAGAACAGGCACTTGCACTGGAAGAGAAGACTTTGCTTCACGTTGTTGTTGCCATTTAGGGTTGTGTTTATCTGATGATACATGTGTGGTTTGCGTCAGACAGTCGTTGAGGATGTGTGTGGACGTCTGCATTTTGAGTCTGAGATACTTTAGATAAAAACATTTTTAAATAATATTTTTCTTAATAAAAAATGGTAACACTCCTTGTTAATATTATAGTTAACTAATGAATGAATGAAAAATCATTCTAAAGCATGTATTAATCTTAGTTAATATCAATTTTAACATTTACTGATATTAAAATCAAAACTTAATTTAACCTAAACTATTTTATCAGGACAGACTTTTAAGTATTTATTTACGGATCCAGAAAAACAATTTTAAGCACAAGTACATTTAATGTATCTTGTATAGAATTGTACTCTTTTGCACATGTACCTGTTTTAATTTCTAGTTGAATTATGATATTATGTTGTTAAATGTTTAATATGTATCTGCCATGCAGTAGCCGGTGATGCTGATATGGCAGTAAACTCAAATAGTACTACTAAACTGAACCTGAACCAACATGCAATGAACAGTTGTATTTTGATCAACTAACGTTAAGAAAGATTAATAGTAACACATGTATTGCTCTTTGTTAGTTAACCCTCTGGTGCTGCTTACAGGACGGTCAAAAATTACAGATTTTTTGTGATGAATGAAAATGAATCTGCTATATATATATATTTTTTTTATGCTTTTATTTTGTTCAGTTTAGGATTGACAAATAATAGTTACAATGGTAAAATAATATATACGCGCGCACACACACACACACACACACACACACACACACACACACACACACACACACACACACGGGTCAATGACGTATAAGGATTTTCAACTGGCCAATTTTAAAATACAAAAAATAATAATATCTATTGCAATTGTTCAAACATTAAGAATGTTGTGTACACATAAATTCATATTAAAATGTCAAATTAAGTGATTTTACTGTTTAGATGAATTGGCCGTGGCCTTAAATGTCATGCGGCGTGACCGTGATTTATCTTAACATTATTTTATTTCCTTAACATGCTTAACATTTTTTTAACAACTTCTCAGTAATTAAAGTGTTTATAACCAAAGTATTAGCATTTCTTTTGAGCTTTTGCAAAAGATGATCTCACATGTTTGTTTTTAATTTCAGAGTTGCCTTCTTAAATGTAGTTAACAGACTTATTAACTAGCCAACAATGGGTCAAAATGATCGATTTTTCTTTTATGCCAAAAAAAAGCGTTTTTTTCCTTTGCTTGGCAGTGGCATCTGTTAAATAAATAAATGACTAATAAAAGCATAATTACGAAAATGAAATTAATACTCTTTATTTATTATATCTTTATATATTATTTTATTTATTTATTTCTCATAGTGTACAAAGATTAAAAATAAACCTAGCTTTCCTGTAGCTCAAACAGTAAGAGCGTGGCGCTAGCAACGCTAAGGTCATGGGTTCGATTCCCAGGGAAAGCAACTGACAAAATGTAAAAATGTGTACCTTGAATGCAATGTAAGTCGCTTTGGATAAAAGCGTCTGCCAAATGCATAAATGTAAACCATCTGAAATGTTTGTAAATGACCCAAATTGGATAAAAATCTATTCCAAATAATAGTAAAATAAAGTACTTTACATATATAAACCATCAATTGAATATAAAAGCACAAAAACTGCCAATCTAGGACATATATCTATCATGGAAAACACTCTGCAGTGGTCACACCACATATGATGCATGATATTTTTAAATTCACTCAATTTACAGGCATAGAATTGGCCACCTAAACAAAACAAGCTAGATTCCCACAAAAGGTCACTATTAATCTTTATAATAAAAATATATATTTGTAGAAATAACTTAATACTCATTGTTTTTTTGAGGTCGCACCACATGATATCCAAATGTGGGAACTGCATACCAGCCGTTAAAAAGGTTATTTTTTTCCAAATTTGAGAGTGAGTTACAAACCTGCTTTCTGCTTCAATGGGTCCTAGGCAAACTGGGATATGATGCAACTTCCTGTCTCTGAATGGATTTCAACATAAAGTCCAAAAATTGGTAGTTTCTTGAATGGTCGCACCACATTGATATTTCATAAAATGGACATCATTGGACAATGTTTGTTTCTATATTATGAAAGAAATAAAAAACAAATGCCAAATGCCAAAAAACAGTTTGGAAATCATGCCAAATAGTGAAGAAAATAAATCTTAATGCATTTAGAGTAATTTCAAAGATGTTCCCAAAACAGAAGTTATGGCCGGACGGTCACACCACATGATATTTTCACCCTTTAAATAACAGAAAAATTACAAATGACTAATGTTTATTGAAAAATGAAAGTGAGTACATACATGGGGGTTAGGGTTAGGTTAGGTTAGGTTAGGTTATATATATATATGGCATCTTTTATGCATTTAAACCAGTTTTTAACGAAAAAATGCAATTTTTGAAAATGTAAGTGTCACATCATTGACCCATATACACACATACATATGCATACATACACAATGAAATTTACCACAAAAAAAAAAAAAAAAGTAAATATATATATATAATTGAAACTGTCAGAAATCTTAAACACTTTAGAGCACAAACTGAAGTTTGGTCTCTTTTTAAAGATGACACTTGGCAGATTATTGCTGAAGTGAAGTACATTTCACTGCCGGTTGTATATTCTGTATATAACTACGTATGTGACAAATAAAACTCTTGAATAACGTACATTTTTACTAAAGGTTTTGTTTAAAAAAATTTATTTTTAACATTTATATTAAAAATATATATTTCCAAAACATGTTTTTCTCTGAAACAGTGAAAAAAACAAAACAAATTCCATCAATAAATCTAAACGAGCTGTGTTCCAAAGTTGAGGTTGATATCTCAAAAAATGAGCTTTCAGTCAGATTTGGTTTGTGCGCAGTACCAAACGCTTCCACTAGGTGAAATTCGCCTCGCATTCATTTCCAATGCGCTCATTTTTGACCGCGAACAATACAAGTGTGACTATTTTTTTTCAGGACCATTTAACCTTGAGACCTTATTGTACTTTATCTGAATATGTCGTTTGCAATAATTATGCTTTACACAGGAAAAAAAAGGAAAATGCAAGTAAATATCACAAACAATTACAAAGTAACACACAATGAATCTTGAAACTTTGAAGTAGAAAGCCTGAAATAGTATTTTCTTGTGAAACGTACTCCAGTAATCTTTGTTTTATTTACATCTTTGAAAAATCTTAGTGTTCAGTCTCAATGCGTATGCAGGAGCCTGACAGTGTTTGAGGGGTTTATTGATGGACGATACAGATTCTCTGAAGCGTTTTTAACCGGGTTTCAGCTCATTAAGGGCAACACAAGGGCAGGAGGGTATTGAAGTCGTCTCAAAGCCCCAGATGTCTGCTGACACAGCGAGTTGAGCATCTGATCCTGCAGGATGAGTCGAGAGGAACTAGGAATCTGATTTACGTCCATCAATAAAAGCACCGCTAGTGAACTCAGGGACCCGTTTACAGTCCACCATACGACAGAGCGAGCAGAAGGCATACACCTCATGATCATCAGCACTGTTTCCCATCAGCACTGACCTGACCTGATTGATGATGCTGTCGGGAATAGGGTTGGGTATATAATATGGTCATATTTCTGCAAAATAAAGCTGAAGCTTGAAACTGGTTTGTAGCATAACAAGAATACAGACTACTTTGCTATTATTAGTACTGTTACTGTTATTTAGTGTTAAATTAGGCCTGTTGTAGTTGGGTTAGGTTTTACTGTGAATTTAAGTGAACTGTGTTTTGTATCTATTTATATTTATATATTTAAGTATTGTTCAGTTTAACCCTTCTACGGTCTTCGTTTGGGAATTACACTCAGGGTCTTTGGGGTCTCCACAGACCCCAGGCAACAAAATGTAATTTTGAAAACAGTTGTTTTTTTTTTTTTAGAACAAATGTAATTTTACTCTGTTTATTAATGTTTTTACTCAACATCAGTGCAGTTTTTGGAGTATTTCTAATAATTTTTAAATTTATATAAATAAATAAAAAATATATATTTTTAATGGATTTTCACACAAATATGTAAAATTCACTTTATAAAAGACACAAATTTCTAACTTTCATTCGTGGGGATAACATGGATAATTTGACATGGTTTAGTGTAAGATTTTTGCCGATCTTTTGGAAAATACAGTTTTAAAATAATAATAATAATAAAAAAAATACTTTTACCAGTAAAAGTTCCACTATTTGCAATGTGCTATTTGACTGAAGTATTTTTCAGTTGGATTCATATCTAAATGTTATGAAATCACAATTATAACAATTAAAATTAATTTTTGTCAAAGTTTAGCATTTTTTTGTACTGAAAAAAATTATTATTTTCAATGATGTTACATTTATGATTAGAATCAAACCTGAACAAGAGAAAAGTTGGAAAAGTTCTTTAGAGTTTATCATTTATTTCAAACATCTGATTTTCTTGTAATTCTACAAATTTAATCTTCACTTCAGTTACTAACTGTAACAGAACAAACTGTAACAGAACAAACATTAATAGAAATGAACAGTTATATTACATATTGAGTAAAAAATACACAACATGAACATCAAAATGCAATGAACTGAACAGCAAGAACAAATGTGTGTGTCTGTGTGTGTGTGTGTGTGTGTGTGTGTGTGTGTGTGTGTGTGTGTGTGTGTGTGTCTGTGTGTGTCTGTGTGTGTCTGTGTGTGTCTGTGTGTGTGTGTGTGTGTGTGTGTGTGTGTGTGTGTGTGTGTGTGTGTGTGTGTGTGTGTGTGTGTGTGTGTGTGTGTGTGTGTGTGTGTGTGTGTGTGTGTGTCTGTGTGTGTGTGTGTGTGTGTGTGTGTGTGTGTGTGTGTGTGTGTCTGTGTGTGTGTGTGTGTGTGTGTGTGTGTGTGTGTGTGTGTGTGTGTGTGTGTGTGTGTGTGTGTGTGTGTGTGTGTGTGTGTGTGTGTGTGTGTGTGTGTATCTGTGTCTGTGTGTGTGTGTGTGTGTCTGTGTGTGTGTGTGTCTGTGTGTGTGTGTGTGTGTGTGTGTGTGTGTGTGTGTGTGTGTGTGTGTGTGTGTGTGTGTGTGTGTGTGTGTGTGTGTGTGTCTGTGTGTGTGTCTGTCTCTGTGTGTGTGTCTGTCTGTGTGTGTGTGTGTGTGTGTGTGTGTGTGTGTGTGTGTGTGTGTGTGTGTGTGTGTGTGTGTGTGTGTCTGTGTGTGTCTCTGTGTGTGTGTGTGTGTGTGTGTGTGTGTGTGTCTGTGTGTGTGTGTGTCTGTGTGTGTGTGTGTGAGCATGATCATTTTGCTTTGTGGATGTTTTATGCATTGTTGGAAGTGTGTCACTTCATTTCTGTATGCGTGTTCTGTGTTGTTTCTGTTTTTGAGGATGAATTTTGTCCATTTTCTAGACTAATACAGAGACCCTGAAGACCCTGAGTGTGACTTTTTTTGTCACACGAACATAAAAACGGATATCAATCCAATTAATTTTTTTGTTTGTAGATCTAGAGAGTGTTGACAACGGTACAAAGTCTCATTGCATTTGGACAAAGGGAAAAAATGTTTTTAATTTGAGCAAACGTCCTTTGGGGTCAGAAAAGACCCTGAAGACCGGAGAAGGGTTAAAGAATAATCAAAAAAATCAATAAAAAGCCATTCTTTAAGGCCTCCACCGTCGTTTTGTGGCTCTTAAGTATCGGTTTAGGCACCGGTATCGTAAAAAACCCAAACGAAACCCAACCCTAGTCGGGAATGAGGTGGAGGTTTCAAAGCCAGTAGATGATGAAAGATTTGGTTTACAGAACGGTCAAGCTACTCTGACCTCGAAAGACGAGAAACCACGAGAAAAGGAAGACTTGATATGAGTAATTTTCTTTTTCAGATGAGTATCACTTTTTCTATTGTGCAAATGTCAATGCAATGACAAGACAAACGCCAACAATGCTGACATAATCAAAATGCAGACCTATAAATGAATTTATCATGTTAACCACAGTTTTGACCAAATACACATTGTTAGTCTTTGTTTTCTTTAGCAAGACTGGAAACTTGCTATTTTCTGCCACTGTCTTCAGTCAAAAAGAGAAAGAAATACAATGAAATAATTGAATAATAGACTCTAATTTAGAAACTCCAGTTACTATGCTATAAATAAATATTACAATCATTCACAATCATTTAAGTGTAAGAGCAGATCATTTAAAAAAGAATGAGAGCACACTGAAAAAAATTTGTTTAAAATTAGGATTTACTTTATAAACCTCGTAACAATTTGCACTCATAACACATTTAAAGTATGCTACTGCTCTGTACAACTTAAATGTTATCATTAGGGTTCGGTATCGTTTGGGTTTTTTACGATACCACTGCCAAACCGATACTTTTAATAAAAAAAAGAGCCACAAAACGACGGTGGATGACATCAAAGAATGTTTTTTTTATTGAATAAAAAAAAAATTAATAAATTATTTAAATTGAACAACTTATTAAAACTTTAAAGTATACTTAAATATATAAGACAACAAATCCACTTAAATTCACAGTAAAACCTAACCCAACTACAACAGGCCTAATTTAACACTAAATGACAGTAACAGCTCTAATAACAGCAGTCTGTATTCTTGGTGTGCTACAAACCATCTTCAAGCTTCAGCTTTATTTTGCAGAAATATGACCATATTCTCAGGCTAAATATTTTAGAATGCATCGCCTTATTGTTTCCATGGCGACGCGTCGTGCTTCTCACATGACACACAGCAGCCGATGTAGGCGATCGGTTTTATTTAGTTTTTACTTTTTTATTAAAAATATACATAAACTTGTTAACTATGTCATGAACTATCTGATGTTCTGATTTTCAAATATTAGTTGATCTATAATGCGCGATGGGCGCCGCCATGTTAGTTTGCGCCTCAGAGAATCGGATCTGTCGGATTAAATCACAAAGTCTCACAAAACACATGAGAGTAAGCGACCGGAGAACTGGGAGAAGATTAGAGTAAACTATATAGTTAACTATATAATGTGTATTTGATATGAATAAGACACAAAGTCAAATTATAACCGTATGAAAGGATTGTTATTGGCGTTTCCATAGACATCAGTGCGTGTTTTTGCTAGTACTGATGTGCATTTAAATGTCTGGAACCTAAAATAAACACGATGTGGTTGAAAACCCTGAATAGTTGTGAGATGTGACGAGCGCTGATCGTGTCTGTCTCTGGCTCAGTGCCAGCCGAAGTGTGAAAGCACGTTTTAATTTTTGATTTCGGTACCCAACCCTAGTTATCATCAAGTAAAACTTACTATTGAACTTAACATTCATAAAAAAAATTAAGTAAATATTAGAGCCAGACCGATATGGGTTTTTGGGGGCCGATACCGATATTAGGGAGTAAAAAAAGTCAGATATCTTTATTTGTATATTATAGTACAGTACCAGTCAAAAGTCTGGACACATTTCCCATTGGTACTGGTACTGTAATAGAGTATATTACATAATATACATACATTATACATAAATACAACAGACAAACATATAAATGAAAAACATATATCAACAATATCACTTCATAGTCTTCACTGTATAAATATAGATGAAACCTTATTAAAGATATTCAGTCAAGAGCCGTTTTTTTTTTCTTTTGTTATCTCGTCTTTTATGAGAACTCTTCCCCGCCATTGACAAGATTTTTCCTTGTTTTCACTGCTATACACTAGGGAGCGCTATTACACATCTCCTTAACGAGTACAGAATCTGATTAAAACACAGGAGAAGAAGAAGCAGAAACGAGTGATCTCTTATAAGCAGATGCATATGAAAAATAACGCGTTCATCAACATTAAACAGCATAAAATCAAAACTGCCTAATGTTACCGAATAAAACGATGACTTAAGACGAGCTCTACGACTGTGAAGCTTTGGGTGTGTTGATGAACTACTCCGTCTGTGTTTTGATCATCGCTCCGTGTAATGTAAGTTAGTCGCGATTTTCTCAAAATTTTGCTTTTTTCATGAAACTTACCACATTCAAGTGTTGATAAAAAAAGAATGCATGAAGCTAGAATAAAACAGAGGGTCTGTTCTTTCTTTTGATATATTGCATGTTCAGATATTCACACAAGATATTCTGTGGGCCTTGAAACTTCATGTTTACATTCACTTAAGACATAACTGATGTTTACGATGATACTCCACAAGACCGGCATTTTAACATCATTTTGTGTGAATATTCGTGCTGTGAGACGCGTGCGTTCATATCGGTGGCATATCTGCAGCATATACACCGGTGCAATATATCTGCGACAGGCTCATATCGGCCGATAAAATCGGCAGACCGATAAATCGTAAATATTACTTAATTATATTTATTTTCACATATAGAATTACGTAAAATCTACTTAACTAAGCTAAGTAAATTGAACAAAATTAACTTTTTAATCAAACAATATTACACTGATTTAAACCACGCTTTTAAAGTGTGTGTTTTATTTAGAAACATCTAAGTAAATAATGCAATAGATATTGTGTAGACACCACATAATACAAGTAATGCGGCACCTGAACACAGAGACTTCAATACTTGGTACACAATACACAGTGACGGTAAGATTCAATGGATCGTTTTTGAGTATAAATGTGTCGTTTTGAGTAGAAAATTAACTCCAGATGTCACAAAACCACGAGTTACTAAACCCAACATCAAAAGCAATGATGAAACCGTGTAAATGCAGCATTATTTAAATTCGACATTATTACACTCTAAAAAATGTTTGCTTAAAACAACCCAATTGCTGGGTTTGTCCATTTTCAACCCAACTTGGGTTGTTTTAAACCCAGCATTGTTAAAGTTTGAAAAGCATTGAAAAGTTGAGTAGATTTTACTTAATTTTATATCGCTGATATTTACGCCTCAATTTCTACAAGCTTGAATTGAGTACTAATATAGAATTAACTTTTTACAATTCTTTTACTTTTTCATGTAGAGATTACGTTTGTTTGTTTTTTCTGTAGTATTCACTTCACCACAGAATCATTTCTATCAGTGCAGACTGAGTCTTACATTTGTTTAATTTTAGACAGTTTGGCACTTCCTGAATTAACTCTTCCCTGTTTTGTTGAGGTGTGTGTGTGTGTGTGTGTGTGTGTAAACCCTACGTTATGGGGACAAAATGCTGATACAATGTGACAGTAAAGCCTTTAGTTTTACATTGTTGAACCTTTGAATCATCAATGAATCCTTAAAGTAGATCGTAAATATGTTTAAATTTAAATATGAACAGTTTTTCGTCATATCAGGATGATTAGTGAAGGATCATGTGACACTGAAGACTGGAGTAATGATGATAAATTCAGCTTTGATCACAGGAATAAATTACACTTTACTATATATTCATATATTTGTTTTTACTGTATTTTTGGTCAAATAAATGCAGCTTTAGTGAGTAGAAGAGACTTCTTTAAAAACCAAAAAATCTTACAGACTCCAAACGGTATAGTGCAATATATAATGTGTATATATGTGTGTATTACATATGACAAAAACAGTACACATTAGTATAGGAGATTAGTTGAATGCTCTTCAACGTGAATGTTGGACGCAGCCTTGTGTAATAGATATCACACTCAAAATGGATTTAACACTTCAGATGTTTATAATAGTTTGTGCAAAGTATTAGGAAAGTCGGGGGAGTAGAAGTGAAAGTTCACAGGTAGATCCTAGTAGTACCTACACAGGGTTATTTTACAGACAGGAAGTGCTGATGAAATGCTGTTCTCATTTCTCAAAAAAAGCAAGGCTTATTGTAAGTGCAAGATGTCTTGATGTTGACACAGTCTTTGTGTTTGAATGCATTTCAGTCCTTGGTTTCAGTCTTGTTTTTTTAAAGGGTTCACCCAAAAATGAAAATTCTGTCATTAATTCCTCTCCCTCATGTCGTTCCAAACCCGTAAGAGCTTCGTTCATCTTCAGAACACAAATGAAGATATTTCTGATGAAATCCAAGAGCTTTCTGACCCCTCACGGACAGCAATTTAATGAACACTTTCAAGGCCCAGAAAGTAGTAAAGACATTCAGTGTGTTTACGTGCATCCTCATAATGTAATTATAATTATAATATTGCGTTTAAACTGTACCTCATATATGTAATGCTTCGATCAAACGAATGCGATTAAGCTCATAGTTGTAGTAACCATAATCACAATGAACTATGTGGCATACGCTGTTTTTAATCGCAATAACTCTGTGACCAAAGTGCACATGTGCACGTCATGAATGAACTCTAAGACATTATTCTGTAAGTTTTCTCTTCTCCAAATCGCTAAACTTGGGCAACACAACTCGCTGCGTAGTCTCCGTATCTTAATCCAAAAGGTGCAAAGAACGTGACGACGGCATAGAGCGACACGCGTCATAATCTGAAAGCCACACCCACCGGGGGGGAAAACAATCAAAGCGTCTCCATTGACTTTGTATTGTGTGAAGCTGCCTCCTTGTCATTTCTGACTTTTTACAAGAAAACAGAACAATGTCTAAAAGCTGATATGTGACAAGGTGTACAGCAAACAAGCTAAAAAACACATAACTACGTTTTTATAAGCTGTCGACCCAAAAAATGAGCGTTTAAGGAGACAAAAGTGGATACAGGCAATTGAGACATGTTATGTTACACTGAGGACTACGCCCACTGGAGGGGAACGTAACCAGCGACAGGAAATATAATATATAAAACTGATCCAAATGTCAAAGCCGGCGTTCTGACGCAGAACTACAATGTGCTGCACTGTGTTTAATACGTCATGGACTATTTTAACGATGTCTTTACTTCCTTTCTGGACCTTGAAAGTATTAATTAAATTGCTGTCCATGAGGGGTCAGAAAGCTCTCGGATTTCATCAGAAATATCTTCATTTATGTTCTGAAGATGAACAAAGGTTTTACGGGTTTGGAACGACATGAACCCTTTAAAAACATTAAACATCAGCTTGATTCAATCATACATGTACTTCAGATGTGCAGTAAATGGGGCTTTTGTGATTTGAAATCCATCTCAGTTCCAAGGATCTGGTTGGTTTGCTGTCCCGCCTCTGTTTGCCTCTCTTTCTTCCATATTCTCCTGAAGACGAGTAACATGTTTGAAGCGCTGGCTTGACCCGTTCTGCTCGTGAAGCCATACAGGAGCGGATCGGCAAGGCAGTTGAGCATCGCGAGGAAGACACTTGCCTTATGTCCGATGAAGAGCCAGTTGGGATACGGACACTCCTCCAGTAAAACCCTCAAAACCATCATGATGTGCACAGGCCCGAAACACAAGTAGAGGGTCAGCAAAATGCCTCCTAGAAGCTTGAACACATGCCGGCGCTCCATCGACCCCAGAGTTTGGTTTCTCTTTATGTCCGAACAGATCTGCCAATAACAGAAGCCCACCACCAATGCAGGAATCAGGAAACCTACGACAAAACGAGCGACACAGACCCATTTTTGCACATGTGGCAATGGAAATATGTCCAAGCAGATTGCATACTCCTTTTCCTCATAGTAGACACTATCTGGATGCACAGTGACTGCATTGAATACAACTGTAAAAATCCAAGCGGCAATGCTCACACCGAATGCAATCCTGCGCTTTCTAAACTCGGAAAACTGGAGCGGGTGAACGATGGCTAGGTAGCGATCCACAGCGATACAGCTCAGAAGAACGGCGCTGGTGTAGAAGTTTGTGAAGAGCAGAAAAACGCACGCGACACATCCAGTCCTGCCGTAAATCCATGTGTCGTGGAGAGCGAACTGAATCCACACGGGCAAACACGTGATAAACAAGAAGTCAGAGAGAGCCAGATTAAACAGATAAACGCCCAACTCGTTCTTCTGACGGATGAGGCGGTACGACACAAACAGGAAGAAGATGTTGGACGGGATACCAATCAGGATCACAGTTAAGTGCAAGGCAACGAATGCCTCCTTTTCTTGGTTAGACGGGTAGCAGTCCACAGAATTGTTCTGGTCCGTTACATTCATCTCAAGGCAGCTAATTTATACGAGGAGGGATATAAACATCATTATTATCATCATCATTATTATTATTATTAACTAGGTAATAGTTTTACCACACACTAGGATAGCAACTATTAACTGAACAGTTCATGCAAAATTGTAGTTTACCCAATGATCCAAGTATTCTTTTCAAGCTGCTCTTTTATATACAGTAAAATTGAATAAGGACAGAAGCACCCAAAATCATATGATAGCCTTATGTGAGTAATATACACTAACACACTCTCAGAAAAAAAGGTACAGTGCTGTCACTGGGGCGGTACCCTAAAGTACAAAACCAAAAAGGTAAATTTTTGTACCTTACTCACCCCTATATGGTACATATTAGTACCTTAAAGGTACATATCAGTGCTTTAAGAGAGCGTATTAGTACCTTAAAGGTTCATATCAGTGCTTTAAGAGTGCGTATTAGTACCTTAAAGGTTCATATCAGTGCTTTAAGAGAGCGTATTAGTACCTTAAAGGTTCATATCAGTGCTTTAAGAGAGCGTATTAGTACCTTAAAGGTTCATATCAGTGCTTTAAGAGAGCGTATTAGTACCTTAAAGATTATATCAGTGCTTTAAGAGAGCGTATTAATACCTTAAAGGTTCATATCAGTGCTTTAAGAGAGCGTATTAGTACCTTAAAAGATCATATCAGTGCTTTAAGAGAGCGTATTAGTACCTTAAAGGTTCAAATCAGTGCTTTAAGAGAGCGTATTAGTACCTTAAAGATCATATCAGTGCTTTAAGAGAGCGTATTAGTACCTTAAAGGTTCATATCAGTGCTTTAAGAGAGCGTATTAGTACCTTAAAGGTTCATATCAGTGCTTTAAGAGAGCGTATTAGTACCTTAAAGGTTCATATCAGTGCTTTAAGAGAGCGTATTAGTACCTTAAAGGTTCATATCAGTGCTTTAAGAGAGCGTATTAGTACCTTAAAGATCATATCAGTGCTTTAAGAGAGCGTATTAGTACCTTAAAGGTTCATATCAGTGCTTTAAGAGAGCGTATTAGTACCTTAAAGGTTCATATCAGTGCTTTAAGAGTGCGTATTAGTACCTTAAAGATTCATATCAGTGCTTTAAGAGAGCGTATTAGTACCTTAAAGGTTCATATCAGTGCTTTAAGAGTGCGTATTAGTACCTTAAAGGTTCATATCAGTGCTTTAAGAGTGCGTATTAGTACCTTAAAGGTTCATATCAGTGCTTTAAGAGAGCGTATTAGTACCTTAAAGGTTCATATCAGTGCTTTAAGAGTGCGTATTAGTACCTTAAAGGTTCATATCAGTGCTTTAAGAGTGCGTATTAGTACCTTAAAGGTTCATATCAGTGCTTTAAGAGAGCGTATTAGTACCTTAAAGGTTCATATCAGTGCTTTAAGAGAGCGTATTAGTACCTTAAAGGTTCATATCAGTGCTTTAAGAGAACGTATTAGTACCTTAAAGGTTCATATCAGTGCTTTAAGAGTGCGCATTAGTACCTTAAAGGTTCATATCAGTACTTTAAGAGAGCGTATTAGTACCTTAAAGATCATATCAGTGCTTTAAGAGTGCGTATTAGTACCTTAAAGGTTCATATCAGTGTTTTAAGAGAGCGTATTAGTACCTTAAAGGTACATATCAGTACTTTAAGAGAGCGTATTAGTACCTTAAAGATCATATCAGTGCTTTAAGAGTGCGTATTAGTACCTTAAAGGTTCAAATCAGTGCTTTAAGAGTGCATATTAGTACCTTAAAGGTTCAAATCAGTGCTTTAAGAGTGCGTATTAGTACCTTAAAGATCATATCAGTGCTTTAAGAGAGCGTATTAGTACCTTAAAGGTTCATATCAGTGCTTTAAGAGTGCGTATTAGTACCTTAAAGGTTCATATCAGTGCTTTAAGAGTGCGTATTAGTACCTTAAAGGTTCATATCAGTGCTTTAAGAGAGCGTATTAGTACCTTAAAGGTTCATATCAGTGCTTTAAGAGAGCGTATTAGTACCTTAAAGATCATATCAGTGCTTTAAGAGAACGTATTAGTACCTTATATTTTCAAATCAGTGCTTTAAGAGTGCATATTAGTACCTTAAAGGTTCATCTCAGTGCTTTAAGAGTGCGTATTAGTACCTTAAAGGTTCATATCAGTGCTTTAAGAGTGCGTATTAGTACCTTAAAGGTTCATATCAGTGCTTTAAGAGTGCGTATTAGTACCTTAAAGGTTCATATCAGTGCTTTAAGAGTGCGTATTAGTACCTTAAAGGTTCATATCAGTGCTTTAAGAGTGCGTATTAGTACCTTAAAGGTTCATATCAGTGCTTTAAGAGTGCGTATTAGTACCTTAAAGGTTCATATCAGTGCTTTAAGAGAGCGTATTAGTACCTTAAAGGTTCATATCAGTGCTTTAAGAGAGCGTATTAGTACCTTAAAGATCATATCAGTGCTTTAAGAGAACGTATTAGTACCTTAAAGGTTCAAATCAGTGCTTTAAGAGTGCGTATTAGTACCTTAAAGGTTCAAATCAGTGCTTTAAGAGTGCGTATTAGTACCTTAAAGATCATATCAGTGCTTTAAGAGAGCGTATTAGTACCTTAAAGGTTCATCTCAGTGCTTTAAGAGTGCGTATTAGTACCTTATATTTTCAAATCAGTGCTTTAAGAGAGCGTATTAGTACCTTAAAGGTTCATCTCAGTGCTTTAAGAGTGCGTATTAGTACCTTAAAGGTTCATATCAGTGCTTTAAGAGTGCGTATTAGTACCTTAAAGGTTCATATCAGTGCTTTAAGAGTGCGTATTAGTACCTTAAAGGTTCATATCAGTGCTTTAAGAGAGCGTATTAGTACCTTAAAGGTTCATATCAGTGCTTTAAGAGAGCGTATTAGTACCTTAAAGGTTCATATCAGTGCTTTAAGAGTGCGTATTAGTACCTTAAAGGTTCATGTCAGTGCTTTAAGAGTGCGTATTAGTACCTTAAAGATCATATCAGTGCTTTAAGAGAGCGTATTAGTACCTTATATTTTCAAATCAGTGCTTTAAGAGTGCATATTAGTACCTTAAAGGTACATATCAGTACTTTAAGAGAGCGTATTAGTACCTTAAAGGTACATATCAGTACTTTAAGAGAGCGTATTAGTACCTTAAAGATCATATCAGTGCTTTAAGAGAACGTATTAGTACCTTAAAGGTTCAAATCAGTGCTTTAAGAGTGCGTATTAGTACCTTAAAGATCATATCAGTGCTTTAAGAGAGCGTATTAGTACCTTAAAGGTACATATCAGTACTTTAAGAGAGCGTATTAGTTCCTTAAAGGTACTAATACACACACACACACACTACCCCTAAACCTACCCATCACTCTCACACACACACACACACACACACACACACACACACACACACACACCCCTAAACCTACCCATCTCTCTCACACACACACACACACACACACACACACACACCCCTAAACCTACCCATCTCACACACACACACACACACACACACACAAAACTACCCATCTCACACACACACACACACACACACACACACACACACACACACACACACACACACACACACACACACACACACAAACACACACACACACACACACACACACACACACACACACACACACACACACACACACACACTACCCTTAAACCTACCCAACACACTGGTTAGGGCTGGGCGATATGGCCAAAAAAATCATATCTCTGTATTTTTTGGTTAAATGATGATACGGTATATATCTCAATATTTTCTACATTTTTCTATTTGGAAAAAAATAAGTATTTATTAAACAAAAATAAAAAATTTGCATCCACATTCCATATCCAGTGATGTCCTACAAATGTTGATATTGAAGGCTATGAAAACAAATATAATGAATGTAATTAAATGTAGGCTATACAATGTATTATGTGCAAAAAGGGGTTAAAATGACATATTCTAACACTGTAAAATTCTATTGTATTCTATCAATCTAAAAACAAAAATAAAAATATATTTTTTAAATTCACTAAACTAAAACTGAAAATGAAAACAAAAGCACAGACTAATTATAGTAGCCTACATTTTATTACCCCATTATAATGGTCACTTTCATAAAATTACACTTACTTGTAGGTCCAACAACAAATATTTTAGAAATATGTATATTTTAGTCAGAATTATACAATAGCTTCGCAACCAACCAAACCTTTAAAATGCGTCAACTGTAAACTGCATCAAAAGCCCATGTGCTGAATAATTCAGATCCGATCTACTCACCATAAGTGCAGCAATTCAGAAATCTGTTTTTAGAAAACACAAAATGACAAAACACAAAATGACAAAATATGATAAAAGATTTGCAAAGATATAATCGAAGGAACTACACATTGCAACAATCTCCTTCACATGAGAGGAAGCAAGAGTGACAAACATCACTTCCTTGTTTGGTGTTACATAGTTTAACTCCAGTGAGCAGAAACCACAAAACACTCAAGAAGTGACAGGATCCTGCCATATTTGATTTCTATATACACATGTATATAGACTACATGTTCAATGTAGTCACTCATAGTGTTGTTGAGTCTCGGATTAGTAAGTTTTGATAATGATCATTCAGTGGCACAGATGTGTGGTTTCGTTTACCACACACACACACGTTTTTGTGAATTGTGGGGACATTCCATAGGCGTAATGGTTTTTATACCGTACAAACTGCATTTTCTATCCCCCTACACTGCCCCTACCCCTAAACTTAGCCCCCACACACACACACACACTACCCCAAACCTACCCATCTCACACACACACACACACACACACACACACACACACACACACACACACACACACACACACACACACACAGTACCCCTAAACCTACCCATCACACACACACACACACACACACACACACACACACACACCTAAACCTACCCACCACACACCATCACACACACACACACACACACACACACACACACACACACACACACACACACACACACTACCCCAAACCTACCCATCACATACACACACAGTACCCCTAAACCTACCCATCACACACACACACACACACACACACTACCCCTAAACCTACCCATCACACACACACACACACACACACAGTACCCCTAAACCTACCACACACACACACACACACACACACACACACACACACACACACACACACACACACACACACACACAACCCCTAAACTTACCACGCACGCACACGCATGCACGCACGCACGCACGCAACATAAATTGCAATACGGCCTAATGTGATTATTAAATTTCACTATTATTAAATAAATGCGCGAGCCAGTATATCGCACAACAGGACAACACGTTTCAGGATTTGTGCGATCTACTGGCTCAGGCTTCATATCACTTGACTTTGAGATCAGTTCACAATCAATGAATAGCGCACATTTATGTCAAGCGATTGCTTATGAACTAATACTGATCCATTATGACAATGTTTTCTTTATGGTTTTTATATTGTAATGTGTTGCATAACGTTGTAAGAACGCATATTTTAACTCCTCCATTAACTCCTGCATTAATAAAGCAAAGACATTTCAAAATAAGAGTCCCGGTGTATTTCGGGATTGTCCCGAAAGTCACGCCATGTGTCCAGTCACCAATCAGAACATTATTTGATGCATATTATTAAATATATATTTTACTAGTATAACAAAAATTAAAACCATAAAAAAATCTCTTTACTTGAAATAATAAATAAAAATAAATAAATAATTGTTAGCTGACATAAAATAAAATGTAGAAACTTAAACTTTTCATTGAAATTAACCTGATGTACCAAAATAAAGCTGAAATAAAAACAACAACAATAATAATTATAATGATAATAAATTCTTATTAAAACCTAATTTTAAGGAATAATCAATCCTTAAATTGGATTGATTATTATAAATTAATTAAATTCATAAAAACAAATTTGTTTTGTTTTTATGAATTTAATTAATTAGACTTATGCTTTTGATTATAAAAAATAATTAAGCTTAAAACAGAGAACAGAATTCTGTGAAAATGAAATGAAATTTGAGGGGAAAAAACTTGAAACTGAAAATTTCATAGAGCCCTTTTTTAACGTTTACTAAATTGTATAAGTTTTATGATCTCAATTAATTAGACATGCTTTTTGATTACTAAAATAAAATGTAACCATTAAAATGGAAAATGAAGAAACGATAAGATAAGATAAGATAAAACTTGTGGAGTCAAACATCTCTCAGAAACCACAGCTGATGTTGTGCAATAGATACGATCTAGGCCACTGATGTCATTTCCTTTCTGACACACGCACCAAACAAATGCACAGAAATACAGCACTCAAGAGTTTCCAACATTTTCACACGTATGCACGTTTCATATTTGTCCACAAATATAAGCAGAAGCCTTTAGATTTTCATCATATTTGATACACACATTTCTACGGACTCTAAATGTTCAACTTTGCTGAAAATAAAAACCTGTTGCACACAATACACTACATGTCTTCTGTAAAATCTCGTCAGCTCGTGATCCACGTATCTTTCTGCTGTGAAATCTGATGAACACTTACTGGACCGAAGCAGGTTTACTTGATTATTCACATTGTTTAGAAAAATCATGAAATACGATCATCAGGCTTTTGAGGAAGGTTTATTTATTCATCTCTCAATCATTATTGTATTGCATTGCATTATATGTTTTAAAAATACAGAGCTTTGATCATAAAACTGAGCATAATATCATCTTACTAAGACATTATTGGCATATACACTCACCTGTCAGGATTATTAGGAACACCATACTAATACTGTGTTTGACCCCCTTTCCCTTCAGAACTGCCTTAATTCTACGTGGCATTGATTCAACGAGGTGCTGAAAGCATTCTTTAGAAATGTTGGCCCATATTGATAGGATAGCATCTTGCAGTTGATGGAGATTTGTGGGATGCACATCCAGGGCACGAAGCTCCCGTTCCAACACATCCCAAAGATGCTCTATTGGGTTGAGATCTGGTGACTGTGGGGCCATTTTAGTACAGTGAACTCATTGTCATGTTCAAGAAACCAATTTGAAATGATTCGAGCTTTGTGACATGGTGCATTATCCTGCTGGAAGTAGCCATCAGAGAATGGGTACATGGTGGTCATAAAGGGATGGACATGGTCAGAAACAATGCTCAGGTAGGCCGTGGCATTTAAACGATGCCCAATTGGCACTAAGGGGCCTAAAGTGTGCCAAGAAAACATCCCCCACACCATTACACCACCACCACCAGCCTGCACAGTGGTAACAAGGCATGATGGATCCATGTTCTCATTCTGTTTATGCCAAATTCTGACTCTACCATCTGAATGTCTCAACAGAAATCGAGACTCATCAGACCAGGCAACATTTTTCCAGTCTTCAACTGTCCAATTTTGGTGAGCTTGTGCAAATTGTAGCCTCTTTTTCGTATTTGTAGTGGAGACGAGTGGTACCCGGTGGGGTCTTCTGCTGTTGTAGCCCATCCGCCTCAAGGTTGTGCGTGTTGTGGCTTCACAAATGCTTTGCTGCATACCTCGGTTGTAACGAGTGGTTATTTCAGTCAAAGTTGCTCTTCCATCAGCTTGAATCAGTCGGCCCATTCTCCTCTGACCTCTAGCATCAACAAGGCATTTTCGCCCACAGGACTGCCGCATACTGGATGTTTTTCCCTTTTCACACCATTCTTTGTAAACCCTAGAAATGGTTGTGCGTGAAAATCCCAGTAACTCAGCAGATTGTGAAATACTCAGACCGGCCCGTCTGGCACCAACAACCATGCCACGCTCAAAATTGCTTAAATCACCTTTCTTTCCCATTCTGACATTCAGTTTGGAGTTCAGGAGATTGTCTTGACCAGGACCACACCCCTAAACGCATTAAAGCAACTGCCATGTGATTGGTTGATTAGATCATTGCGTTAATGAGAAATTTAACAGGTGTTCCTAATAATCCTTTAGGTGAGTGTATTAATATTTCTATGCATTTTATGTACATAGTCTTAGGGCTGCACAATTAATAGTATTTCTAATCGCGATTACGATTATGGATGCCACAATTATGTAATCGGTCAAAAAAAAATTCCACTTATATTATTCTGCATGCTTAAGAGTTGTGTTTAGTAGAGCCCGACTGATAAAGGATTTTTTAAGGGCTGATACCGATACAAATATTTGGTGATTTAAAAATCCGATATTCTGATATATATAAAAAAACAACAACAACAAAAAAACCCAGAAACGCATAAAAACGTGAACAGATTTCCTTTATATTAGTTATTTGTAGTTATTCATGATCCTCAGCCTCTCTAAAATAATATGATAATGCAATTTAAAAATAAACTTGTTTGTTTTATTGTCAAATAAAAATACAAACTTAACTCCTTTGGACGAAAACACAATAATAAAAACAAAACAAAAAATCGAAGTTACCAGTATTAATAGACATGGTAATCTTCATAAATATAACTTTCAGCAAGACTGGAAAAAAAAATATTCCGTTAAGTTCTATAAGTTCTGATAAATAACAACAACAGCAAAACATAAACAATGTCAACTTGCTTATCCCTTTACATGCACTCTTAATTCTATCCATCAAGCTACAACAAACCATTTTCACTCCTCATCTGCTGCCTGCCTTCTTAAATCTACTCCTCAGTGATGCAGTAAATCCATCATGACTCGTTAATGCTGCGTCTGGGACTACAAATATACTAGTTATAAATACAGTAATCATTGCTTTATTTAGGCAGAATAAGTTTGTTGTGATTTCCAGGCGCATTAATGTTAGCGGTCTTCCACTGATAGCCATGGCATTAGCTAGCTTTGTGGTTAGATAAAGTCTATGATAAGCCATAATTTAGAAATGGACAACGTCATACTGCAAAATACTGTAAAACATACTTTTTCAGAATTACGGGCAGGGGAGAGATGATACGTCTCATGCTGTCAAACTGTCACGCTATTAAAGAAATGCATCTTATTCAGTCACACTGTCCGAGTTAAACTACTATACTGTAACAAGCTAACGTAATTACTAGCTAATTCTGTTTCACTCTTGGCTTACATGTAACAGCAAAACTGGACTTGGCAGTCACGAATTGTCATGCTTATTTGAGTTAAGAGAACTGATGGGGATGTTCTTTTAATTGTCATTCAAGCAATGTATGTCTCGTGACAGTTGCCAACTCCCCATGCACTTCACGGATGATCTGTGAATGTGAATGTGAAATGTGCATCCGCTGGTGTTGCCAACCGGCACTTTGTAGAGTGCCCTCTGGTGGACAAACTATGAAACGCCGACACTCATAATGTGGTTGAGCGGTGTTTTGTCTGTTTTTATTATTTTTAAAATTATTCATTTATCGGCCATCATAAATGCTGATACCGATAGTTTGGAAAATGCCTAATATCGGCCCGTCGAATTTACTCCTGTCGTTTCAATAGCACAACGGCGAGCGCGTCGAGTATAAACACTTCACCAAACGGACGAGGCGCGTGTGCAGTCAGCGGAGGAGCCAGACGAAAGTATAAACAAGGCTTAACCCAGCACAATAGGAACTACCAGTGACGAAAGTGTACGCTGACAGGTAGAATGCACGCAAAATAGCACCCGCCATTTTAAAAAAGCCGTGCACACAGCCTATAACCTTTCCTTTCTGTCCTTCAATCCGTGCAGACGTGTTTTCTCTCTGTTCCCTGCTGGCTCTCGCGCTGTTTTGTTTTGTCTAGTGTTTCGTCTCTTCTCTTCTCTGACTGCTGCTTTGCTGGACTCTTGAAAATACTGAAATGGAATTGATTAACTGGTCAATCAGCGCAATCGACAAGATTTTCTCACTAAGGAAGGGTGCCCCGGGAGAACCCACCTGCCCGGACGGGACCTTTGCCGCAGGGTACGTGAGGGACGCATGGAACAACTGGCAAGTCCTGTGCCTGGAGGCTCTGTCCGTGGAGGATGCGGAAGATTTATACATGATTGGATTATTGATGGCGGGGTTCCTATTCTTTGGCTTTGGGATTGCCCTGACCTATCGGAAGATTGGTAAGACAGCTGCAAGCAAATTCACCCAGCCGCTGTCTGTGGAAATTAAAGAATGCTTCGGGGTTGTGTGTGACCGTCTGAAGGAATTAGATCAGAAAGTGATAGGAATTGAGGAACTGAACCGTAACAACGCAGTCCGGACTGCGGATACGCAGGGTAAGAGTGGGCTCTATCGGGGTCAGATCGGTGAACTTTTACGGACTGTAACCGGTCTGGCCATGAGGCTGGGCGTAATGTCTAGGAAACTGCACAGACCGGACGCGAATGCTGAGGACCAGATCTGATTGATTGATTATGATCCGGACAAATTACCGAAGATCATCAAATGGATTAAAAAATAATAAATTGTATTTGCCTGACCTAATCAACTAGCCCAACGAACCTCACTTGGTCCCTATCTCTCGGTTGGGATTTCAGCCTGACAGCTTTGTCTGCTATCTTCCCCTGTGCACTGCCTTATCTCCCTTCAAGGACAAACCATAGAACTGAACTCGAAAACATCTGAAGTTATGGCTAACATTCTCACACAACACAATCTCAGACTCACTCGCACCATACACACCCGATCCCGACCCCACCCGCCCCCAACCGTCTGCCTGTTTATCTATCTCCTCTCCCACTCCATACAAAAAATCCCATCACGTGACCACGTGTACTGTGTCATGTTTATGTTTATGTTTATGTTTTGTTGTGTTTGCTATGTAATGCTTGCTAAATTGCATTCTTGTATTTCTGGAGAGCGTAGGGCGGCGCCTGAATAATCGGCTGCGGCCCGGAGGCTTGCTCCAAACTTCATTTCGTTATACTGTACTTGTACATGTGTAATGACGAATAAACTTCAACTTCAACTTCAACTATATGAACTAACTAACATGGAAAACAGTGATGTATGGAGCTCTCAACCCTTATGCTAAGGAGACAATCCAACGCATCTTTGAGGGGAGCGAGCGAAACATTATGTATGTATGATTATGTATTTCTGCTCAGCTAGTGACATTGAACATCAACCACACGGCAAACGTTAATACTTTCTCATATATTGTCTACTTTCTTTGTATAACAGTTCTACCTAATAACATGCTAGACAGGACTGTTAAAAAGATCGTAAGCTAATCAACATGGAGAATGTGAGCGCTGTGTGCTCAGACTCTGGCGTTCTCAGCGCCGTCAAAATAAAAGTCACAACAATAAGCGTGGCTTACGTCACTTCATATTTCCTGCTGGTGGTGTGAATGCAACCAGGAACATAACCCTAGGGGAACATTTAGCTCTCGGGGGACCGCCCTGATGCCTAGTTCCTAGAACTAATTTACATATTTTTATATCCTTTTTTTATATAAAAACATGGCATGCAGTTCCTTCAGACAATGGTATAAAGCTATTCGAAACATCATTCAATGTAAATTGTGATAATCGTATTTAATAATCACAGTTACAATTTCAAGGGAATAATCAACAATTATGATTTTTGTCATAATCGTGCAGCCCTTATAGTCTGTTATAACAACACGCTCTCACTCCCAACTCGTCACATATTGACGCTTGGTCAGGACACCTCTGCGTCACTTTTTAACGCTCATGGTACCCCTTTAGCGTCATTTTCCAACGTGCAGGGTGCTCCACTCAGATCAAGACGCATTTAATTCTTTGCATCTGTAAAAGTAGACATGATTTTATGAATATTTATAGTAGGGCTGGGCAATAAAACAATAACGATATGTATCGCGATAGACACGTAATCGATATCAATAAAAAATGCGTTCGATAAAATGTTTGATCTTTTTTTTTTTTTTCTTCGTCGGAAGAAACCATTGGTTGTGAAGCAAGTTTGGTTGCATGAACAAAGGCACTCGCTCTCTGGTAACCTAACAGCCAATCATGTAACAGTATCATGTTTGGTTCAGTAACAGAACCGGCATGGAGTGATACGGGGAAAATGAGTGCCGCAGCGAGCGTAGAAATTGTTGATAAATCAGGAAAACAAGTCAGCTCACCAGTATGGCAGTTTTTTGGGATTTTATAAGTCTGACTGTAGTCAGACCAATGTCGTCTGTAAATTATGCAAGACCGTTGTCCCCACCATGACTGGTAATACCACAAACTTGTTTTACCACCTTAAGCCTTTCGTCTGGCTCCTCCGCTGACTGCGTGCGCGCCTCGTCCGTTTGGTGAAGTGTTTATACTCGCCGTTGTGCTTTTCTTTGAAACAACAGGAGGGCAAACACAGGAATCAGTGGTGAAAAGTAGGGTACGCATGTGACAATGTTTACTTTATTAAACTTTATCAAAACCACACTATGAAAGAATCGTGCAAACCCAGTAAACCCAGCATTACTTGTGGCATTAGAACAGAATATGGATGGGAGAACATGTATACGACTAAATTAACCATTTCTGAAACATTTTATAATTTCTCTAAACATTTTCAATTCGTTTCGTGAACATTTTTGATTAAACATGGATCTTTATTTTCATTAAAAGGGCTTATTTCTGCTATTGTTGGCTCATTTTGTAAATATAAGCAACTGATTTAGTGTACACTAAACGTACACTGGGTGCCATGTGATGAGACGTCATGCTCGGCCAGATTCGCCTCGAACTCGTGCATCTTCGGTTGCGGAGCCGCGCGGAAAGTTCACCGGCAAACGAAATGGGGTCTCGCGCTCTCAACACGCATGCCTGCCCACTCCGCGTTGACGTCATTTTTGCAGCGCGCATAAATAAACATATTTACATTTGAATTATTTGAGTGTTTTCCATGGCTGTGCTGACATTTCTGCCTTTATAACTGAGGGGATTATAATCAGATGAAAGTTAAGTTTAAAATAAAAATGTATGAAAATGAAATCTGATGTAATGACACAGTTGATCACGAGACATACGAGAGCCAATGACATTTCACTGTCAAAGCTGATGCCATGTTTCTTCGACGGAAATTTTTGAATGTGTACTTGATCTTCGGCGGATGGAGACGCTGATGGCTTTTGGGGATTTTCTTCACACAAATCAATTGTTTGGCCTCGGAACACTTGGGATATTTGTATTTTTTTAAATAAATTGTTTATATCATATAACACACAAATGGGTAGATTTAAGGGTTGGGTAACGTGTTCAAATGTGTCTAAATAGCGTAAATAAAAAAAATTATGTAAATAAAAGTAACGTTATTCTGGCTGATTAAATTGAGAATCACACTCCAACATGTCATAATGGTTAAATCATAGCCCAATATATAATTTCATCATGATGATAACATTCCCATGCCCAACACGTCTGTGTATGACGCCAAAGGTTTCTCATTGTAATCAATGTTTGTGTTTTATTGAAAATGACGCTAAAGGGGTACCCTGTGCGTTAAAAAGTGATGCCGAGGGGTCCTGACCAAGCGTCAATATGTGACGAGTTGGGAGTGAGAGCGTGTTGGTTCTCTAGTTCTCATTAACGCTCAAAATAATTAATTGGTTTCTCAAATTAAACAGTTCAATCAAATGAACTTTTATGAGTATTTAGAACTTAATCTAATGAGTATTTTAGTTCACAAAACTGACACATTTTCAGTAATCTGAACTGCTTCATTGTTCTGAGTTTTATTAACTTGTTTCTTTTAATTTAGACAAACTCAAATTTAACTTAAACTGGGCTGGGATTTCTTTTTCCCAGCATGCTTTGCCATGACACTCTCCAAAGAGAGAGTAGATGCTAAAAGTGTTACATAATGTTTTTTTGTGCAAGATTAATGTTAAGGTGGAGATTTAGTAGTGTTTAATGTTTTGCTAGTTTAGAAGAGTTTATGTTGGGTTTTTGGGTATGCTAATGCTATCAAAGCATTGTGTTACCAGTTAACAAGGTAGCATTTTTTGAATTAGCTAGTTAAGTTTCCACTACTAAAAATATTTGAGTTTAAGTCAATTTTAAATCTATGAATTAGCTTACTCAAATATTTGAAGCGCAATTCAATTTGGTATGAGTACAAAATACAAATCTGCAAGTTTAAACTTTAAATTTATTAACATTTTATGTACTCGATTAACTTTTTTTTTTTTTTTTTTTTTGCCAACTTATGAGTTTACAGTGTACTTTTTGTCCATATAAATATCAGCATCTGCACCAATATGCATATTTTTGCTCAGTTTTGCCCTTGTTCCCCCTCCATATATCTTATGAGTTATAAAATCCTGATGTATCAAATATGATACTCAAATACACATATGCAAACTTTTTTTATTCAGTTTCAGTTTTGATTTTTTAAAGATTGTTTAAAGATAAATTCAGTCAGTTGTAGTGGCAGTAGCGGTTTTGGGCACGGGCGAACCAGGCTGTCGCCTGGGGCGGCATTTTTTCATGACACATGGGGGGCGGCACAAGCAGTTAAAAAAAAATCCTCTGCGCCGCGAGGCGGTTTTCTATCTATCAGTGGGGAATGGGGAATTGGTAAGTTGACGCCCTCTGCAGTCTGCAGCTGCAGGCGCCCCTGCTTGCTGAGAAGGAGCCGTGCACTTTGTGCTGTGTGTGAGAAGAGGCCAGGAGCGGTGCGTATACAGCAGTGCTGTAGAGTCTATTTTTTTCTGTGCTGCATGCACTGAATTAAAGTGACAGAGCATTGTTCGCATTAAAATAAACATGTATTGGCGCGAAAATCTACAAACCCGATTCCCAAAAAGTTGGGACACTGTAGAAATTGTGAATAAAAAAGGAATGCAATAATTTACAGATCTCATAAACTTATATTTTATTCACAATAGAATATAGATAACATATCAAATGTTGAAAGTGAGACTCACTTTATAAAAAATTATTTCTGACTAGTCTACAGTGCAGACATTTATTTAATTTTAGTTTACTCCGGTATGCTAAAGGGAAGCCAATGTATAAAGTTTATAAAGATAAAGTTAATAAGTTAAATTATATGTTGCTATTATTAAGTTAAAAGTGGATCTAGTGTTATTATTGCTGGTGCCCTGCCATGAACCCTGACTCCACAGCAAACTGAACCGAACCGAACCGTGGCTCCAACACCGTGACATGAACCGAACCGTGGCATAGGTGTATCGTTGTGTCCAAACTTTTGACTGCTACTGCACTGTTAATAATAACAAATTAGTGTGTCAAGACATTAAAATTAGGGATGCACAGATATTATTTGAAAATATATTTGAAAGCTGATAACCTATATATCATTTTTGAGAGCCTGATTATGAAAACAAAAGGCTCACCATTAAAATTAATGTCCCAAAGCACACAATTATGATGTTTTCATTATAATTTTATGTAGTCTATATCAGTGGTTCTCAAACATTGACCACCTCAGAAAATGTTTGGCCCTCCAAGTATCACCATAATGACCAACATTAAAATACAGTAGCGTAATAGGCGTAACTATTCAGCTACAGCTCTGCACAGTTAAAAAACAAGGCAGTTTATTCCTAGTAAGAATGTTTATTGTTGTCAGCCACTTCAACGTAAATACACCGTTTATACATTTAACACTGCACTGAGCTTACATACAGGTAAATAAAATAATTAAATAATGATTCAATTAAAATGTGTTGTACCTAAAAGTTGAATTAAATATTTATTCTGAGTTTGTCACACCACAGAAAAATTTCTTATTAACCACCCAGCCAAATTTCAATGATAAAAAGCATTCTCTGCTCTCAAACGCTGGGTCTGCTGTCTGCGCTGAAACCACGATGAAGGCAGGAATCTGGAGAAGCGGCGCCCCTCACGTGGGCAGGGCTTATATACTCCGGTATATAGACACACGTTACGTCTAGGGGTGGGAATCTCTAGGCACCTCACGATTCGATTCGACTACGATTCAGAGGGCTGCGATGCCATTATGAAACGATTATCGATGCATCTTTTTTCTATACAGATTTTCTTTTTTCTCATTTGGTACTTTTAAAGCAAAGTATTTGTAATGACCCATAATGAATTTACTTCCAATAGCTTTTATTAATAAAGCAAATAAAAGTGATTTTACAAGTCAACAGGAAGGTTACATTTGCCAGAATATGTCCCAACATTGCAAAGAACCAACAGGAAGAGTGTCTGTAGCACCATACTTAATACATGCATATAGTAAATTAATACAGACTTCAGGATATTCTAAAACACCAACATAAAGCAATGACCAACACCCTCCTGTTATGTGCAATGAGCAATATAATAATAATAATTTAAAAAAAAACTTTTTGCTGTCACAAAATCACAGCTTTTATACAAAAATATAGAATTCTGTACCAGCAGCTCTCATACAAATGTAATGCTTGTGGACTTCAGCATATTCTGAATAACTAGCAACATAAACTAACATACAGCTGCTCGTATACACAAATAAATAATAGAGTCTAAGACTTATGACTTATTAGCATAGACACTTATTTTCCTTCTGTATACCACAATCAAAAACAGCTTTTATGAAATGAACATCTGCAGAGAATACGGATGCAAATCTTTGACCATCAAATTTGCGAAAGAGTTTGTGGTCCTCTGGTTGGCAGCGTTGGAAACATGTAATATGGTTTCTCATGTTTGTCGTGCTTTGAAAATATTTTAGTTTAGTTTGACACAACTTGCACATAGTGTGGCTCTTGTCCAGGTTATTTTTCCCTTCAACTTCATAGAAGCCGAAGTGCTTCCATACTTGCTTATAATACAGAGGGTGCCGGTCGGAGTTCTCGCTCAGCCACAAACGGTCCGGGTGCTGCACTTCCCACATTTCAGAGTTGCGCCTTTTGCGTTCCATCACGTTATCAACATTTAGAAAATCTATTTTTTTTTACATTTGTGAATCGATTCAGAATCGTCCATGTCCGCATCGCGATGCATCTAAGAATCTAATTTTTCCTCCACCCCTAGTTACGTCCCAGTAACAAGCTCCTATATTTCACAGTAGATTCATTTAGATTGATAACAGGTAATAGGCTTGCTGCCTATTAGTCGGTGTTACAGGCATAACACCGGTTACATCACTTGTTACATCACTTGCCCACCGTGGCACCACCTCCACCGTTGTTTTGATATTTTATTAGTAAAAATCATTTAGTTCAGTTAGAGAACAGATTAACTACAATTAAAAACTGAACGAGAGACGCAGCACAGACCAGCAGAAGGAGTCAGATTTCATTCATCACGAGAGTGAGAATCTGAAAGACAAGAGAATCGGAAGATTTGGTTTCAAAGCAAGACGTGAAAGCGCCTATTTAAGGGAGTTTGTCATTGTACTGTCTTGTTGTGTTTTTCATTAAGAATAATAGGCTAATAAACCCACAATTCAAGCAACCCGTCCCCAAATTGGCGCCAATTCTAAACCATTCTCACCATCACATCTGTAACGGGTAAAAAGGCTAATACATTTTTATTCTATTATTCTATAGCCTCAAAGTCGGCCGTTGCCATCTTGGCAGCGCGTCACTCCCGGATAACTGAAATTGGGCAACAAGGTGGGACGTGGGCGGAGCTGAGGGGGCATGATGACTAACAGACAGCAGACAAACGGCAATCCACCTGTCACTCAAAGTGGCCACGCCCGTAATTATGCAGAACTTTAAGGTTTTATATAATGTAAACAAATTGTAAAACGAGTTGTAAAAGAATTACAAACTGTAAACTTTTAATATCAACATTTGTCAAATATTCCAAAAAATATATCTGAAGATATGATTTAATGAAAATGTTTTTGAACCATTTTTTAAAATGTTTTAAAAATTTGAAAATAAAGTTTGCTGACTTGTTTTGCATATACATTTTTTAAACTTATTTAACTTTTTTTTTTTTCTTAGAACATTATAACTGAACAATTAAATTTAGCTGTATAATGAAAATATTTACTTTTCCTAAGTTGGCTGTTTTGTAAACTCATTTCATAAAGTCAAGAAGTGTGTGCTTTCTGCATATAATTTCTTGCACTTCATGGTGCTGGTTTTGCTGCCGCGCTTGGATGTCAGAAAACACCAGCATGTTGAAACTTTGCATGCATGTTCATGATGATAAATGAGAAAATGTCACAAAATATCAAGAAGAAAAAAAACATAGGTTAACCAGTATTTCCAACAACTAGAAAATCTAAACGGGTCAAATTGACCCGCAACATAACACAAGGGTCAAGGAAATAATACATTATTTATCGGCTTCAATATATCGGACAAATTTTCTTATCGGGCCGATAACGATAACATTAAACATGAGCATATATCGGCAGATATATCGGCACATCCCTAATTAAAGTACAGTATATTTGCAGCCTTCCAGCGTTATTATAAACTCAGGGTTTCACCACAGATGAATAAATCTTGCTGACTTGTTTCCCAAAGCACTTAAAAAGGTTTTTCATTTCAATTTTGGCACTTTCACTTATGAGACAATAAATGATGGGGTCTAAAACACTGTTTATTGTCGTCGTGGCCACAAACACCATGTAAACCTCTCTCAGATTTTGCGCAGCGCTGCAGTGTCCGGGCTCCAGCAGTCCTCGGAGGAACATCACCACCTGAAACGGGGTAAAAGCCACTAAGTAGGTGAAGAGAAGAAACAGGAGCAGGAAGCAGATCTTCCTCCGTTCACTGACCACCGTGGATGTGCTTTTCTTCAGCGCCCTGATGATCTCCATAAAGCAGAAGGTCATAATGAGCACAGGAACAAGAAACCCCAGGACGGCACGCGTGATGGCCACGACGGCGGCGGTGCTGGTCATGATCATCGGCTCCTCGCACATTCGATGGGCAGAAAAGTTTCCGATGGCATCCGTGTAGGCCAGGAGACTGAGATGAACGATGATCTCCAGCAGCCATACGACAGCGCTCACCAGCACGGCGGTTCTGACCTCTCGCACCCGTCCGAAATGCAGCGGAAACACAATGGCTAAATATCGGTCCATAGAGATGCAGCACAGAAACCCCGAGCCCACGTAGAAGCTGTTGAACATGACCACCGCAATAACACTGCACAGACTGTCGTTCACCTCCTGCCCCAGTGCCATCGTGATCCAAATGGGCAGAGTCAGAATATACAGCAGATCCCCGACAGACAAATTAATCAGATAAACCGCCAGATTATTGCCCTTCTTCATCAGAACGCAGGCCACGTACAGGGACAGACAGTTTGCTGGAAATCCAACGATGAAGAACAGCGAGTAAGCCGTCGGGTACATGTACCGCTCGACCGTGTCCCCATGTGTGCAGTTAGTCCAGTTCACAGAAGCGTTGATGTCCATGATGAACGCTGGCACTGAATGCAGCGCTCATCCTCTCAACATATAATGCTGTGAGTAGGTGTTGCCTTCTGGGAAAGATAAGCCATGCAAATCATGTTCACCATGGCTGTTAATTTCCAGGATAAGAAGCTCCTGGGAATATTGTGCATGTGTGTGTAATTTGTATTATTGTTATTTATAAATTATATATTCTTTTAATTCCGTAAATGTATGGGAAGTAATTCTATTAATCCCACCCAGTTTTCTTATAGATGTTTTTATTATTATAATACAATACTATATATTAAATTATTTATATTGCATGTTGTATGTATTTAAATGTATGGGTAATATTCTAATATTGAGACCACTCCTAATATTGTGTTGGTCCCCCTTTTGCTGCTAAAACAGCCCTGACCCGTCGAGGCACTAGACCCCTGAAGGTGTCGCTGTGGCATCTGGCACCAAGATGTTAGCAGCAGATCCTTTAAGTCCTGTGAGTTGTGAGGTGGGGCCTCCATGGATCGGACTTGTTTGTTCAGCGCATCCCACAGATGCTCGACTGGATTGAGATCTGGGGAATTTGGAGGCCAAGTCAACACCTCAAACTCGTTGTGCTCCTCAAACCATTCCTGAAGCATTTGTGCTTTGTGTCAGGAGCATTATCCTGCTGGAAGAGCCACAGCAGCATAAGCCTCCTCCAGTGTGTGTGTGTGTGTGTGTCCTGGTAAACCCTACATTATGGGGACAAAATGTCCCCACAAAGATGACAATATCCGAAATCCTTGTCCTTGTGGGGACATTTTTTGGTCCCCATGAGGAAAACATCTTATAAATCATACTACGTGATGTTTTTTGAAAATGTAAAAATGCAGAATGTATCGTGCATCCCTAGTAACGGTATATTGGATCCGTGCATTCGCTCTTAAAGTGTCATTAAGAATTAGAACCTATACAGTGTTATTTTATTTTATGTCAAATTATGAACTATTATGAACTGTAAATTTGTTTATTTGTTCATATTGTATTACTGACTATACTTGTCTTTAATAATATTTGAAATAATATTAGTTAGTGTAGTAGTTTATTAGTTTTTTAGGCTGCTGATTTTTGTCCATGGCATTCAGCTGCAACTTAATATCTTGCAAAAAGACACAGAATAAATGTTTAATATTTAAATGTTTTACTTTTTACCATATTGGAATCAAAACTCTGAATAGCTAAAATTCAAAGGATACCCAACCCTAAACATGTACCATTTAAGCCCATCTGTTGTCCATATAAGACCATTATGCTTTTTAATGTAAATTTTACATTGTATTAAATAAGCACTTCAATTATGATTTATTTTTTTCTATCAGACTAACTAATAGTAATTACAGAAGTGCTGATTTTCAGCATCCATTCACTATAGTATTTTCTCAGGGTGTTTGTTTAATCACTGTTTCTCTAACCTGTTCGTCTGTCTCACCAGCTCATGACTAAAAGTCTTTCTGCACAATATCCTTTTTAGTAGAGTCCGGCCGATATATCGGCCGATATTAGGCATTTTCCAAACTATCGGTATAGGCATTTATGATGGCCGATAAATTAATATTTAAAAAAAGAATAAAAACCCGGACGAAACACCACTCAACCACATTATGAGTGTCGGCGTTTCATAGTTTGTCCACCAGAGGGCACTCTACAAAGTGCCGGTTGGCAACACCAGCGGATGCACATTTCACATTCACATTCACAGATCATCCGTGAAGTGCATGGGGAGTTGGCAACTGTCACGAGACATACATTGCTTGAATGACAATTAAAAGAACATCCCCATCAGTTCTCTTAACTCAAATAAGCATGACAATTCGTGACTGCCAAGTCCAGTTTTGCTGTTACATGTAAGCCAAGAGTGAAACAGAATTAGCTAGTAATTACGTTAGCTTGTTACAGTATAGTAGTTTAACTCGGACAGTGTGACTGAATAAGATGCATTTCTTTAATAGCGTGACAGTTTGACAGCATGAGACGTATCATCTCTCCCCTGCCCGTAATTCTGAAAAAGTATGTTTTACAGTATTTTGCAGTATGACGTTGTCCATTTCTAAATTATGGCTTATCATAGACTTTATCTAACCACAAAGCTAGCTAATGCCATGGCTATCAGTGGAAGACCGCTAACATTAATGCGCCTGGAAATCACAACAAACTTATTCTGCCTAAATAAAGCAATGATTACTGTATTTATAACTAGTATATTTGTAGTCCCAGACGCAGCATTAACGAGTCATGATGGATTTACTGCATCACTGAGGAGTAGATTTAAGAAGGCAGGCAGCAGATGAGGAGTGAAAATGGTTTGTTGTAGCTTGATGGATAGAATTAAGAGTGCATGTAAAGGGATAAGCAAGTTGACATTGTTTATGTTTTGCTGTTGTTGTTATTTATCAGAACTTATAGAACTTAACGGAATATTTTTTTTCCAGTCTTGCTGAAAGTTATATTTATGAAGATTACCATGTCTATTAATACTGGTAACTTCGATTTTTTGTTTTGTTTTTATTATTGTGTTTTCGTCCAAAGGAGTTAAGTTTGTATTTTTATTTGACAATAAAACAAACAAGTTTATTTTTAAATTGCATTATCATATTATTTTAGAGAGGCTGAGGGATCATGAATAACTACAAATAACTAATATAAGGGAAATCTGTTCACGTTTTTTATGCGTTTCTGGGTTGTTGTTTTTTTTTTTATTTTTTATATATATAGGCTGATATATCAGATTTTTAAATCACCAAATATTTGTATCGGTATTGGCCTTAAAAATCTTTTATCGGTCGGGCTCTACCTTTAAGGGTGACGAACTGCAGATGTGTCGTGTGTTATCATACCGTATATATAGACAGTTTAGACATCTGGATTAAAACCAGATATCTGAAACATCTTCACAGATGTGATGTATACGTGAAATGAGAGTGGTTTATGTGAGGAAAAGTTGCTGTTCTGACTGTGTGTTGTTTCTGACGTGTCTCTTGCATTAGATCCTGTGCATACAGCATGCCAGAAGTGTGCAGGGTCTTCAGTTTTGGTTTATAATGCATCATAAAATAGTGTCTGATTACTTGATACTTTTGTGTTGGCATGTAAATGTTTAATTCAGTGGATTTAAATGTCTTATTGCTTCACTTTCTGTGGTAGTGTTTCATTCTTTGCAGTTTTCTTTGCTTTCTACAGCTGGAAAAGCTATATTAAAAAGTAATATAGATTATTAATTTTATACATTTATAAATATCATATTATAATTTTTAATACATTTATAAATATCTCCTAACACTCATGACAATATATTTAAAATTGTCAACAAAAAAAAAGAAATATTCCATAAGAAAATATCTATAACAAATATATACACTCACCTAAAGGATTATTAGGAACACCTGTTCAATTTCTCATTAATGCAATTATCTAATCAACCAATCACATGGCAGTTGCTTCAATGCATTTAGGGGTGTGGTCCTGGTCAAGACAATCTCCTGAACTCCAAACTGAATGTCAGAATGGGAAAGAAAGGTGATTTAAGCAATTTTGAGCGTGGCATGGTTGTTGGTGCCAGACGGGCCGGTCTGAGTATTTCACAATCTGCTCAGTTACTGGGATTTTCACGCACAACCATTTCTAGGGTTTACAAAGAATGGTGTGAAAAGGGAAAAACATCCAGTATGCGGCAGTCCTGTGGACGAAAATGCCTTGTTGATGCTAGAGGTCAGAGGAGAATGGGCCGACTGATTCAAGCTGATAGAAGAGCAACTTTGACTGAAATAACCACTCGTTACAACCGAGGTATGCAGCAAAGCATTTGTGAAGCCACAACATGCACAACCTTGAGGCGGATGGGCTACAACAGCAGAAGACCCCACCGGGTACCACTCATCTCCACTACAAATAGGAAAAAGAGACTACAATTTGCCCAAGCTCACCAAAATTGGACAGTTGAAGACTGGAAAAATGTTGCCAGGTCTGATGAGTCTCGATTTCTGTTGAGACATTCAGATGGTAGAGTCAGAATTTGGCATAAATAGAATGAGAACATGGAGCCATCATGCCTTGTTACCACTGTGCAGGCTGGTGGTGGTGGTGTAATGGTGTGGGGGATGTTTTCTTGGCACACTTTAGGCCCCTTAGTGCCAATTGGGCATCGTTTAAATGCCACGGCCTACCTGAGCATTGTTTCTGACCATGTCCATCCCTTTATGACCACCATGTACCCATTCTCTGATGGCTACTTCCAGCAGGATAATGCACAATGTCACAAAGTTCGAATCATTTCAAATTGGTTTCTTGAACATGACAATGAGTTCACTGTACTAAAATGGCCCCCACAGTCACCAGATCTCAACCCAACAGAGCATCTTTGGGATGTGGTGGAACGGGAGCTTCGTGCCCTGGATGTGCATCCCACAAATCTCCATCAACTGCAAGATGCTATCCTATCAATATGGGCCAACATTTCTAAAGAATGCTTTCAGCACCTTGTTGAATCAATGCCACGTAGAATTAAGGCAGTTCTGAAGGCGAAAGGGGGTCAAACACAGTATTAGTATGCAAAGGCTATGTTTAAATTACCATTGTGTTAATGTTATATCTTGAAATGTATATATTATTCTGAAAAGTGTATATCTGCAGCAAAACAAAATCATGTAATTTTACCTCGCGGCAGCTTTAGATAAATGTCCATGAAGATTTGAAGAGGGAGGATTGTGAAAGCTTACACAAAACTTTTCCGTTTTCTTACATGCCATGTCAAACTAGTATAACAATTAAGCTTGCTTAGGCTTGTTATACTACCGGTTATGAGGGACAATATCGGATTAGGAGAAACATTATGAATGAGACTTGCTTTGCACTTGAACAGTTGCTATATCAACATCCTAAAGATATGAAAATATGGCTAAATAATGTATAGTTGTCAGTGCACAAGCTTTTTTGCGATTTTGCCAAACGCCATGTGTGCAGATACTTTTCATACATGAGAAGCGCGTTCATCCTGGACACGCAAGTAGTTGCCGTGGTAACGAACAACAATGCCTTAATGTGCTGGCTTATGTGGACTAACTTTTATTTGAGGAAATCTGTTTATAATATAGGCTATTAGGTTTGAATTATTGGTCCTGTGCTGTCCATTGACTCAGTTGATTTGAATGTCTATGTTTATAATGGCTAACGTTGCTTCAGTGAACGCTCAAGTTTCATGAGTTCACACTTACATATAATTTATAGAGAGTAAATTTAAATACGTATTTGGCGTGCTGTCCGGGGGGAGGGCTTCGAGCTCGGAATTTGGCTCGAACCCAGAGTACCCCCTGTGTATGTAAGTGGTTAGAACTGAAAAGGTGGAGAAGGGGTGGTGGAGGGATGCTGATAAACTGTCAACAAAACGGAGGTAAGACTGCTGTGTATATATATATATATATATATATATATATATATATATATATATATATATATATATATATATATATATATATATATATATATATATATATATATATATACATATACACACACACCTCTTATTGTTGATTAGCTGAGTGCTCTCCACCTGTGTCAATTATCTGAATGTGCTTCTCCCGAACCTTGTTAATAAAACATAATTTAATACAATTATCATAATGCACGGCAAGCATTCACATGTGATCTATTTTTAGTGGCATTCAGTATGGGATTTGACTATTCATAGTTTAAGTGTTCATTCAAATGGATCGCACATCCTTACTAAACTAGGCTTTCACTTTCAACACTACTCACTACCGAGAGGTATCTGCGTGACGAGAGGTTAAGCTTGGTTTTCACTTGGCGGTGTGCATGGTGAATGTAACTTTCCGCACTGCTCCACATCCGAAGATGCGTTTCCATAATATGGTATCGGGTGCGGTTGTATCGGGGTAGTTTTACGAGTACGAGTACTTGAGCACAGTATCGGAACGACACCTGAGTACCGGTATTGGTATCGGTGCATCCCTAGTTGTGAGAAAATGAGATGCATGTGACTGCGTCAGATCCACGTCATGTTTGGCAGTGGCAGATCTTAAAGTGACAGCAGCCTAATAAACCATGTTAATCAAACAACAAAGGTAACAGAGACAATTCTAGCTTTAATAAGGATTTATCTATATTTAGTTCATAATTTATGCTGTTAAGAAAGGTGTAGCTTTATTCAATTTCTGTACGTGGCTAACAGGTATGAAGGCCACAGGTAAATATGATATTTATTAAAATGGGTTTATGTGAGTACTGTTTTAATTTCACTTAATTAAGTAATTTTTTTAAAGCCTAATAAATGTTGAAATTGATAGGTTTCAGTTATACTGTAACGTTGAATGGCTATCATTAATGTTTCATAGAGACATTAGTATCAGTGATACTGGCTTTCATTCATAAAAATACGCCATTACAACAAATATTTAAAATATACTGTCTTTAAGTTAATTAATTTTGTAGAGTAGCTGTGAAATTATTACAATATAAAAATACTAAAAACTTGATTAAAAAACTATTAAATTTAATTAGTAAAAATTTTTAATCGATCAACAGCACTAATATATACAAACAAAAAGTTGTTATTTTAAGGGCTAAAATGCCATATCTAAATATTAGTTTGGCCAAAAAGAGTGGGAACCATTATTGCAATATTGAACCACGATGTGCATTGATGAAGATCGTGGCTGTGTGGCTATTCTTTCTCATGCAACACAACAGGCTTGATTTGATTGGCAGTTGTGGTAGATGTTAAAACCGTCCGCTGTTGAGCAGGCACATCCGAGGAGCGTTTTCTTCTGTTATAGATGCTGCTGACTTTCCTCCTGAAATAGTTTCCCGTGCAGACATAGAGCACCGGGTTCAAGCAGCTGTTTGAGAACGCCATGTATACAGAAAACTGGTGTCCAATGTCTAGAAAGTGAGTCCACTTATCCTCATCCAACACTTTCAGATCACAGAGTAGGTCGATGAAAGTTACAAAGTGAAACGGACCCCAGCAGAAGAAGAACAACAGGGTGACGGTGCACACCAGGACGGTAGCCTTCCTGTCGTTTCTGTCCTCCCAATTACCGCTGTCTCTCCTTCGCTTCAGGGCTCGGAGGATGTTGAAACAGCAGAATGTGATGGCTAGGAACGGCAGAGCGAAGCCCACCAGGTTTATTTGCGTAAGATGAGCCACTCTCCAACTTCTGCTGGGATAATCCAGTGTGCATTCGACGGCCCGGTGAGCCGGAATGTCTTGCAGTTTTCGCATCACGGCAGTCGGCGAACCCATTCCCACACCAAACAGCCAAAGAACCACACAAATGAGTTTGGCGTAGCACCTCCGCCGCAGCCATCTGGCCTTCATGGTCAAGACGAGCGCAAGGTAGCGGTCCACGTTCACCATGACCAGCATGTAGATGCTGGTGTACATGTTGATGTTGATGGAGAGGTTAACAACCTTGCACATGAATTCCCCATAAGTCCACAGGAAATAGTTCAGGATGTTCATGGCCCAAAAAGGCAGACAGACTAGTATGATGAGGTCCGCCAGTGCCAGATTTCCAAGGTAGATCTCCGGGACGGACCATCGGCTTCCCTGGAGCAAGAACACTAGCAATACGAAAGAATTCCCCAGAATTCCTGTCAAGCACACAATGAAGATGTATGGTGGGATAATGGAATAGACTAGTTGCCAGTCTGTTGTGTTGAAAAAATCCATATATGCAGAAGTGACGGATGCATTTGGAGGCGGAAGCGTCGCCATTGACACAAGCTGTTCTGGTTGCATCCTAGAAGATAAAAGAGCCACTGGAACATCATGAACTCTCTCAAATCTTCTCAACTGCTCTTACTTTGGTTTCACATTTGAAATCTATTCATATTATACAATGTAAAAAAACATGTTCAGTTGCTGCCTTTAAAGGGATAGTTCACCCAAAAATGAAAATGTGATGTTTATCTGCTTACCCCCAGGGCATCCAAGATATCGGTGACTTTGTTTCTTCAGTAGAGCACAAATGAAGATTTTTAACTCTAACCATTGCAGTCGTATAATGCATGTCAATGGTCCCAGTTGAGAGTATGAGAGTAAAAAAAAACATGCACAGACAAATCCATATTAAACCCTGCGGCTTGTGACGACACATTGATGTCTTAAGACACGAAACGATCAGTTTGTGCGAGAAACCGAACAGTATTTATATAATTTTTTTACCTCTATTTTACCTCTTTACCTCGATCACTTCTGGCGAGTGAGGTCTGTACACGATCTGGCATAGAGATACGCACAAGAGAGATCACTTCCGGTGAGTGAGGTCAAAATACACAATATGACATAGTTTACGCAAGCGCCGGAAGTGATCTCGCGCTGAAGGCTGTTGGACATAGTGGTGTACTAGAGGTAAAAAATTATATAAATACTGCTTGGTTTCTCACACAAACTGATCGTTTTGTGTCTTAAGACATCAATGTGTCATCACGAGCCACAGGGTTTAATATGGATTTGTCTGTGCATGTTTTTTTTACTCTCATAGCTCCCATACTCTCACCTGGGTCCACTGACATGCATTATGCAACTGCGACGGTTAGAGTTAAAAATCTTCATTTGTGTTCTACTGAAGAAACAAAGTCACCGATATCTTGGATGCCCTGGGGGTAAGCAGATAAACATCACATTTTCATTTTTGGGTGAACTATCCCTTTAATTGTAATCAGATTGGCTGAAGTCATTTCAACATTTATATACCATTTATAAACGTGTTATAAACCTCTTATAAACGTGTAACATGACTTATTGATCATAGGATTAGTAACTTTTTTTGTGCAAAATCGTTAACTCTTTCCCCGCCAGAGTTAAAAAAAAAAAAAAGTTGCCAGCCACCTCCAAGGTTTTTGATCATTTTCACAAAAATGTAATGGCCCAAAGAATATTTTGTTGTATGTATATCTGAGCATGAAATATAGCAAAAGAAAGAACAGACCCTTTGCTTTTAAACAAACAGTTTTATTCTAGCTTTATGTATTCCTTTTCATCAACACTTAAATAATATTGGGTTTCATAAAAAAAGCAACATTTTGAACAAAAATCACGTTTCTGTCAAAGACTACATCCAGATCAGATTCAGAACGATGATCAAACACAGATCGAGTTCATCAACAGCTCAAAGCTTCACAGTCCAAGAGCTCGCCCTGGGTCGACGTTTCATTCAGTAACATTGGAGAGTTTTGATTTATATGATGTTTAATGCTGATGATCATGTCATTTTACATATGCATCTGCTTACATGCGATCGCTTGTTTTACTGCGTCTTCTTCCCCTGTGTTTTGATCAGGAGATTCTGTACTCATTCAGGAGATGTGTAATAGCGCCCCCTAGCGTATAACAGTGAAAAACCGGAAAATTATGTGGCGGGGAAAGTTAAAGAAAACACACTTCTGATGTACATTAGTGTAAATACTAGTTTAGTCTTTTCTGTAGTTCTGAAATGACATTTACACACTGAAAAATACAAAAAAAATTGCTAAGAAACAGTAAGCAACACTTTAAATTAAATGTGAAATTAAGTAGAAAGACTGAAATAGTATTTTTAAATTAGAAATTTGGTGTCTAATCCATTCAAAAAAACTCTTAAGTTACATTTTATAATGTCTGTAGCAACTCATAATGTAAATACTGCACATAATGTAATAAGTATAAAATGATTATTGTAATGTTCATAATGTAATAATTTTCTTAAAACATAATAAAAATTGTAATAACAATTTTTACATTAGGACAAATTTATTGCATTATAACCTCACCAAAAACATGATTTTTAAAAATGTAATGTAAGGGAATACTAATATTTTTATGTTTTAAAAGCTATTACGATAATGGAAATATATTTTTGACGAGTTTATAATGTAATAATTTTCTCATCATGTAAAAATTATTACATTATGAACATTTTATTAGAATAATGATGTAATACTTATTACATTACGTGCAGTTTTTACATTATGTAAAACGTCTGCATGTGATTGCATTAGATGTATTATATAAAAAGTGTCATTTATTTCAGGATTTCTTAAATGTTTTCATCATACAAACTCCTTTGAGCTAAAATATTTACTTGAATATTTCTATAATTAAACAACATTTTTAGATGTTCTCAGGTACACAAATAAAATATTTAATCTTTTAATATTTAGCAAATATTTCTTCTTTTTAGCAGGTTAATTATTTATATTGGTTTTATATGTATTGTAGCTTTTTTTGTTTGGGAAACTGATTATTGTTTAATAAAATGCACAAACAATTTACAAGAAAAAACATTTAGTAAAAGTTTTTGTTTATAATGATAAGCCTTATCTAATGCAATGATGTTCACATAATTATAAGTGTGACAAAATCATCCAAATACTTTTTAAGCCACTTTAAATCATAAATCATACATCAAAAATGACCTTTACTTACCTTTACACCCAGGAGTAACTTTCTTAGCGAGTATTTTCCTGTTGGACTGATATTCCTCACAATCTTCTTGTTCTCATAGAGGGAATGCCCAGTAAGAGACGGAGAACAGCTCTGTCTATACAACCACATTCCTCCACAGCCATCGAGCTCCTGCTGAGGCAGAATCTGTTTACACTTCAGACTCCCTCTCCCCTCGTTGAACACACAAACACTATTAACACACTGAAGAGAGATAGACGAGGAATTCTGAGTAATGCAAACACAACGTCTGTGGGCCAAAACTCTGGATAATGTGCTTGATTTATTTGCGGATTGATTTGTTTCCTTAATAGAAAGTATTACATACTTCACATAGTACTAATAGAAAATATAATACTGAAATGATACCAGTTTGGCCAGTTGTGATATCAAGCAGTGTGACGTTATTATAATCTGTATTTATTATACATGTAGTTTTTATGAGATTCAAGATTCAAGAGTTTTATTTGTCACACACACAGTTATATACAGAATATACAACCGGCAGTGAAATGTGAACAGGTCCGCTCCATGGACAGTGCAAATTCACAGTTAAAAACACAAGGAAGAAATTATAATAGAAATAGAATAAAAAGTACTATATATATATATATATATATATATATAGATTATAAAGAATAGAATTATAAATAATCAAGTCAAGTAGAAAAAAAGTAAAAAAATAAGAATAAAGAAGTGGAATAAAATAATTGAAGTAGACTTTGCAGTGAGTAAACTGTAGACTTATAAATATGTGGTTAACAAATGTATAAAGAGTATAATGTGCAAACAGGTTTATAACAGGTTGTTACATAGTAACAACGAGAACAGAAAGTGCAGTGCAATGTCAGTGTATCGATGTTTATCCTGAAGTGAAGTCACGTGATGTTAAGTGACTGAGTTCAGGAGTCTGATGGCCTGGGGGAAGAAGCTCCTCCTGAGTCTCTCAGTTTTGGCCATCAGGCTTCGGAAGCGCTTACCAGATGGCAGCAGCGTGAAATGAGGGTTTGCAGGGTGATTAGAGTCCTTGATGATCTTAGTAGCTCTACCTTTGCAGCGTTTGGTGTAGACGTCCTGCAGAGACGGGAGAGCTGACCCTGAGATACGCCGATAAGCGCCACGACTCTTTGCAGGGCTTTGCAGTCATGACTGGTGCTGTTCCCATACCACGCTGTGATGCACTGAGTTAATACACTTTCTATCGCCCCTAAATAGAAAGTTTTCAGGATAGCTGGTGAAACCCTGAATTTCCTCAGCTGGCACAGGTGGTACAGGCTTTGCCTGGCTTTTTTCACCTGTGTCTGAATGTGAGCAGTCCAGGTCAGGTCCTCGGAGATGTTTACACCCAGGTACTTGAAGCTGCTCACTCTCTCTACTGGTGACCCGCTGATCATGAGGGGGGAGTATGTCCGTTGCTGTCTCTTCCTGAAGTCCACAATCATTTCTTTGGTCTTGCCAACATTCAGAGAGAGACAGTTGTCCTGGCACCATGATGTTAGATGCTCCACCTCGTCCAAGTATGCCGTCTCATTGTTGTTGGAAATGAGGCCCAGGACAACAGTATCATCAGCAAATTTGATGATAGAGGTGGAGCTGTGTGTGGACAAACAGTCATGCGTGTAGAGAGAGTAGAGCAGGGGGCTCAGGACACAGCCCTGTGGAGCTCCCACACTCAGGGTGATGGAGGTGGAGGTGGACTGGCCTATTCTCAGCACCTGAGGCCTGCCAGTGAGGAAGTCCTCAATCCAGTGGCAGAGAGAAGGATTCAGGCCGAGATCTAGGAGTTTGGCGGTTAGCTTAATGGGAACTATGGTGTTAAAGGCTGAGCTATAGTCAATAAATAGCAGTCTTACGTAGTTCCCACTTTTGCTGTCGATGTGAGTGAGGGAGGAGTGGAGGACATGAGAGATGGCATCTTCAGTCGATCTATTGGGACGATAGGCAAACTGAAGAGGGTCCAAAGTGTCAGGAATGAAGGTGCAAATGGTGTTTTTAATGAGTCTCTCAAAGACCTTCATGACTATAGACGTGAGAGCCACTGGATGATAGTCATTTAGGCAAGAGGGTTTACTGTTCTTAGGGACAGGGATGATGGTGGATTTTTCGAAGGAGGTGGGGACCACAGATGTAGCGAGGGACTCATTAAAGATAGATGTAAACAACTTGATGAGCTGATCAGCACAGGACTGCAGAACACGGCCTGAAATACCATCCGGCCCAGCAGCTTTCCTGACGTCCACACGCTTGAGTGCCCTCCGAACTTCATCCTCCGAGACAGAGATCACGTGGTTGTTGCTGATCTGAGTAATTCCCTCTGATGCGCCACTTGGCGGAGTCGCGCTGCCACGATTACAATCAAAGCGAGCGTAGAAAGAGTTTAACTCGTTCACAAGCGTCGGATCAGCGCTCACCTCTGCAGAGGATTTAGATCCAAAAGAGCAGATGGACCTCAGATCATATATTAATTGAGAGATGGAATATTTGTACTTCTATAAATGAATGGATGGATTTATGGACAGACGGATAGATAGATAGATAGATAGATAGATAGATAGATAGATAGATAGATAGATAGATAGATAGATAGATAGATAGATAGATAGATAGATAGATAGGATTTATGGACAGACGGATAGATTGATCGATGGTTGGATGGATGGATGGACATATAGTTAGACAGACAGACAGATAGACAGATGGTTGGATGGATGGATGGATGGATGGAGGTATGGATGGTAGATGGATGGATGGACAGATAGATGGATAGACAGATTGACGGATAGAAGAATGGATGGACAGATACATAGATCAATAGATAGATGGATAGATGGACAGATGGACAAACAGATGGATGGATGGATGGATGGATGGATTGATCGATGGACGGACAGACAGATAGATAGACGGACAGACAGACTGACAGATAGATAAATAGATGAATGGATGGATGGATGGATGGATGGGTAGGATAGATGGGTGTATTTTGTGTTTTATAGAAAGATAGAGGGGTAAAAGGTTTCTTCTACTCTACCCTATAAAATCCACTTGTAATGCAAGACCTGTACCAGCAGAGGTCAGTGTGAGACCTGCTTCAGATCTGCTTCTGCTGTGTGTGAGCTGGCGTATGGCATCAGAGATTCATTGTAACTTGGCACAAATGTCACTGAAAGTGACAAAATGGCTCACATATTTAAAGTGTCATGGCCAAAATATACCTGTTATGGTTTCTTTGTAATGTGTGTTATGGGGTTTAGTGCTTCTGCAGATACTGTAGTGACCTGTAACTGTCAGATTAGCACAGTATTCACAAAAACTTACAGTGTGAAGTTTAGTGAAGTGATGCTTCAGAAGAATTGAATAGGCCTATTGTATATAATAACTAACAGCTTTATACCTAATACACATGTGTACATATTATGATACATGCAAGATACATGAAAGATCTCGATATAAGGCTGAAATCTGAATATAAGTGATCTTGAGTTTACTGAGCCTCATGAACACAGTGGTTTTATTTCTTAAAGTTAAAGTGGTAGTTAAACTATTTAACAAACTCTACATGACTGTTCAGATGCTCTTTCTGAGAAAGCTTGAATGCATTTAGAAAAGTTGTGGCAGGCACAACTACTGAAGTTGAGTAAACTTAGATGCTTTGCAGCTGGTCACTTCATTTTTTTAAGATAACTTTGTTTTACCGTTTCAGAGGCGAGTGTTTAATGCGAAGCTGAAGTGGATTTTAATGTGGGAAACTGATTCAGAATGAGAATTTATTTAAATTTACTGAAGGTATTCGATATGTTTATATTTGTAGAAAATAAGTATGCCCACAAAAAGGTAAAAACATCAATTCCAGGGTGCATGCAAATGCTTTCAAGCACTGGAAATGAAATGTTATTTTTAAAGGCAGGGGCTTTGTTTAAAAGACTATGATGAATTTATACCACTCATTTCTGAAAATATATGCTTTATTTGAGGGAATGCTGACATATTACAGTACAACCTCCCACCCGCAATCGTAGCGGTCCCACTGCTGCGTTTTACTGACCGCAGTCTTCTTGAAAACATGGCACTGAGGTAACACCGGGAAAACACGGTTTAGGAGGGTGTTATTCATAGATGCACAAAGAGAAGCGGATGAGAGAGTCATTACTGGAAAGTCTGTCGCACATTCTTTAATTTGACCAACTAGTCATTTTCTGACCCTGGAAACAAACGCTGGAAACATCATTGGTTGACTGTCTGTCTGATATTTTACATGCACTGCACAGTATCTCATAAGGATAACACTGCTTTTAAAAAGTAGCATCTACATTTATACATTTTACCTCATTTTTCTGATTTTTGGTCACTTTCTTTTAGGGTCCAATTCTCATTTATTAACTAACTTTTGCCTCAATAAACTCCCAATTACGGCTTATTAATAGTAAGGTAGTTGTTAAGTTTAGGTGTTGGGTAGATTAAGGGATGTAGAATATGATCATGCAGAATAAGGCATTAATATGTGTTTTATAAGTGCTCATAAACAGCCAATATCCTAGTACTATGCACGCTAATAAGCAAGATAATAGCGAGAATTGGGCCGTAAACTAAAGCATTACCCAGATTTGTAGCGTCCTGCAGCATTAAAGAAATGTACTCCTTTTTAAAATGAGTAACACCACATACATCAAAACTTACATATTTAACAAATATTTGCCTATTATGAGCATTGTATACATAATGGTCTTAATATGTTGTGAAGGTCTTTAAGCTTGATGAGAGCTGTGATCTCGTAGAATCGCTTGACAAATGTGTTTTCTTCTCTATAAAGCCTGGAATGCACAACACGACTTTTGCTCAGATTTTTGCCCTGATTTGCAGTCTGGAGTTGCCAATAGTTGCCAAAAGTCTGCGCCAGTCTGCAGATATTGGGCAATTGGACCTCTAACCTCTAACTAGTCTACCCACCCAAGACTGTAACTAACCCAAGACTCTAACCTCTAACTAGTCTAACCACCCAAGACTCTAACCTCTAACTAATCTACCCACCCAAGACTGTAACTGACCAAAGACTCTAACCTCTAACTAGTCTACCCACCCAAGACTGTAACTGACCCAAGACTCTAACCTCTAACTAGTCTACCCACCCAAGACTGTAACTAACCCAAGACTCTAACCTCTATCTAGTCTACCCACCCAAGACTGTAACTGACCCAAGACTCTACCTTCTAACTAGTCCACCCACCCAAGACTGTAACTGACCCAAGACTCTAACCTCTAACTAGTCCACCCACCCAAGACTGTAACTGACCCAAGACTCTAACCTCTAACTAGTCTAACCACCCAAGACTGTAACTGACCCAAGACTCTAACCTCTAACTAGTCTACCCACCCAAGACTGTAACTGACCCAAGACTCTAACCTCTAACTAGTCTAACCACCCAAGACTGTAACTGACCCAAGACTTTAACCTCTAACTAGTCTACCCACCCAAGACTGTAACTGACCCAAGACTCTAACCTCTAACTAGTCTACCCACCCAAGACTGTAACTGACCCAAGACTCTACCCTCTAACTAGTCTAACCACCCAAGACTGTAACTGACCCAAGACTCTACCCTCTAACTAGTCCACCCACCCAAGACTGTAACTGACCCAAGACTCTAATCTCTAACTAGTCCACCCACCCAAGACTGTAACTGACCCAAGACTCTAACCTCTAACTAGTCCACCCACCCAAGACTGTAACTGACCCAAGACTCTAACCTCTAACTAGTCCACCCACCCAAGACTGTAACTGACCCAAGACTCTACCCTCTAACTAGTCTAACCACCCAAGACTGTAACTGACCCAAGACTCTACCCTCTAACTAGTCCACCCACCCAAGACTGTAACTGACCCAAGACTCTAACCTCTAACTAGTCTACCCACCCAAGACTGTAACTGACCCAAGACTCTACCCTCTAACTAGTCTAACCACCCAAGACTGTAACTGACCCAAGACTCTACCCTCTAACTAGTCTACCCACCCAAGACTGTAACTGACCCAAGACTCTACCCTCTAACTAGTCTAACCACCCAAGACTGTAACTGACCCAAGACTCTACCCTCTAACTAGTCCACCCACCCAAGACTGTAACTGACCCAAGACTCTACCCTCTAACTAGTCCACCCACCCAAGACTGTAACTGACCCAAGACTCTACCCTCTAACTAGTCTAACCACCCAAGACTGTAACTGACCCAAGACTCTACCCTCTAACTAGTCCACCCACCCAAGACTGTAACTGACCCAAGACTCTACCCTCTAACTAGTCTACCCACCCAAGACTCTAACCTCTAACTAGTCTACCCACCCAAGACTGTAACATGCATTACACAGACACAGATGATATTACCACGTTTTTTGAAGAAATACCACAGTATTGCCTTTGTATTGTATTATGTATTTTGTAATGATAACACTGCTTTTAGTGACATGCAAACATCTATGCAACATGGAGTTTTGAGTGCAATTTTGCAGTATTTTACTATTATTCTTCCATTAAATTCAGAGCTTTATGGCTTTTAACATCAGCATGACATCAGCATACAAAATATACTTTTCAGAAACACCACCATCTCAAAACATAATGAAACATTTACACCTTTTAAAATGAGTAATCACATTACCTGGAAAAAAGGTGTATGATTTACTTAAACAATTTTCACTCAAAAACTGCTACATTTCACAAATAATTACAAAAGAAATGCCATTGCATTAAATTTTAAGAACTTAAATAGTACATACTCCAGAAATGTTTTATTTACAACTTACAATGTACAGTATAGTATACATAAAAAACATATTAAACAAACATTATAAATTATAATTACCTATGAACATTGTCTACATAATGGTCTTAATATGTTGTGAAGGTCTTTAAGGTTGTTGAGAGCTGTGATCTTGTAGAACCGTTTGACGAATCAATTTTCCTCTCTGTAAGTTGCTTTATCAGCTCTTTGACTTTCTTCCTAAAGTTCTTGCCCACGATCACGTAGAGTATCGGGTTCAGCACGCTGTTGCTCAAAGCCAAGTATGTAAATATCTGATTGGAGACGTCAAGACCGTTTTCAAAGTCGCATCCGCCAAGGACGCCGAAGCGCATCAGGATATCCATGAGGGTCACGAAGTGGAACGGCACCCAACACAAGAGAAACGCCATCAGCACAACCAGCACTAGGATTGTGGCTTTCCTTTCCGTGTTTTCCGCATTAAAGCGGTCAACGACTTGCTCGCTCAGGGCTCGAATGATCTTCAGCGTACAGTAGGAGATCACCAAAAATGGGACGATGAAGCCGAGCAAAATGAGAAGGATGTCGCAAACGAGGCCGACATTGGGACTTGGATAGGCCAAAATACAGGCTGTGACGTTCAGCTCTGGGATGAATTGAGTATCCCGGAAATGAAGCGTTGGGATGTTGAGTATTAATCCGAAGCACCAAACAGCGATGCAGTTGAGTTTAGCGTATCGTGGTCGCCTCATTCTACCGCGCGACAGGGCATGAACGAGTGCGACGTATCGATCGGCACTGACCAACACTAGTAAGTAAATACTGCAAAACATGTTCATTCTAATGCCTGCATTGACCAAACGGCACATAACCGTTCCAAATCGCCATTCAAAACCATTGGCGATGTTGATCGCCCAGAACGGCAGACACAAAACCAACAGGAGGTCGGCGGCCGCCAGGTTCCCAAGGTAGATTTCCGCCACCGTACATGATTTCTTATGCAGGCTAAAGACTAGCAGGACGAAGGCGTTTCCCAGAATTCCCAGCACGCAGATGACGAACATGTAAGCAGGCTGCATGATGTACAGCCAGTCCCACACTTCCCAGTGAGGACACTGGGTGTCATTGGTGAGGTTGTTCCTGGGGACGGTCGTAGGAATTGTAGAAAGGATTGACAGTGTTGTTGCTTTTATGTCATGCTCCATGTTTCTGTGAAGAGAACAGATGTTTAGCGTCAGTTTTTACTTTCAATTGCACAATTTGTGATCACTACCATTCAAAAGTAAAAATAAATGAATGCTTTTATTCAGCAGGGATGCATTAAATTGACCTTAAGTGACAGTAAAGACATTTATAAAGTTACAAAAGATTCTGTTTCAAATAAATGGGGGAAAAAACGGTTTCCACAAAAAATGTGACCCGTGCTGGCAAAATGAGTCAGAATGCGCACATGGCTAATTATGAGCTACAGGTAAAATAGATCAAATTAGTACATTTTGGGGTTTTCACAAAAAAGAGTTCATTAAACCCCCGTCTAGCGATCCTAATGCTCCAAATAGCAATTAAACATCTAAGGCCACGTGTGCACCAAAGCGTTTTTAGCCGGCTGAAAATCGGCGTTTTGGCAGCGCAGTGTTTTTTTCCATTGAGACTCTTTGGTTGTTATACAGTGTTTCCCACAGATCTGAAAGCAATTTGTGGTGGTGGCACCGGGGTTGGGGGTGGGGGGGTTGATTGCCACATTTGATTGTTGTTTGATTGTGTGTGCATATAAGTATTTCTAAAAATATTAGGATGTACGTTTTCAATTTTCAATTTCACATTTAAAAAAAATCTAGTGTTTGATCAAGTCTAAATAGGCTATGTATTCAAATGCAAAACCTAAAAATAAATAAGCAGTTATGATCTGCAATACTTTTTTGAGCAACTAGACTAGTTACATGTATATTTATTAAAGAGCCATGCAGGCACCTAGTGGGTAATGCCATTATAAATGAAATTATAATTTTTCCAGCCACAAAATGACTCTAATTTGCCTCTTTGTATTGGAATTCTCTATTTTAACCTTAATTACTACACTAATTGTAACATAAACAATATAAATATTAGAAGAAAAATATTTTAATATATAAAATATTATAATATTTAATAATATAAATTAATATATTAAAAATATTATAAGTGGTCATTAATGGACCATAATTATTGCACAAATAGTATTTAGTACCAATAGATCTCCTCAAAATATTCAATAAATATTATTAAACTAAAATATAGAACTAGAAAAATAGTTAAGGTGTATGGTCACATTTGACCACCTATGAGTGTGACCAATTAGTAAGGAATAAAATACAAGGGCTAAATACAAGAAAAACATTAACAATGTTGCATCTCCATCACTCTCCATAATAAAATGATGCTGTAAATGTGGCTGACGTAATAATCAATGCACTTTATGCTGTGCTGTTCACCAAAAACTGCTGCAGATACCTGTATAGTGAAGCTGTTGTCTATCCGCTTAAGCCACTCAAATGCATTGACAGAGCGCTAGTTTGTTTAGTTTGTTTGTTGCCGCCGGGAGATGAACGCATGTCTGATGTGGCATAACTGCGTACGTGTTTTAAATAGCGTTTAAAAAAAATATGAATAGCAAAACACAATATGTGTTTGATTCTGTGTCGCACCGCCACGGATTAGTCTATGTGTGGGAAACACTGTTATGATACGGAATATCCACAGACGTGTTACTAGTATCTCATTTCACAGATAGTTTGTTTCTGTATTGATTCTATATAAAAATACCAACACAATGTAAACTATTTGCTCTGGCTATTGTTTTAAATTATTTTATTCCATTATTATGCTGCTTGTTTTCATCTGTTGACATTGTATAAGCAGAACGTGGCGTTTGGTCGGTGTTGTATTTGTCCCGCCCCTCCACTGTGATTGGACGGCTGGGTGAAAAGTGACATTGATGAGTGCTGCGTTTTACCCAAAGGTGAACATTCTTCAACTCTCGGCGACCGGTAAAAAAACGCAGCGTGAAATACTCACTCAGCGCCTCGTTACGCTCATGCCGTTCTAAAAGCGTGGCGCTCCCATTGAAAACAAATAAATACGCCAGCCAGCCGTGTGGAAGAACGCTTTGGTGGACACGGCCTAAAAGTATCTTTATTTTAGAGATATTGTGTGTGAAACCACTCGTCTGCACCATTCATTCATTCACTCACACAGAAACACACAGAACATGCAGGATTCATATTCAAATAGTCTTTGAATATTCCGATCTGGGTCGATCATCCTGAAAATCGTCCGATTCCGATTCTTGGCCGGTCGATCTCTACTTTATTTGTAGCTTTTCTGAGAGGAGCAGCCTAGTGTACCTTTCCCTTGTCCATGAAAACGTTTTTCTCTGCTCGCTTCTCGACGACTTGCACTTCTCCTCAGCACAAGTTTGGTATTGTTCATTGATAGCGAATTCTCAGTGGAATGAGTCTTAAACAATGCAATGTGATTTTCAAACTCGTGCTGATGTAAACAAAATGGTCTTACGCTGACTGACCGATCCGAAGCGTCCGCACAAAGATGCCTCAGACAGTGAGTGGTCCCGATATACACACATACACAGAATTACAGTATTTCACAATATCTGTCTTGGCGGGTATTCACTCAAACATGTGTCTTAAATGAACACTTGGTTAACTGTTGTGGGACAAACATCGGATTTATGAATTATATTAGAGCCGTGCATTACAGTAGGTCTTTATAGGCTGTCTGTTTCAATGATGTTAATCAAACAATTGTGGTATCATGGAAAAAAAGTTGAATATATATATTTTTTCCTATAGATATTTGGTTTTGACAAATTTGGTGATATTACCAGAAAATAGTTGATAATTGAATTATTTACATTATATTTCACAATGTTACTTAATTACTTATTTCAAACCTTTGACTGGTAGTGTTTGGTAAAGCGATTTCACCCAAATTTTCCTCGCCATCATGTCATTCCAAACTCGTATGTCTTGCTTCCATTGTGTGGATCAGTGTTTTATGATCCACATATTCAAATGAGAAAGTCATAGATGTTTGGAGCAACATGTGGATGAGTAACTCCTGGAATCCACAAAGTGACATCTTACAGGATGAAAGCGTTGTGTAGTTGCATAACATTTCCCATGTTTTAGGGGAAACCGTCTGTCAGAGTGGAAAATGAAGGAAATTAACAAACTTAGGCAACAGCATTGATTTATTTTCCCTTCATTGGGCAGTAGATTGAATCTTTTTAGTCCGATTGACTAATTCCTGTTTATTCTGACTAAGCAACAAAGAATAGTCTCTGATGAGATCAGTGTTTTGTTTATGTATGTTTATCCCAGGATGTTCTGGACTGTCCTAATGATTAAGACTATTTAATGTCTACATATGTTCGTTTTAGGAGTAAGGAGTTAACCATAGAAACAGTCATCCACTTGAGTACTTTATTCTTGATTTACATGATGCAAATGGCACAAAAACAGTACATGAATTGATATTAAAACGAGCTGTAGATATCCTTGCACTGACACTTTTCAGATGTTCAGACCAACCAATACAGATAAACCTGCCAATAATGTACATGCTTTGATTCCTAACTAGATTTAGAAGTTTAGATAAAGTCTGACAAACATGTAAGGAAGCTTCAAACTAAATGAAAAATGTCAAAACTTCCCTTTCTTTTGCCTTTGGTTTTGTTTTTCTTGTTCTTCTACTGTAGAAACAGAACATGTTGTTCCTGGACATTCCTTTGAGCAAACATGCCTTATTAATTTCTTTCAGAATTGCTCTAAATCAAAGCACGAATTTAAGATACACAGTGCAATGGACGCATCACATCTAACTAAATGTAGTTTAAAATGACACATTGTTTGGCAGACGCCAGCGCTTGTAATTGAATCTGTGCTGTACGTACCTCACTTCTCCAAAAAAAAGCAAATCCAGATGTGTGGGTTGTGCCGTGGATGTGCTGCTTTCCTGCGCGCTGTGCTGTATGTGCGAACACACGGCACGGCCTGACTCTTAAAAGAGTGGGAGCTTCACTTTACTCTGATGTCAGACCTGCTCTCCACCCTCCTGCTTTTTTTCTTCTGTTTTGTACTGGAATGCTCAGAAACGGGCGTCTGGATTTAAATACAGCTCATTTCCGTTTCCTATATTGGTCAGTCAGGGTCCAGGGGTGTCTGTGATCCCTCAAGTCTTTAAGTCTTTAATGTTTATTTGTCAGATTTGTTTGCTCTGAATCAGAGAAATGAGACTGTGACCTCGTGAAAGTGTGTTTACAAATCCAGCATCATCCCAGCTGCTGCTGGCATAATTTTTGTGTTGTTTGCCATTTTTTTATTGCTATTCAAAACTGAGGCAAGCATGTCCTTAAGGGTTAGAAACTTGTTCAGATCCCTAAATAATAAGTATAAATGTTAGTGTGTAACTTGGAGAGGTGTGCTATTACCTTTATAATGAGATCAGGCTTTTTCTGACTAAAACAAGTGCAAATATTAGGGATGCACCGATATGGATATTTTGGCCGATAACCGATAATTTGAAATCCGATAACCAATATATCGGCTGATAAATCTAAATCAAAATTTTTATATAATTTTTCAGAGCCTGATTACAAAAACAAAAGTCTCACCATTAAAATCCATGTTCCTAACTAGAGCCCGACCAATAAAGGATTTTTAAGGCCGATACCGATACAAATATTTGGTGATTTAAAAATCCGATATTCGTATATATCAGCCTATATGTATATATAGAAATGCGTAAAAAACCGTATTGCTACCTGATGGAAAATGCTTCCCTGAAAGAGACGACGTCTGGATGGGAGCATATGTTGTTCTAGAACTTGGATATCCCTTTCAGCATTGATGGTGCCTTTCCAGATGTGTAAGCTGCCCATGCCACACGCACTCATGAACCCCATCCCATCAGAGATGCAGGCTTCTGAACTGAGCGCTGACAACAACTTGGGTTGTCCTTGTCCTCTTTAGTCCGGATGACATGGCGTCCCAGTTTTCCAAAAAGAACTTCAAATGTTGATTGGTCTGACCACAGAACAGTTTTCCACTTTGCCACAGTCCATTTTAAATGAGCCTTGGCCCAGAGAAACGCCTGCGCTTCTGGATCATGTTTAGATATGGCTTCTTTTCTGACCTGTAGAGTTTTAGCCGGCAGCGGCGAATGGCACAGGGGATTGTGTTCACCGACAATGTTTTCTGGAAGTATTCCTGAGCCCATGTTGTGATTTCCATTACAGTAGCATTCCTGTATGTGATGCAGTGCCGTCTAAGGGCCGGAGATCACGGCATCCAGTATGGTTTTCCGGCCTTGACCCTTACGCACAGAGATTGTTCCAGATTCTCTGAATCTTTGGATGATATTATGCACTGTAGATGATGAGAACTTCAAACTCTTTGCAGTGTTTCTCTGAGAAACTCCTTTCTGATATTGCTCCAGTATGTTTGGCCGCATTGGGGGAATTGGTGATCCTCTGCCCATCTTGACTTCTGAGAGACACTGCCACTCTGAGAGGCTCTTTTTATACCCAATCATGTTGCCAATTGACCTAATAAGTTGCAGATTGGTCCTCCAGCTGTTCCTTATATGTACATTTAACTTCTCCGGCCTCTTATTGCTCCCTGTCCCAACTTTTTTGGAATGTGTAGCTCTCATGAAATCCAAAATGAGCCAATATTTGGCATGACATTTCAAAATGTCTCACTTTCAACATTTGATATGTTATCTATATTATATTGTGAATAAAATATAAGTTTATGAGATTTATAAATTATTGCATTCCTTTTTTATTCACAATTTGTACAGTGTCCCAACTTTTTTGGAATCGGGTTTGTACATGACAAGCACTACTCAAATTGTATTCAGACCATGATAAAATCTAGTATATTTTCTTGCTGACAAGCACAATAAAGCTGATTATCTTAAATCATCTGAATCAATGATCTATATACAGCTGAGCTTAGAAAATGAAAGTTTTGAGTGGAGGTCTGAATCCAGTAAGATTCAGTGTTTATTTGAATCAACTCCAAGGCATTTCCATTTAAAAAAAACACAATGGAGGCTGGAAGACACCACAAAACCATTATTGAGGCCGAGCTGTTAGTTTATGGACCTCAAGATTAAAACCACTTCTCAAAAGTGTCTCATAGGCCCAAATGAGAGCGTCATTTAGCTCTTACTGAACACTTACTGTACAATGCTAGTGGTTTTATTGTTCTGAGGATATGCAGCTGTCAGAGTTCTCTAATGTAATCACACTAATGTATCCCTGATAGTGGGTCATTATCATCAGGTGAGCAAAACTGTGCTTTAAATTACATTTAATTTGCTGTGTTCAGAAGTGTACTGTTACGTGCACACTGTACTCACTATATTTTTAATAGAATACATAATGCAATGATAAACATTCAAACAGTAGTATAAGCGAACACTAGTTTAAGTGTGACACCCGCAATAAAAACAGATGTTTGGGATTTTTAATGCAGTTTTGAGCAAAAATGTCAACTTTTAGCAGTGTGAAAAAATACGATTGATATCGTCTTTTTTTCTTTTGTCATGCTGGAAATAGAAGGGCAAGGCTATTGCATTGCATTTTGGTATAAAGTATGTTTATCCCTACACTAGCAGTTTTTAAAGTTTTCTAAAAATTTTTTGCAATCCGAATAATTCCCCCCCCAGGATTCTTTGATGAAAAGAGAGTTAAAAAAAAACAGCATTTATTTGTCTGTGTGTGGTCTTAAGAAAATTAAAATAAAGTGATAAAAAAATGACATACATATAGTAACAATAATGCAATAATTGGCTCAAATAAAGTATCAAAAGCAACACTGTTAAAATGCGTAATATAATATACACTCACCTAAAGGATTATTAGGAACACCATACTAATACTGTGTTTGACCCCCTTTCGCCTTCAGAACTGCCTTAATTCTACATGGCATTGATTCAACAAGGTGCTGAAAGCATTCTTTAGAAATGTTGGCCCATATTGATAGGATAGCATCTTGCAGTTGATGGAGATTTGTGGGATGCACATCCAGGGCACGAAGCTCCCGTTCCACCACATCCCAAAGATGCTCTATTGGGTTGAGATCTGGTGACTGTGGGGGCCATTTTAGTACAGTGAACTCATTGTCATGTTCAAGAAACCAATTTGAAATGATTCAAGCTTTGTGACATGGTGCATTATCCTGCTGGAAGTAGCCATCAGAAAATGGGTACATGGTGGTCATAAAGGGATGGACATGGTCAGAAACAATGCTCAGGTAGGCCGTGGCATTTAAACGATGCCCAATTGGCACTAAGGGGCCTAAAGTGTGCCAAGAAAACATCCCCCACACCATTACACCACCACCACCAGCCTGCACAGTGGTAACAAGGCATGATGGATCCATGTTCTCATTCTGTTTACGCCAAATTCTGACTCTACCATCTGAATGTCTCAACAGAAATCGAGACTCATCAGACCAGGCAACATTTTTCCAGTCTTCAACTGTCCAATTTTGGTGAGCTCGTGCAAATTGTAGCCTCTTTTTCCTATTTGTAGTGGAGATGAGTGGTACCCGGTGGGGTCTTGTGCTGTTGTAGCCCATCCGCCTCAAGGTTGTGCGTGTTGTGGCTTCACAAATGCTTTGCTGCATACCTCGGTTGTAACGAGTGGTTATTTCAGTCAAAGTTGCTCTTCTATCAGCTTGAATCAGTCGGCACATTCTCCTCTGACCTCTAGCATCAACAAGGCCTTTTCGCCCACAGGACTGCCGCATACTGGATGTTTTTCCCTTTTCACACCATTCTTTGTAAACTCTAGAAATGGTTGTCCATGAAAATCCCAGTAACTGAGCAGATTGTGAAATACTCAGACCGGCCCGTCTGGCACCAACAACCATGCCACGCTCAAAATTGCTTAAATCACCTTTCTTTCCCATTCTGACATTCAGTTTGGAGTTCAGGAGATTGTCTTGACCAGGACCACACCCCTAAATGCATTGAAGCAACTGCCATGTGATTGGTTGATTAGATAATTGCATTAATGAGAAATTGAACAGGCGTTCCTAATAATCCTTTAGGTGAGTGTAGAGATGGGTGATAAAACGATAGCTATATGTATTGCGATAGACACGTAATCGATATCAATAAAAAAAAAAAAAAAAAAAAGCGTTCAATAATTTTTTTTTCTCCATCGGAAGAAACCAGAGGTTGCAAAGCAAGTTTGGTTACATGAACAAAGGCACTCACTCTCTGGTAACCTAGCAAACGTAGGGAGTGGCACGCTAACAGCCAATCAGACATGTGACACAATCATGTAACAGTATCATGTTTGGTTCAGTAACAGAACCGGCATGGAGTGATACGGGGAAAATGAGTGCCGCAGCGAGCGTAGAAATTGTTGATAAATCAGGAAAACAAGTCAGCTCACCAGTATGGCAGTTTTTTTGGGATTTTATAAGTCTGACTGTAGTCAGACCAATGTCGTCTGTAAATTATGCAAGACCGTTGTCCCCACCATGACTGGTAATACCACAAACTTGTTTTACCACCTTAAGCCTTTCGTCTGGCTCCTCCGCTGACTGCGTGCGCGCCTCGTCCGTTTGGTGAAGTGTTTATACTGCGCCGTTGTGCTTTTCTTTGAAACAACAGGAGGGCAAACACAGGAATCAGTGGTGAAAAGTAGGGTGCGCATGTGACAATGTTTACTTTATTAAACTTTATCAAAACCACACTATGAAAGAATCATTGCAAACCCAGTAAACCCAGCATTACTTGTGGCATTAGAACAGAATATGGATGGGAGAACATGTATACGACTAAATTAACCATTTCTGAAACATTTTATAATTTCTCTAAACATTTTCAATTCGTTTAGTGAACATTTTTGATTAAACATGGATCTTTATTTTCATTAAAAGGGCTTATTTCTGCTATTGTTGGCTCATTTTGTAAATATAAGCAACTGATTTAGTGTACACTAAACGTACACTGGGTGCCGTGTGATGAGACGTCATGCTCGGCCAGATTCGCCTCGAACTCGTGCATCTTCGGTTGCGGAGCCGCGCGGAAAGTTCACCGGCAAACGAAATGGGGTCTCGCGCTCTCAACACGCATGCCCGCCCACTCCGCGTTGACGTCATTTTTGCAGCGCGCATAAATAAACATATTTACATTTGAATTATTTGAGTGTTTTCCATGGCTGTGCTGACATTTCTGCCTTTATAACTGAGGGGATTATAATCAGATGAAAGTTAAGTTTAAAATAAAAATGTTTAAATGTAATATATTTTTCTCCTGGTCCTTATTTTAAATAGGTCATAAAAAATATCAATAATTATCGATATCGACCGATATGAAACACTTATATCGTGACACAGTTTTCAGCCATTTCGCCCAGCCCTAATATAATATACATAATATAAACAACTTATGTACATTACATATTATAACAAATGCCTGAAGAGCGCGCCAGTGGCCTGGTGATTGTTGATGTTACACTTTACAGCAGATCAAATCCTTGTTTAATATTGGCCAAACAACATTTAATTAAAATGTCCATTAATCATTAATATTTGGCCACTTCTTCACCATAAAAATGCTACAGCGAGGCTTTTATTTTGAAATCGCAATTAAAAATTATTCGCATATTTAGAAACATATTAACGTGTTCTTCTGTGTTGCCGTCGGTTTATAAAAGTTACACATCTGATGAAACGGCACACATTGCGTTCCCTGATGAACGTTATAAGCAACACAAACTCTCAGCATGAGCAGAGATGGAGTTTGAGACATGCTGCACACATGTAAATGATAACAGAGCAACACTTCGCTATGAAACACAAAGCGCGTCAGACTTTATATGCGTTCCCCTCACTGATCTATATAGAGAAATGAATTGCTCATGACATCATAAAAAGTGAAGCCACCACACCTCCATATTGGTATTCCCTAGTAAGCTCATGCGTTCTATTGAATCAATAGGAAATTAAATGATTTTGCTGAGAAAACATTGCCTAAGGAGACACCGTTTTTATATCTGAAGTCTTCCTGTACATCCTTACAACACAAATGTCCTAACCATGTTGTTATTCGTTCAAAGTCGGGAATTTCTCCTGCTTATTAAAAAGTTACGTTCATTTATAACAGTAGTGAACATCAGCTCGGCGGGCGGACGAGACACTTCAGCGCACGTATTACAAATGTCAAAGCGTGCATTTTGAAATCGGAATAAAGATTTGTTTAACCGTGTAACCTGAAATCGCCTTGTACTGTTGTGATTATGTAATTATGTTGTGCTGTAGTATTGTTTTCATTCATACAGTTGGCTAACTACAAATGTTTCAACTATGATTTCGTTAACAGCACACATTTTGAAGCAGTTAATGATTTAAACGATGATTAAATAAATATTTACTTCAACAACATGGCAACACTTATACTCATATGGAAACTGTAAACGGCACAATTTGCGTTGTCTGAAATAGATGTTGCTAAATCAGGAAATAAAATACACACATCATAACGTATTCAGGCAGATAACGCTGACTGCTTTATTTCCGAGATGATGCATGGCAAACTTTGAATTGTAATACAATATCGTGCAATATAGAGGTTTGTATTAATATTTATTGTAAGCTATTCAAATAAATTTCTGCAGCTAAACACATATATGCGTTAATGTAATTACTCTCCGATAGGGATGTCACGGTACCAAAATTTCAGTAGTCGGTACCAATACCATAAAAATTGTTTGGTACTCTGTACCAATTTCAATACCACAGCAAAAAAAAAAAAATATTTATTTAATTAAATTCAATGACTTTATTATTTATGATGATAATCATAAGTAAATAATACAAACATTTAAAGGCTGTATGCTGTTTAAAAGTACAAACCCGATTCCAAAAAAGTTGGGACACTGTACAAATTGTGAATAAAAAAGGAATGCAATAATTTACAAATCTCATGAACTTATATTTTATTCACAATAGAATATAGATAACATATCAAATGTTGAAAGTGAGACATTTTGAAATGTCATGCCAAATATTGGCTCATTTTGGATTTCATGAGAGCTACACATTCCAAAAAAGTTGGGACAGGGAGCAATAAGAGGCCGGAGAAGTTAAATGCACATATAAGGAACAGCTGGAGGACCAATCTGCAACTTATTAGGTCAATTGGCAACATGATTGGGTATAAAAAGAGCCTCTCAGAGTGGCAGTGTCTCTCAGAAGTCAAGATGGGCAGAGGATCACCAATTCCCCAATGCTGCGACCAAACATACTGGAGCAATATCAGAAAGGAGTTTCTCAGAGAAACACTGCAAAGAGTTTGAAGTTCTCATCATCTACAGTGCATAATATCATCCAAAGATTCAGAGAATCTGGAACAATCTCTGTGCGTAAGGGTCAAGGCCGGAAAACCATACTGGATGCCGTGATCTCCGGCCCTTAGACGGCACTGCATCACATACAGGAATGCTACTGTAATGGAAATCACAACATGGGCTCAGGAATACTTCCAGAAAACATTGTCGGTGAACACAATCCACCGTGCCATTCGCCGCTGCCGGCTAAAACTCTACAGGTCAGAAAAGAAGCCATATCTAAACATGATCCAGAAGCGCAGGCGTTTTCTCTGGGCCAAGGCTCATTTAAAATGGACTGTGGCAAAGTGGAAAACTGTTATAAAGAGGAAGATGCCACAAAGAAGACCTAAGACAGTTGAGCAACTAGAAGCCTGTATTAGACAAGAATGGGACAACATTCCTATTCCTAAACTTGAGCAGCTTGTCTCCTCAGTCCCCAGACGTTTGCAGACTGTTAGAAAAAGAAGAGGGGATGCCACACAGTGGGAAACATGGCCTTGTCCCAACTTTTTTGAGATGTGTTGATGCCATGAAATTTAAAATCAACTTATCAACATTGTTTATAAAAAAAATCTAGTGAAAAATAAGCAACGATCTAGGTGTTATTATTATTAGTAGAGACGTAGCTAAATCTACTGTACAGCAGTAACCTAATATATTCTGTCAATTTCTTCACGTTAAACCAAGCTTTTATTTTGACAGGTTGCTGTGAAGACCTTTGAGTGTCTGTGTTCATGAGATGACCGTTTTCTCAAATGCTCATGAAGTGATGGTTTATGCGTTCATGTCCTCATATAGTGACACACGGCATTACAGATAAGATCTGAAGTAACTATTAATTTACGTACATACAGTACTGAGCAAAAGTCTTAGGCACGTTGGTATTTTCACACGAAACATGTTTTTAAGCCAGTTATTAATATCTTTTACTGTAGTGTGTCAGTAGGAATTTTGCAATTAACTGTAATAATTCAGTGAGATTATTTTTATGCACAGGAAGTCTGCCAGCAGCCGGTGTGATCTGATCTCCCCGTCAGCGAGTCCGTCTGTGATCACATGAAGAAACTGAACAACCTGAGACCGACTCAATCCAGAAGAACTGAGGCAGCGGCTCCCAGACACTTGAGGAAACCTTCCTGCAGAACTAGGTCAATGTTTTGTCTGTCAATGATGCCCTCTGTCGGTAGGGAATAGTAAGATGGCCGCTCGAACATTTCCGGTGGCTTCACTGCCTGACGACAGTTTTGAACACGATGAGCAATCCGGTCATTTATATAGATCAGTGGTTCCCATATACACGTTATTTGAAACCCAAACAACAGCATTTACTGTGAATGGAGCTGCTCTGAAAAACACATGCATGCATGTAAAGCGCCGAACTTCACCCTGAGACCTGTAGTGCATATATATAGAATAATTATGCTATATTATGATTTTTAAATGGTTTAAATATATTGTGCAGCCTTATAAAATGCTGAAATGATGCAGTTCATGGATTCTCGACCTTGGAATGCGCCACTTCTGTTATTTTACCGATTAATCGACACAAGGTAAATTGTGACAGCCCTAATAGAAATATGTTAATAAATATGTTAAAAATTATATGATCAATAAGTTATCACAACACATGTTTTAACATACATTTTCAACTTGTTTTTAAAGTTATACAAGATACAACTCAACTTTTTAAAGTCAGTTTAACGCAATTGTTATTCTGAGCAGTGCTCGTGTCAGGTATTTCCTGATTATAGGACAATGTTCGGATTAAATGATGTAGAATAAGTTATTTTCTGTAGATTCGAACTCCAATATTTATGATCTACCATCAGCGTTCCCTTAGAAAGACACTTAGTCAAATCGAAACAGTTCAAAATCATTTTTGCTTCCGTAGTCTGATTTATTTATGAGTTAAAAAGGGTGTTCATCAAGAAGAATACGTAAGTCCGGACTTAATTATCCATTGGGAATTGGTTGGATCATGAAAAGTGGCTGTTACTTACTGGAAGGGAGTCATCTGAGAGATGGAGGAAGATTCTCATGCACACAGCATTGCATTGCATTTTAAAGAAATAAAAGCCAGGAACATTTATTCAAAAGTTATGTTTGCTATAGTTTTACAGTGTGCAACATTTTGCGATTTCTCCCGTTCGTACCGTCATAATGTTAGTGGAAAAATAAACATTTCGAGTTATTGCATTTTGATTGAAAAATGATGAAGGCATTTTCATGGCACTGAAGGGTAGACCATAGAACATATATTTAAGCTTTGCTTGATCTCATTGTAATGCATTGAGCCAATATCAGTGACATTCAGACGATTGTACATCAGCTCCAGTGTTTTCATCAAAAACAATAAGTGAAGAAATTCCAGGAAATGTTGGACATATCTGGCAAATTGAGTAGATGGAAATGATTTACGAAGTGAAATCGCTGAAGTCATATTTCCAAGCTTGAATCACAAGTGCTTTGGATGGCTAACAAACAACAAAAGCTTGACCACAGTGAACATGTTGTGTAAATGTTTATCTGAGTTAGCATGTTGAAATGCCAAAGTTTAGGAAACTCCAAGATGTTTTGCTTAAAAGTAAACTTCCCATTGGATCACTAGGGACTGTTGGGTCACTTTCACTGCTCAGAGTGTGGAAACTTCACACATACCAAATGTGTTAGCATGAATGCCACTCGTTTTTATTCCCTTTTTTTCCTTATCACCAAAGTTCCTTTAAGAGAAGTAATTTCACTCGGCGGCCATCTTTAAACGCCTCTCGGGCATGCAAGGACTGCTCATCTCTTGGGAAGGGGAAACATCAAATTCTCCAAAACTGTTGCCAAGCTTACGATTAAATTTCATTTGAAATCACCAATGAAATTCGACAACAGCTCATAAATTTTGTTTCTAATTGCTTGAATCATGATGATACACTGCATTTTTCAGCCTGGACAAAGCTAATGTGCAATCCTAAACGCGCGTCTCAGAACACTGCCTGTTTCTATAGCAACCGGAGCTTCTAACGGCAGCTGCAGTGACTCGATGACTTTACTAATCAACGATTGGCTCTTTCATTTAGAAGGCGGGGCTTATTCGCCATATTGGGCGTTGCACTTTCTCCCATTCATTAGTAATCAGTGCACCGTCATCCTACATATAAAGTCTTTGCTATCATATATTTTAGTAATCATCATAAATTAGATCTCATTTGAAAGCTTAAAAACTCAAAACAACCGTGAAATTAACATTGCATTACCATGGAAACAGTACTTTAAAACCTTTTAGCGGGCTCCTCCCCCTTGTGGGAGGTGTTATATTTCATGTTATAAAATTAATTTTAAAACTATTTTATAAACAGTTTTTTCTCATCTTGACAAAACACATATCGTTAGAAAGGTCTGACTGTGCGTTCACACCAGACGCGACGTGCGCAAATCACATTTGAGTTTACTCTCTTCATTCGCGCATGACATTCACTTCACAACAGACACAAATTCCCGCCATGGGAGGGGCTTCTCGGTGCGAAATGGCTGACATGTATTGGTTTAAAATACGGCGAATAAGCTCAATTTGCCGGCTTTAACTAGCTTGTAGTCTCAATAGGGTGGATTCAGGGTGATTGGGACACTTTTTCCAAGTCATCTCAATGGCAGAAAGTGTCCCAATCACCCTGAAATCAGCCTATGTATCGCTCAAATTGAGTAAAGAGCGTTTTTTACAATTTACCAGATTCTGACCTTCACTCACTTTCTTCCAAGCAAGATCCTTTTTATCCCTGTTTCTTTAAAGTATGAAGATGTATCGTACAGCTCCGGGTATCCACATATGATTTTGTCCTCATCGTTGTCACTACTAGAGCAAGCTCCTGATAGGGATTCTCGCGAATCACGCGTTTCACGTGTCAAACACTCAATTTGCGTCATTCATGCCGCCTCATTCGAGTGAATCGCGCCGCAGAATGTCTATTCGCATCTTTGCATTGACTTAACATGTAAATCACTTGCGCTCATCGCTTCATTCGCGTCTGGTCTGAACACACCATGAGACTCAATATGGTTACTGTTTTGTGATAGAAGTGACATTGTGACAGAAATTTACTAATTTGTTACAGGAGAACGCATAAAAAATATATGAAATGTGGGTGACATCTGGTGGCTGTTATTGGTATAGCGTTTTTGTGACATCAACTTCAAATTTGGAACACAACTTGGCAAGACATTTGGGTTTAATTTTATAGTAATTCAAGCAACCCTCTACAATGCAAATAAATCACTCGCATATGCAAGTATATTTTCATTTACATTTAGTCATTTAGCAGACGCTTTTATCCAAAGCGACTTACAAATGAGAGCAATAGAAGCAACTAAAAACAGTCAAGGGCAACGATATGCAAGTGCTGTAACAAGTCTCAGTTAATCAGCACAGTTTCATTTTTTCAACATTTTTTTTTATTTTTATAAATAGACAAACAGAAAACGAATAGAGTGATTAGTAAAGTAAAGAGTAAAGACCACTCTCGTCGCTGCATTCTGGATCAGTTGCAAGGGTTTGATAGTGCATGCTGGAAGGCCCGCTGGAAGAGCATTACAGTAGTCCAGTCTGGAGAGAACAAGCGCTTGGACCAGGAGTTGTGTGGCCTGCTCTGATAGGAAGGGTCTAATCTTCCTAATGTTGTATAAGGCAAATCTGCAGGACCGGGTTGTTGCAGTGGTGTGGTCAGTGAATTTTAGCTGATCATCAATCACAACTTGGTGATTTCACTCTGGGCGACTAAACAATATCTATCATTAGTCATTGGCTAATAAATGCTTAGATTTTTCTCGCCAGTGTGCGTGTTAGAGGCTAAGGATCACTCAGACTGAGCACTTGAGAGTTTCACTCTCGTCAAGCGATCTAACTTAGTGGTATATGATTTCAAATCAGCTCATCTGGCATACCATAAACTCTAACGTTAGTGTGAAGGCGCACAACTCGCCGTCGCTTTGCTGAGCGCGTTTCTCACACACACAGCGCGAGAGTCTTACATACCATGCAAAATCGACGCTCTATCTTTTAATAATATAATATAATATAATTACTATTATCCATTTTTTTACAGAAACACTGAAATGACCAACAATACCTTAAGCACCACCACCAGTCCAAAGTTCAGTTCTAAGTACTAAAGTATAATCATTAAATAGTGCTTGATTATCACAATATCATAACATAGTCTAATGCTTGATATGACTGGTATTAAGCGTGTACGTTCAGATATTTAAAAAGCTGTGCCATTTTACAAAGATATTGATACATTTGGTGGAATTTTATATATATATTAGTATAATATAATAAAGTATATCAGTCTGGCGACTAAACTAGAACATTTACTAGCCAATGGCGATTATATTGCCAAGGTGTGCGTAGAGGGTTGTTAAGAGTAAATATTATTTTGTAAAATATATGTTTTGTATAAAATAAAAATGATTAGTACAGTACATTTGTGTTACAGTAAACTTGAACTTAAATAACTTTTTTACACTGCTGAGTGTCTTCTTTAAAAAGAGACCAACCTAAAAACATTCATGAATTACAACCATTTAAGTTTGGATTTTAAAAGGAGACAAACCGGAAAACTGCACCACTGTGCTGATTTATAGCTCTGTGTTTGTTTCTCAGATCAGAATGGAGCTTTTTAATGTGTTGATTTGGTGTCTGGGTTTCTTCAGGAATATATTTTTAACGTGTGGTTTTGAAATTGTCTTCAGCTGTGGAAAGTTTTAGGGCACATCACGGCTTTCAAAACATGTCATGTCGACACGTTAGACGTCCAGACTTACATGAAAATTATAATAGTATGCTGAAGTATACTAGTACACTTAAAGTCCCTCTGCAGTGAATAGATTATCACTTAAAACTCATCTTTAATAATTAAAATGGCATATTTAAAAGTTTTCAATGCCTTAAAATAGTGTGATTCTTGACACAACACCCTTGCTTTATTTAGTATACGCGGATTCATGAATATGCAAATTAGCCCCGCCTCCACTCACTCAAAACCATAGTAAACACTGCACAGTGAATTTAAAATCTTGAGTATAGTTTTTTTTATTAATATTTGTATATGTATCTTTTTAATTTTCGGTCTTCATTTTAGTTTTTGTACTTTTGTTGTGTGTTTTTGTCATTTTTAGTTATTTTAGAACTTCAAGTTAAATTAGCAACACATTGTTACATTAGCAACATATTAATAGCATCATATTAATTACCATTATGTGTCCAACGTATATAGAGCGATACAATTGTGCAGCATTATCTTAAAGTTAAATGATATGAAAATGAGTAATGTTTGAGTTTTTTGAGTTGTGTTGTTTTTGTTTCTTTTATTATATTGTGTGTAATGTGTCTTATGGTGCGTTCACACCAGACACGAATGAAGCGTTAAGCGCGAGTGATTTACATGTTAAGTCAATGCAAACACGCGAATAGACATTTTGTGGCGTGATTTGTGCGAATGACGTGAATTGAGCGTTTGAAAAATCTGAACTTTGGCGGATATTCGCGCCGTGTTAACCAATCAGGAGCTTGCTCTAGTAGTGACAACGATGAGGACAAAATCATATGTGGATACCCGGAGCTGTACGATACATCTTCATACTTTAAAGAAACAGGGATAAAAAGGATCTTGCTTGGAAGAAAGTGAGTGAGGAGGTCGGACAATCTGGTATGTTGTAAAAAACGCTGTTTATTCAATTTGAGCGATACATAGGCTGATTTCAGGGTGATTGGGACACTTTCTGCCATTGAGATGACGGGGAAAAAGTGTCCCAATCATGCTTATTCTTCTAAATGACGCTCTGCTTTTCATAATCCATGGAAATAAAATAAAAAATGCATTCAGAGTTTAAATATTGTCCAGACAAACGCAAAACAATAACTGTATCTGCTTTAGTTTTCCAACAATTTTCCGAGACGTTCCCCACTTCAACATCACCCAAAGCCACAGAGTCGCAGTTAAACTCCAGGGACATGTTTGAAGTTCATTACTGTGGGTTTGACCGCTGAACGTGCTCATGTCTGGATGGCGTGGAGTCAGTCTTCTTAAGTTTCTCCAGGGTAATGATTTCTGATGCCGCCTGTCTCTGGCTGAACTCCTGCTAACACAATAAGGGTCTGCCAGCTCTCCAGACCTCACCACAATCACAGACCTCCACAGTTTCCACACTCAAATTACCCACGGCTGCTTTCTGACAGTCAGAATAACCAACTTATGCAACTTATGTTTACATGCTACCATGGTATTACTATTCAGTTCGTATTCGTTTCAGTAACTAAGACCATGTTTTTGGTCATGATTGGGGTTGCCAACCGTCCTGTATGATACGTAATCATCCTGTATTTAAAGGGATAGTTCACCCAAAAATCAAAATTACTTATGATTTACTCACCCTTAAGCCATCCTAGGTGTGTATGACATTCTTCTTTCAGACGAATACAATCAGAGTTATATTAATAAATGTCCTGGCTAATCCAAGCTTTGAATGGCAGCCCAAAATTTGAAGCCCCAAAAAGTGCATCCATCCATTATAAAAGTGCTCCATACTAGCCTGACAAGCCAGACCCACATCAAGATGTTGGATCTGGGAACTCACCGTTGGCAGGGCTCAATCCAAGAGGCGGGATAAACGGTTGTCGGCAAAACTCCGAACACATCTTCCTTTCTTAAGAATGACTTCAGTGCCGTTCTTTGTTCTTTTCTCAAAGAAAAGCTTAACAACAAGTCTCCCAGAGTCGCAGCCAAAGCCGATTGGAAAGACCGCTGGTCGCCAGCTTCTTTGTTTTTAAGTAGCACGCGGAACCGCCGCAACTCTGCCGTCATTATGTTAAGCCCGCCCACCGACTCTATACACGATGTGATTGGCCTGACCAGAGTTTGGTTTTTCCAGCTCGCAGGTCTACGGAGAGTTGCTAGACTAAATTAGATTTGCTACCGCTAGGGTGCGTCTAGATTCCTAGGCTAGCGCCATACGGCTCTGGGGGTTAATAAAGACCTTCTGAAGCGAATCAATGGGTTTGTGTAAGAAAAATATCCATATTTAACACGCTATAAAGTAAAATATCTAGCTTCTGGCGGCCCACCTTCCATTTTCAACATACAAAAAAAGTGTAGCGCCTCTCGCAGTTCAAAATGTGTACGCTACGTCCAACGACATCGTCACACCAGTTACACTTTTTCCGTAAGTTGAATACGGAAGGCAGTCCACACTCCAGTGTTTCCCCTATCATTGTTTTGGGGGAGCGGCCCGCCCCCCATGTAAGAATGATGGGCCTTTCACACAGAACGCGGCAACGGCACCGCTGCGCTGCTGTTTTGTCACTGCAGAAACCGACAAGCACCCTTGCTGTTTGTGAACACAAGCCGATGAGTCTGTTTTAGCGAGTCAGCGCGCAGTATTTGAGTCAGGTGACAATGGGCTATTAAGTCAAAAAAGACGCGCTGGCTGGGGTGTTCATCAAAGCTGAGAAAAAAGTGGCTGAGAATTTATAATTTCGACTCCTACAACTCCTTGTACGCCGTACACGTCTTACATGCTGAACGCTTGTTTGTGCATGCGTATCCGTAACATGCCTGCTCCATGACACTAGTAGTTTCGGGACGTTTACCACCCCCCCTGAAAAAAATCCTAGGGGAAACACTGACACTCGTTATTGCGCTGCATTGTGGGATTGAATGAGTGCACTCAATAACGTCCACTATGGTTTCGGACACCACTACAAATGGCTGTTCCCACAAATAATGCCCTATTTGAGGTTATGGGGGGGCGATTTCGGATTCAGCCTATGAATTACTGCAACAAGACACAGGTGTTTGTCATTTGCACTTGACCTACTTACACACCGTCTCCTACCTCTCTGTCCCGCTACCACGCCCCCCTCGCCACAAACATGCTCAGGTCAAAGTGTCTGAATCATTTTGGTCTCAAATTTGTATCAGTTTTACTGGTATGAAGAATTTTTTGGGGTATAATATGTCACAGTTAACTATAGTGTCCTGCACACAAGTAAAAAAATTATATCTGGTGTCTGTACATTCATCACATATTAATATAAGTTTTGAAAAAAATTTACAAAATAAAAAATTCAAGCCGGGAATGTTTCTGAAATCTGGTTAATTTTGACACAGAATGACCCAAATGTGTTAGGGGACCTTTTATACACACACTGCAGACACTGAAATGACACACACTGTGTGGGACAGTACAAATATTTTGAGTGTCCCATATTTTATCCCTTATTTTCCCGAAAAGAACCACGATTGTCCCTTATTTTCCATTCCAGAAGTTGGCAACCCTAGTCATGTTGATACCATGGTAACCCTGTGTAGTTGTTGTGCAAATGTACCATGGTAATTCTTCATGTAGCGTGTCTGTGAGCGGTTCAGATGTTGTAATCCGTTTTCCTCTGCTGATCTGCTAACCTGCATATGTTCGTGTCCGGAAGAGTTTGTGATGGTTTAATGTCGCTTCAGTTTACACAGACACACTCATCATGCTCAGCTCACCGTTATATAAGTGGATATAAACAAACCCTCTAGTGTCATGATGGAAACTCGCCCAAAAATAAAGATTCTGTCATCATTTATTCACCCTCATGTCTTTCTAAACCCGCGTGCGGTTGTTTTTGCATCTTTAAAGGGTACCTATCATGGGTTTATTTAAAGGGTACCTTTAGTGTGTAGTGTTAGTGTTTGAGTTCTTCTCTCTATCAGTGTCAGTGCTCCTGAACTCCCTGAAACGCCTCCATTGTAGACTTGAGTTTTCTTCCGGGGACCAACACGTCACAATATTCCTCATTTAAATAATTAATACGCAGAATAAAGGGGCGGGGCCTGGCTGAGTTAGTTAGTAGTGTGTTGAGGCTGCTGGTTATGGTAAGGGGCGGGACATTTCATAAACGCATAAATCACAACATACTGCTCCAGCCGCCCAATCAGAGCACAGTGTGCTTTTCAGAAGGAGGGGCTTCATAGAGACAGGAACTAAACAGAGCGTTACTGACAGACTGGGAAGAGACGAGCCGCAACAATGACAAAATAATGTGTTTCTGAACATTCAAGCAGGAAAACCTGTTCTAGTAGAGACAAAAAACAACATCAAGACGTTGTAAAAGGGTATAATAGATCCTTTTTAAAGAATCATTTCATTACACAAAGCATCGAATTTAGAAGACTTGAAATATAGTGAATCTGTCAGGGCTGTAACCACCATAGACATTGAGGGGAAACCATCCCCCCTTTTAGGCTGGTCTGCCTCAGCGGTCAATTTCAAAATGATGGCCAATCAGATCAAAGAAGGCGGGGCTTAATGTTCACTGAAGACGAGTGATTTCCAACGCCACGCTTTTAGTCTTTCCAGTGAATGAGTGCGTGCGTGGTAAGATATAAGTAGCTGAACATTTAATATTTGACAACTGTTATTGAATGATGCAAACTACTCAACTTTTTTAATGTAACTTTTCCATTTTTAATTGAAAATATGCAATAATTTAAATTATGCCATTCATAACGGAATGTGATGAGACAAGGAATGTTTTTTACATTTTTGACCTATAGACACATACCGATCAGGCATAACATTATGACCGGTGAAGTGAGTAACACTGATGATCTCTTCATCACGGTTCCTGTTAGTGGGTGGGATATATTAGGCAGCAAGTGAACATTTTGTCCTCAAAGTTGATGTGTTAGAAGCAGGAAAAATGGGCAAGCGTAAGGATTTGAGCGAGTTTGACAAGGGCCAGATTGTGATGGCTAGACGACTGGGTCAGAGCATCTCCAAAACTGCAGCTCTTGTGGGGTGTTCCCGGTCTGCAGTGGTCAGGATCTATCAAAAGTGCTCCAAGGAAGGAACAGTGGTGAACCGGCCACAGGGTCATGGGCGGCCAAGGCTCATTGATGCACGTGGGGAGCGAAGGCTGGTGGCTGTGGCTCTTCCAGCAGGATAATGCTCCTGACACAAATGCTTCAGGAATGGTTTGAGGAGCACAACAACGAGTTTGAGGTGTTGACTTGGCCTCCAAATTCCCCAGATCTCAATCCAATCGAGCATCTGTGGGATGTGCTGAACAAACAAGTCCGATCCATGGAGGCCCCACCTCGAAACTTACAGGACTTAAAGGATCTGCTGCTAACATCTTGGTGCTGGATACCACAGCACACCTTCAGGGGTCTAGTGGAGTCCATGCCTCGACGGGTCAGGGGTGTTTTGGCAGCAAAAGAGGGACCAACACAATATTAGGAATAATGTTATGCCTGATCGGTGTACAAACGAGTGAATGCGTACATATTTTTAAATAAAATATTGTTTGCAAAGAGTTTAAATGGATTACCTCACAACTATATAGGCTATAATTAGACCTATAACTTATTTTACTATTCTTATTTCTTCTTTATTCCATTAAATCCCTTTTCATCCTTTAATTAATAAAAAAATAAATAAATTCAACTCTTTTTTCGGTTAGAAAAAACTAACAGCAAACGTGTTTGAAACGACACGAGTTATTTTATTTGTCATTTGTTTCTTATTCGTGTGCTGTTTTCTTTAACATATATAATGACACATTTCATTACAAATAATATGCAATTGTGTTTATTATTGGATAAACTATTACTTTTGTGTACTCAAATTATCATTACTGTTGTGTTAATAGTAATATTGCACCTTATTACAGCATTTGTATGGAATAGTTATTACCATCATCATTATCACTGTCAATCATTTACATTATTATCATTATCAGTCATTCAGACTTCAGATTAAAGTGATTAAAGTTAATTCTTTAAGCGTCAGCGCCCCCTGCTGGATGACATTAAGTGGTGAAGAAACAGTCCATAGATCTTAGTTACTTATAAATAATTTAATGATTATTAATTTTTATTGATTTATTACCTACCTGTTTGTACTCTAACCTCTCTGGTTTCTCTCAAAAGCTTGACCGAAGGTGATTAAAGACATCATCACATGATATATTTTGGTGAGATGTTCATTCCTCCAATGAGCTGATTTTGCTGTTAGTTTTCCTGTGTTGTTTTGCTTTATTTTTCCGGATGTAATTAAACCCGATGGACTGAAATGAACTTGTAGCATCAGCACATGAAACTCTTACATCAGCACAGCCAATCATCTCGTCTGAATGAACCCAGAGCTTTTCTTTTTTCACCACTATTTCTAGAAGTTTCACGACTACAACTGTCAACCACTGTCATCTTTATCATCAATCTGATGATATGAGAGATTTTAGATCAAGACAACATTACGCAACAGAAACTCACCTCTCAGTGAGTCTGGTATGGACATATGAGCTGTCAGCACAGATGCATCCTGGGACGTTTGCTAATCTTGTTAATCCAGATGATCCATAATGCGTGTGGACAGTGATATCATGTCATCTGAGTGACAGCTGAGGAGCATGAGAGCTTATGAATGACTCTAGATTGATCCAGCTGCCACTATTGAGTATAAACGGAGCTTGTTAAAAAGAAAAACATCATATTCATACAGGCTCATAATGAGGATATCAGGTTAATATTTCTTCCAGCTGAGGTCTGAAGTCATCACAGACATAATCAGTGCAGACATAATCATCCGTGCATCGTTTCTGGATTCTGAAATAGATGAAAGGGAATTTGAAGGATATTAGCTATTAAAATTTTAATAGTAAATGGCATGTTTCAGGTTACTACAGAAACCGCTTCATTCGATCCTTGAAAAATAAAGACTGCCCTCTTAAATACTAAATACAACAAACTGAGCTTCCACTTTCTACAGATGTTCTATCATTTCCAGCCCCAATCACTTTATACCATGAATACAGACGGGCTTGACAAATATACCACCACAACCTTGTGAGACCGAAATATAGTGCCGTGCACATCGTGTACTGAGTGTATGTTACTGTAAATCTGATTATGGCACTGTATACCAAGCATAACCAATACATAATCCATCATAATAAATCATAGTGACTTCAGCAGAAGACTAAATGATTTTTGAAAGTAGTAAACAAAGCGTACATTTTACATAAAAATACTATTTTCAGTTTTTCTGAAGTTACTTCATAAGGTACTTGCCGTTTTTTAATTGCTTGTGAAATTTACTAGCAATTTCTGACTGAAAATTATGATTTTTTCCTATATAAAGGATGTACTTACATCACTTGAGTTCATATTGTCTCTGTTCAAACTAAGAAATGAGAATATTCCCTACAGGAACTCAAGTGTCAGTGCTCTTTAAGCGAGATTTCATGACGATTCACTTCCCTTGATCAGATCGGATCAGTTGGATGTTGAGAACAATATAGGGCTCGACATTAAGATTGTTTACATGCTTGTCCTTCGGACAAGTAAATCTGTCATTCACTTGTCCGAGTAAAAAACTTGTTTGTCCAGAAAAAAATGTGATTTTCTTTTGGTGTTGTAAATATAATTTATTCTGAAGCAATATTTTCACCACACTCTAAAAAATGCTAGGTTAAAAACAACCCAAGTTGGGTTGAAAATGGACTAAGCCAGCGACTGGGTTGTTTTAAGCAAACATTTAACCCAACCGCTGGGTTAAAACAACCCAATCGCTGGGTTGTTTTTAACCCAGCATTTTTTAGAGTGCAGTGTTCAATCAGCTTTGACATATTTTAAATCTGCATATTTGTGATATTTTTACCTTTTATAAAGGGCATTTTTCCCTAATCTTATTACATATAGGCTATGCTTCAGCTTTCGTTTTATATTCTTAAATTTGATCAATAAATTATAATAAAAATATAAAAATTAGACGCAGCGACACTATAGGGCTGTTAAATAAATAATTTAAATTATTTACACTGATAAGTTACAACAGCATTAAATAAAGTTATGAGATTGTTTTAAAATATTTTGGAATATACAAATAAGCATGAAACTAAACTGCCAGTAGGTGGCGGCAGGTCTTAATGAGTGAGTCATTGAGTCGATTCGTTCAAACGGATGATTCGTTCAGGAATGATGTCGTTTATGAACAGGTCATTGAATCTTTGATTCAACCGATTCATTATAAACGCTGACTCCTTCAGTAACACACTAATGCTGTGAGATGCGTTGCGGTTCTGCTGTTTGGAACCATTTTCGCTGCTGAAAAAGAACAAAAACAGTCAATATTGCATCTAAAATGTAAGTGACTTAATGTTAATTAATGGTTTATTGAGCTGTCATATGAAATCTCATTTTCAGTCGTGATGGTATTCAGGAAAACGGCACTCTTGGTCGTGCGATGTTGCTTAACTGTATCATGTGTTATTAGGCCTGTCACGAGAACTACTATAAGTTATTTTTGTTAGTTTTTTTGCACACAAAAAGTATTCTCGTCGCGTCATAACATTAAGGTTGAACCACTGGAGTCACATGTAGGCCTGTCATGATAACTACTTTTTGTTTCGCGATATATCGTCCCAGAAATAATTGCCATAAATGATATTCTTGTCATTTTAAGACTGTTTTATGCCACTGAATATATAATCCTAATATAACAGCATAATAATGCAAGTAGACCTACACACTTTCAAATGACAACCTTTTAATTCTTTAGATCATGGAAATGAAGGGTAAAAAATATATTATCCTAAATACAATAAAATAAAAATAAAATGTAATAAATAGTAAATAAACATTTTGCCTTGTGAACGGCTTTAACTCGTCATTCTGCTTTGACATTTATATGTGGAACAGGGGATTGCGGCTTTGAAATCGAGTCCATTTGGGCTTATTCTTCCAAACTGTAGTTGTCAGGAAAACACTAGAACGCCTCAAACGGCGCCGTTTGTCGATAACCGCTCTGCAATCGGCTATGAATCGGTTGAATGAATGATTCAATGAATCACTCATTAAGACAGTCAAATTATTAATTCCTGACTGAATCAGCTGTTTGAATGAATCAGTTGAATGAATGATTCAATGACTCACTCATTAAGACAGTCAAATGATTTGTTCCTGACTGAATCAGCTGTTTGAATGAATCAGTTGAATGAATGATTCAATGACTCACTCATTAATACAGTCAAATGATTAATTCCTGAATGAATCAGCCGTTTGAATGAATCGGTTGAATCTCAATGACTCACTCGTTAACAGGGACTCACTGCCACCTGCTGGCAGTTTTAATTTCACATTTAAAGTATATTTTCATGTTTTAAATCATTGCAAATATCAATATTCAACGTTTCATGTTTAAGACATCATAACATTATGCATTTGTTGGTTATTCATTTATGTCCCTCTGAGCTGCATTAAACAGATTAACAGATTTAATCTGGACAGCCCTATTGTGTCTTATAATTAGAATTTAATTTATTAATTAAATGTAAGAACTTGACACAAAAGATGATACATACATATAATTAGATTTGAAAAAAATACCTAGTTATAGTAATAGCTTTATTGTCCAATTATTGATATCGATAAAATACCAGAAAATATTGAGATATTTTTTTTTTTTGTCACCCCTAGCTCAGAGACGCGCGATGGCTTTACTGTAAGATAGAGGATAAACAGACAATTTTGTGTCTGAAATGTAAGTCACCTAACAGCCTATTAACTTATTGTTTATTGAATTGTATAAAATCAATATCACAATTGCAAACGTGCTGACATTCGGGAAAACAGCATTTTTGCTCGTGTGATTTGGCAAGCGGAGGCCCTTCTGTTGAAACAGGTAAAACAAAGCAAATGTCCGTCCCCCATGTGGGCCTGGAGGTCTCCGGATGGTGAAGAGGTTGATTAAAATTGACACGGCATCTTCACCAAACGTCTTCTATCGATCCTTCCGTCTTCAGAAAGTAAAAGCATAAACAACTCCAACCACGACGATGTTCCCGATGGTGGCGATGATGGCTATCCACAGCCAGACGGCGTCGCTGGACACGCGCTGCTGCTCCTCCTGTGGTGCCGGCGCTGAGGCAGTGGGCGCTGCGTTCACACTGGCCGACGAGTTGAAGAGCGAGTGCTCGGTGCTGCAGTCGTCCATGGGAGACGCGTCCATGAACGCGCCGCTCATCATCGGAAGCTGAAAGAGAGAGTTGAACAATGTCACGCTTCACTGGTTATGCTGCGTGAGATTCTAAGGGCCCTTTCATACACTCGACGCAAGTGTTTTTTGCTAGTTTCAGCCTGACGCAGTTCTCATGTTCACATCCAGCTCCACGTTGTTCAAATATCAAACGCACTGGTGCATCTGTTCACTCATGGGCGTCTGGTCTGAACACCAGGTGTGTTCAGGAGCATTGTTGGAGGGTTGCTATTGTGAGGAACTGAAACGACTGACCATTGACCAACACAAACCTGCTCTAAAGTCAATAATGCAGTATTTTTGTGTTATTTAAAGGGTGTGTTGGTAATATGAGCCTATAGGCAGAGCACAACGCACATACACACTGCTTATTACACACACAGGGACGTACAGCAGCACACACACACACACCAAATATTAAAAATAAAAGGATTCCTCTCTGGAGAAGCGTTCAGTCTCTCCTCCATGTAAATAGTGAATCCGCCATGGTGCGAGCGCAATTGGCTTTTAAAGGGAATGGGAGATAAGACTCTGATTGGTTTATTGCACGTTACGCCCAAAACACACCCATGACTCGTTAAGAGACGAGGGACAACGCTTTTAGACCACGAGCCTGGTGCGCAGACCGCTTTTTCCATTGTTAAACTAGCAAAAGTGCATTCGGACACGCCCTAAGTGCACCTGCACCATGAGCTCAGATCGGTAATATAGGGCCCTAAACTATGTTGGGTGACTGCTAGGGTGTTTCAATGCGGTTGATTGGATGGTTGCTAGGGTGTTTTGGATGGTTGCTATGCAGTTGCTAGAATGTTAATATTATAGTAATGTCCCTGTATAGTTTTTTCCCTTAATTCAAACCATCGTTATCAGTAGATTTCATTCTGAATAATCGGTTTAGTATCGGTTGCATCTCTTTGATCACGTCACTAACCCAGAGTAATAATGATAGTGATACTCGCCTTAGCAAACACCATGAACAACATTGTAGGGCCCTGTGATTTCCACGGTGCAGAAAACACGGACGGAATCAAGGAATCCAGTCAAAAAATAACATTGCCCTAACATTGTTGGGTTTGTCATTTTATTATGTGATTGCATGTGAGGAATATCTTAGGTCACACTTTAGATTAGGGTCCAGTTCTCACTGTTAACTCTGACTTTTGCCTCAATAAACTCCCAATTACGGCTTATTAATAGTAAAGTAGTTGTTAAGTTTAGGTGTTGGGTAGATCATGGGATGTAGAATATGATCATGCAGAATAAGGCATTAATATGTGCTTTATAAGTGCTCATAAACAGACAATATCCTAGTAATGCTAATGCTAATAAGACACTAGTTAACAGTGAGAATTGGACCCTAAACTAAAGTGGTATCATATCTTTATATAGCCTGACACTGAGGAGCAAAACTCTGTGCTGAACCATCAAAGCACACCAACATGAAAATCTCACGAACATTGTTGTTATGACAGAAAATATTTCCCAGAGCATCTTCATGTTTGAATGGCACCTGTTGTGCATGAGAAGTGTGTGTCCTCAAGGGTGTTTTCCCACACATGCACGTGAGGCTTAATTAATGTGCCATAAATATTTAGGAAGTGAGAGGTTTGTGATTCATTGTTTGAGACCATTAATCAACAGCGCAGCTCGCTGGATCGATAAAAAGCTTCGTTCCATTTCTGCTGTACTTACAGTATGACGTCTGATAAAATGTAAATGTGTACCTTGAATGCTAAAAAAGCGTCAGCCAAATGCATGAATGTGAATGTAAAACATCATATTTTTGATATAACACAAAAGCCTTTCCTTGGCTAAATAAATATCATGCCCACAGTCACAGACACACGGGTACTTCACTGTAGAGAGAAGCTTTGACTGGTTATTATCCTGCTGGGAGGTAGCTGTAACTACGCCGTGTGGTTCAATATTTAAAGGGGTCCTTGATTATGATTTCACTTTTTTAACTTTAGTTAGTGTGCTGTTTGAGCATGAACAACATCTGCAAAGTTACGAGCAAAAGGGAGATATTTTCTTTTAAAGAAATCGAAAACAACAAGCGGCTGGTAGGGACTACAACGAGCTTCTTCACTGACATCACTAACCCTAACATTTACATAAACCCCGCCCCCAGGAATGCGCTTGTTGAGAATTTATAGATTTTCATGACAGAATATGCTAATCAATGACTGAAGATTGTTAACTCATAAATTCATCAACTACCGAATCAAATGTATTTCAGGAACGTCCTGTCTCATTCTACATGTTGTCTCTTCTTCTTGAGTCTCTCCATCATTGTCTGACTCCGGTTTGATCATAAAAGGCTGAACAGTTTCTGTCATTTTCAGTGTGTGTCTGCGTGAGGTAATCAGAGCTGCTGACATGAGCTCTTGAAGCTCCGCCCTCTTCCTGAAAAGGGGCCGGAGCAGCAGCTCATTTGCATTTAAAGGGACTGTATGTTTTTGCTCACCCTCAAAAAGTGACAATTTTAACATGCTATAAAAATTATATGTTGGTTATTTTGAGCTTAAACTTCAAATACACACTCTGTGGACTTTTTTTAGCATTGCATTTGATAAGCAAGTCAATATTAACCATTTAAAATTCACAATACAGTTTTTTCGGGAAGGAATAGGGAAGTTGATTTTTACGATTAAACTTTTTAAAGTTGATTTTTTAACATAAACTTTTAAAGACAGCCTTACTCTGAGCTACAAGGTTGTTAATCGATGGTATTTGCTTTTGTTAAAGCTGTCTGTTTGCATTATATCAACTTATTTTTAAAATATTTGTGTTTAACAGAGGAATTCATGGTGAAAACTACATTACCCATGATGCTGTAGAAAATTCCACCAATCAGAGTGATGGCAAGGAAATGTCTCCAAAAGAGCTGTCTATATGTGCGTATATTGCAATAAACTTAAATGATAGTTTTTAATAATCAACATATTTACATGAATTAAAAAATATATATATTTGCCATTTGCAATACTTCATGGGATTGTAGTTTTCCCCTCATTTAAGCTGTTGAGTATGCAGTCTTGTATTTTTGTCCGATGTTTTTGCTTCAAATCAAAGTTTGTAATGTTGTGATTCTCCTCGGAGCTGGTTGGTTTGGTTCATGGCTGATAACACTTTAACAAAGACTTTTTTAAAAATCCCTATGGGAGAAATGAATGGAAAAACTACTTTCAGAAAGTGTGTGGACACTGTTGCACTGTTGTTCTGAAAGGTCAGACTTTAGCGGTGTAGTGTTGATGAGTTTGAGCTTTCCTGTAGCTCAGACAATAAGAGCGTGGCGCTAGCAACGCCAGTGTCATGGGTTTGATTCCCAGGGAAAGCAAGAACTGTCAAAATGTGTACCTTGAATGCAATGTAAGTCGCTTTGGATAAAAGCGTCTGCCAAATGCATAAATGTAACTGTAAATGAGTGATACCGACTCTGCTCATTTGTCTCCTGCTAATGATGAGATGCTTCTGTGTTTAAAAATTGTAGTGGACGTGAACCGGTCACTTCGCTGCTCACGGCACTGTACTTTATTGATTCTGCCAGACAATCGATAAATGCACGAGTGAAAGGGGCTGTAGAGTGCTGGATAAAGCCAAACCGCATGGCTTTGCTCGTGAAGGACGGTACTGGTGAGGTTAAAATGTGCATACATTACAAAAACTGCATCCTCAAGAAACATTAAAACATTTTAACACTGACCTCAGATGATTTGGCTGATATTTTATCTATCCATCCATCCATCCATCCATCCATCCATCCATCCGTTCATCTCTCTGTCCATATATCCAGCCATCCGTTCATCTCTCTATCCACCCATCTCCCCATCCATCCATCCATCCATCCATCCATCTCTCCGTCCATCCATCCATCCATCCATCCATCCATCCATCCATCCATCCATCCATCCATTTCTCTATCTAGCCATCTCTATCCATCCATCTCTCCATCATCCATCCCTCCATATAGCCATCCATCCATCCATCTCCCCATCCATCCATTCATCTCTCTGTCCATATATCCAGCCATCCGTTCATCTCTCTATCCACCCATCTCCCCATCCATCCATCCATCCATCTCTCTGTCCATCCATCCATCCATCCATCCATCCATCCATCCATCCATCCATCCATCCATCCATTTCTCTATCTAGCCATCTCTGTCCATCCATCTCTCCATCATCCATCCCTCCATCATCCATCCCTCCATATAGCCATCCATCCATCCATCCATCCATATCTCTATCATCCATCCATCCATCCATCCATCTATCCATCCATCCATCTCTCTGTCCATCCATCCATCCATCTCTCTGTCCATCCATCCATCCATCCATTTCTCTATCTAGCCATCTCTATCCATCCATCTCTCCATCATCCATCCTGCCATATATTCATCCTTCTATCCATCCATCCATATCTCTATCATCCATCCATCCATCCATATTTGTGTCATATGTAATGTTGTTTGTTTGTTGTATAATTTTTCCACCACCAAGGGAAACACGTCCTAATTTCATTGTATGTGAGTGTAATGACAATAAAGGCATTCTATTCTATTCTATTCTATTCTATTCTATTCTATTCTATTCTATTCTATTCTATTCTATTCTATTCTACTCTATTCTATTCTATTCCATCTCTCTGTCCATCGATCCCTCCATCCATCCTTCCGTCCCAAGCTGGAATAGAAATGTGAGTTGCACACGAAGGGACGGACGGCAGTGGAAAGAGCTTTAAACAAAAGCCTCATTACAGCCGTATGAAAAATGCATTTCTTTCAGAGGTGCCGGCACTATTCAGCTCTTAATGTGAATTAAATCCACACACCATTCAGCTCTCCATCATGCTAATGAGCTTTTCTAACATAATTGACCTACTTTTGTACTGAATTACTCAAGTGGAAAATACAGCAGCCCCGAAAAGTATTTGGACACTGAAGTCACATTTAACATCTGAATGTATTTGAAAACATATCAAAGAAAGTGTTTAAGAGTGACTCAAGTGGCCACTGTATGTTGTATCACGCCTACACATGACTTTACTTCAATACGTAATACCTCATGTATATGAGTGTAAATCTCGAATCTGCGATCCTCCGTAACGTGTTTTGAGCAAGATGCTGCTGTGACTTTACGAAAGAGCTTTCATTTCAGAAGAACATTAGCCTTGTGGCGTAAAGATGTGTTTCCAGGCAGACGGCCACGGATGTGCTCAAGCCCTGAGCTGGTGTCGTGTTCTCCTGCATGAGCTCTGAGCGAACACACACACTAAAACTGAGTCCCAGTGTCGTGCTCGGATACGCCTGACGGTTTCAGGGGGAAACAGGGTCGTTTTAGGGCAGCGAGACCTGGACAGAATGTGTAGTGACATGTGTAGTGTATAACACTACGGCTGTGTTTGGATGTAATATAGCAAACTACTATGCACTTTTACAATGTCTTGATGTTGTTTTTTGTCTCTACTAGAACAGGTTTTCATGCTTGAATGTTCAGAAACACATTATTTTGTCATTGCTGCAGCTCGTCTCTTCCCAGTCTGTCAGTAACAATCTATATCTTTTATTTCCAATATATACAAATGTCATTTACTTCTTTTAGTTTGTCAAGAGATTTAAAGCACCGTTTTTGAATAGTGTGAGTACGTGCTCTGGTATGTAAGAACGAGCCGAATGAATCTGGAAATAAAGCAAAATGAGAATTACCCCTCAGATGCCATGTCCATCATTTATAGATCTCAAGCTAATTCATTAAAAGCAGTTATTACTCTACCACCAGCGTGACATCATTAACCATTGTGGTTGAACGACAGATTTGCAACAATACGGTTTTGGGAAACAGTCGTGACTACAAATGCTGGGTTAAAAAACAACCGCTGGGTTGAAACAACTTGCTAGTCCATTTTCAACCCAACTTGGGTTGTTTTTAACCCAGCATTTTTTTAGAGTGTAGTTGATTTCTTCAACGATGCATGATGCTATGGTAACTTCATTGTACTGGAAAATATAGGGCCCTATTAAATCCTTTTATTTTCCACCAAATTCTGTTTTTTTCTGTTTTTATTTTCTGGATTCCATTTTTTCTTCTTTTTTTCCGTTTAAATTTAAAAATGTCATGACATTAAATAAAAAATCATGAAACTTATACAATTTAATAACAATTTATTAAAAGTTTAAGAAAAATTACATGTTTAGTGCACTATAATAAATACTTTTTATTTTATTTTTACCAAATTCTGTTTTTCTGTTTTAAGTTTTCTGGATTCCATTTTAATGGTTTATTTAATTTTTAATAATCAAAAACTATGTCTAATTAATTGAATTCATAAAAACAATATATAAAACAAAAAAAAAAAAAAACATTTCTATGAAAAGGCATACAATCATTTAATTTATCTTTTAATCATATGAACTTAAGCAAACTTTTTTTTTGCTGCACAACACAACTTTACTGTTAAAATTAAAACATGTAAATGTTAAATGTTTTAATAATTTATTGTTATTATTATTATGATGATGATTATTATTATTACATTGAGACATGGCTAAATTCTACTGTACAACATTAATACATTTCTGTCACAGTTTCAAGTTAAACCAAACTTTTATTTTGGCGGGTTGCCGTGAAGATCTTTGAGTTTTGTGGGTTTATGATATGGCCGGTAGTTTTTCCTCAAATTAAACGGTGAAATGCAGGTGAAGTGACTCAGAGCGGCTCTGGAGATGAAGTTCATGCAGTCATGTCCTCATATAGTGAGACTATAGTGAGCGTCACGCATGCTTCAGTGTGTGTGTGTGTGTGTGTGTGTGTGTGTGTGTGTTTATGATATGACGGTAGTTTTTCTCCAATGAAACGGTGAAATGCAGGTGAAGTGACTCAGAGCAGCTCTGGAGATGAAGTTCATGCAGTCATGTCCTCATATAGTGAGACTATAGTGAGCGTCACGCATGCTTCAGTGTGTGTGTGTGTGTGTGTGTGTGTTTATGATATGACGGTAGTTTTTCCTCAAATTAAACGGTGAAATGCAAGTGAAGTGACTCTCAGAGCGGCTCTGGAGATGAAGTTCATGCAGTCATGTCCTCATATAGTGAGACTATAGTGAGCGTCACGCATGCTTCAGTGTGTGTGTGTGTGTGTGTGTGTGTTTATGATATGACAGTAGTTTTTCCTCAAATGAAACGGTGAAATGCAGGTGAAGTGACTCTCAGAGCGGCTCTGAAGATGAAGTTCATGCGGTCATGTCCTCATATAGTGAGACTACAGTGAGTGTCACGCATGCTTCAGTGTGTGTGTGTGTGTGTGTGTTTATGATATGACGGTAGTTTTTCCTCAAATGAAACGGTGAAATGCTGGTGAAGTGACTCTCAGAGCGGCTCTGAAGATGAAGTTCATGCGGTCATGTCCTCATATAGTGAGACTACAGTGAGTGTCACGCATGCTTCAGTGTGTGTGTGTGTGTGTGTGTGTGTGTGTGTGTGTGTGTGTGTGTGTGTGTGTGTGTTTATGATATGACGGTAGTTTTTCCTCAAATGAAACTGAAATGCTGGTGAAGTGACTCTCAGAGCAGCTCTGGAGATGAAGTTCATGCAGTCATGTCCTCATATAGTGAGACTATAGTGAGCGTCACGCATGCTTCAGAGTGTGTGTGTGTGTGTGTGTGTGTGTGTGTGTGTTTATGATATGACGGTAGTTTTTCTCCAATGAAACGGTGAAATGCTGGTGAAGTGACTCTCAGAGCGGCTCTGGAGATGAAGTTCATGCAGTCATGTCCTCATATAGTGAGACTATAGTGAGCGTCACGCATGCTTCAGTGTGTGTGTGTGTGTGTGTGTGTGTGTGTGTGTGTGTGTTTATGATATGACAGTAGTTTTTCCTCAAATGAAACGGTGAAATGCAGGTGAAGTGACTCTCAGAGCGGCTCTGAAGATGAAGTTCATGCGGTCATGTCCTCATATAGTGAGACTACAGTGAGTGTCACGCATGCTTCAGTGTGTGTGTGTGTGTGTGTGTGTGTGTGTGTGTGTGTTTATGATATGACGGTAGTTTTTCCTCAAATGAAACTGAAATGCTGGTGAAGTGACTCTCAGAGCAGCTCTGGAGATGAAGTTCATGCAGTCATGTCCTCATATAGTGAGACTATAGTGAGCGTCACGCATGCTTCAGAGTGTGTGTGTGTGTGTGTGTGTGTGTGTGTGTGTTTTTATGATATGACGGTAGTTTTTCTCAAATGAAACGGTGAAATGCTGGTGAAGTGACTCTCAGAGCGGCTCTGGAGATGAAGTTCATGCGGTCATGTCCTCATATAGTGAGACTATAGTGAGCGTCACGCATGCTTCAGAGTGTGTGTGTGTGTGTGTTTATGATATGACGGTAGTTTTTCCTCAAATGAAACTGAAATGCTGGTGAAGTGACTCTCAGAGCGGCTCTGGAGATGAAGTTCATGCAGTCATGTCCTCATATAGTGAGACTATAGTGAGCGTCACGCATGCTTCAGTGTGTGTGTGTGTGTGTGTGTGTGTGTGTGTGTGTTTATGATATGACGGTAATTTCTCTCAAATTAAATGGTGAAATGCAGATGAAGTGACTCTCAGAGCGGCTCTGGAGATGAAGTTCATGCGGTCATGTCCTCATATAGTGAGACTATAGTGGCGTCACGCATGCTTCAGTGTGTGTGTGTGTGTGTGTGTGTGTGTGTGTGTTTATGATATGACGGTAGTTTTTCCTCAAATTAAACGGTGAAATGCAAGTGAAGTGACTCAGAGCGGCTCTGGAGATGAAGTTCATGCAGTCATGTCCTCATATAGTGAGACTATAGTGAGCGTCACGCATGCTTCAGTGTGTGTGTGTGTGTGTTTATGATATGACGGTAGTTTTTCCTCAAAAGAAACGGTGAAATGCAAGTGAAGTGACTCTCAGAGCGGCTCTGGAGATGAAGTTCATGCAGTCATGTCCTCATATAGTGAGACTATAGTGAGCGTCCACGCATGCTTCAGTGTGTGTGTGTGTGTGTGTGTGTATGATATGACGGTAGTTTTTCCTCAAATTAAACGGTGAAATGCAGGTGAAGTGACTCTCAGAGCGGCTCTGGAGATGAAGTTCATGCAGTCATGTCCTCATATAGTGAGACTATAGTGGCGTCACGCATGCTTCAGTGTGTGTGTGTGTGTGTGTGTGTGTGTTTTATGATATGACGGTAGTTTTCCTCAAATGAAACTGAAATGCAGGTGAAGTGACTCTCAGAGCGGCTCTGGAGATGAAGTTCATGCGGTCATGTCCTCATATAGTGAGACTATAGTGAGCGTCACGCATGCTTCAGTGTGTGTGTGTGTGTGTGTGTGTGTGTGTGTGTGTGTATGATATGACGGTAGTTTTTCAGTAGGTAAATGAAAGCCATTCATACACACAGAACATGCAGGATTCATATTTAAACCATCTTTTTGGGGTTTAATATTAGCAGACACTCGTCTATATCGCGCTTTGATTTAAGTGTACGGACCTGCTTTTTATTTATTTATCAAAAAAATCAACAAATTCCATAAAATTCCGCTTTATACAGTTAATAAATTCTGTTTTTATGACTGGATTCCAGAGGGCCCTATGAAACGTAGCCCTGATAAGTTCCTGTCTCTATGAAGCCCCTCCTTCTGAAAAGCACACTGTGCTCTGATTGGTCGGCTGGATCGGTGTGTTGTAATTGGTCAAGCGCTTCGAGGGTGTTAGGGAAATGTCCCACCCCTTACCATAACAACATTACTAACTCAACCAGGCCCCGACCCTTTATTCTGCGTATGAATTATTTAAATGATGTTGGTTCCCGGAAGAAAACTCAAGTCTACAATGGAGGCATTTCAGGGAGTTCAGGTCTTTTTCTTCATGGAAAATAAGAGCCCTTTTGGGTCATCTGTGATTAAAAAGCCATTGTTACGGCAATTTCATTTGCAGAAGGTGTAGTTTTCAACAGCAGGATCTCCAGTGAGGCGTTCTGATGTTTGTGACCGGAAACTACAAGAGGAAGAGATGGAAACAGACCTCGAGCAACAACATGACCGACTTCCACTAGGAGAAGAAATGAGGTTTGAGGGGAAAAGTGATATTTTCTTGAAATCACATCAGCTCAGTCAGACAGAGGGCATGGAGCGTCAGGAACATTTCTAGGGAATCATATCCGTTTCAGAGGCTCATGCAGATGTGCTTTATCCTCTGAGTATGGCAGAGATCAGTTCTGATAGTCTTGCTTTATGTTTTCAAGAATTTATTTTTTTATGTCCTGTGCATCATCAGTGAAAACTGATGTGAGTGTTGCTGCACTTTTCATTGGCTCAAAATTTGAATGCATCATAAATGCATGAGATTTTCAACTGAACTATGCACCATATTTCACTCACATCATCTTTTGAAGCTATGAAATATATGCAACCCACTGAAAGACAGAATATTGAATACATACAGGAAAAAAAAAAAAAAAAAAAAAAAAAAAGCGTTCGGATGGTGAAAAGTGTCTCTCTGGCAGGTCACTGAACAATAATTGCCATCTGCCAAATAGGAAAGTCTAAGAAGGAAAGATCTGAACTAGACTGACACATGACTCGACAAGAAGGACCCCTGAAGCTCATGAATATGAATTTTCTCTCCATAATTCATATTTGGCGTGGTGGGAAGGTCTGCTGTGAATCAGAGGTTTGTGCCGCTGTGACTCAACAGAGCTCTCGCTGATTCAATTAAGTCCACAATCGTATGAATCAGAGGAGATGATGATTGGAATAATAACTCAGTTTCCTGCTGCCCTAATAATGACTCTATTTCCTTCAGTTGGTCATTATGGGCTGTTTTTACAGGTAATTTACCGCTCAATTTACCGCTCTTCAGGTGACATCTCAGTAATGTCTCAAAGCTCAGCAAATATTCCTCATGAAATGATCTGAGCTGCTCTATGAATTAATTTTACAGCTCTTTATACTGTGTGACAACTATTGACTCATTTGTGTCTATTTTTAAGGAAAATTTTATTTTGAAACAAAAAAATTTTCATATACTAATTAAAATTAAAATGAGCATAAATTAAATGTAGTAAAACAAATACTATAATGATAAATATTTAAAATTGATTAAAAATTTGAAAGATGTTTGCATGACATCAATCAGAATTTATTTTCCAACTAAAAATAAATAAAAATTAAAACTTTCTATTCATAAAAATATATATTTTTTAAATTTAATATAAAATATTTATGTTGTAAATATGCTTCATTTTCATAAAAATATAAAAAATTTAAGTATTTTAATATAAACATTATAAAAGTTGAAGCACTAAAATGACTAACCATAAATAAATAAAGCAGAAATATAAATAAATGTAATAGTTTTATGTTAAAGCACTAAAATGACCAACTAAAAATAAATTTAATAAAATTAAAACTTTTTATCTTCATTAAAATATAAAAGATGAATAAATATAAAATATTTTAATAATATAAACATTATAAAAGTTGAAGCGCTAAAATTAAAAATGTATATACATTTAAATATCGAAATTGATATATTGAAATATAAATACATTTAATCTAAATAAATGTTATAGTTTTATGTTTATGTATGTTCTTAAAAATATAAAAAATATATTTATATAAAATATTTTAATAATATAAACATTATACATTATAAACATTTCTGCAGGTCTTAAAATGTGTTAATTCACCCTTACACAAATCGCAGAAAGTCTTAAATTCATAAAGCAAAACAAAACAAATATCTGTACAAATATTGAAACATCTGTAAATCAAGATACATTTCCTTGCAATGCAAATGTAATATGATGATCAGAGAAATGTACGTAAGAGCAAATACATGAATCTGTCAATGAGTTATGAACACATCCCTTGTGAATTAGGCTCTGTTTCAGCTCACTGGCAGATATTTGTTCTTGTTTTAATCACAAACTCACTCCATTTCTATCAATTTCACAGAAAACAAGACTTCATATCTCAGTAAATCCTGATTTAAGAATCTTTAGACATTTGTACTGGAAAATAAGTCAAAAATACTGAGGAAGAACAGCACTTCTGTGCAGTGTTCGCTCTAAATATATTGATAGCGCGAGCTCTTTCACAGGGTCACGGTGTCATGTCGTATAGGGAAGACGGGGCCAGAACTCCTGTGTCTGATATCAAGCCGTCTCCGAACACCACGCCACTGAAATACAGCTCAGAAATTACTAATGCAAGCAATCCCTGTTCTCGTGGCGCTCCGCTCTCGTTTTTCATCATAAATAAACTTGACAGCATGAAATGCATCTGTTTACATGACCCCTACATTACTGTAGTGACCGCAAACATGCATGAATGCCACTGCGTTAGAGCATTTACTCTAAACACACTGTGCAAGTGAAACATTTCACAAAAGGAAAGTTCTTTTTATTTTGGAAAGCTAAAACAATAGATATAAGTGTCCAGATATTTTAGAGTCACTGCATGCATTAAATGCGTTTTGTATTGAAATTAAGAAATAAAAATTTATATTAATAGTAAATAGAAAACAAATTAGAAATGTTGCCTGGGCAAATTAATAAAATAATAATAAATGTAATTTAATAAATACATTTAGTAAAATTATTATTAAAACTGAAATAAAAATATATTTAACCTATACATAAATTAAATAGGTTTCAGTTGAAGCACTAAAATTACTAACTAAAAATGAATAAATAAATAAAACAGAAATAAAAATAAGTTTAAATTAAGTTTATTTATTTATTCACTTTTAGTTAGTAATTTTAGTGCTTCAACTGAAACCTATTTAATTTATTTATAGGTTAAATATTTTATTTCAGTTTTAATTATGGTTACTAATTTTACTGCCTCAACTTAAACTTAATTTATTTAGGTTAAACTTATTTTTATTTCTGTTTTATGTTGAAGCACTAAAATTACTGTCTAGAAATGAATAAAAATTAAAACTGAAATAAATTAAATTTTACCTAAATAATTCAATAATTTTAAGTTGAGGCACTAAAATTAGTAACCATAAATTAAAACTGAAATAAAAATATGTTTAACCTAAATAAATGTACTAAGATTAAGTTAAAGCTTTAAAATTACTAACCAGAAATCAATAAATAATTAAAAAATGAGAGTAAATTGAACCTATGAATAAATTAAATAGGTTGAAGCACTAAAACGAATAAATCATTAAAACTGAAATAAAAATAAGTTTAACCTAATAAATGTACTGAGTTTAAGTTTAAGCGCTAAAATTACTAACTAAAAATAAATATTTCAGCTGAAACCGAAATCAAAATAAATGTAACTTTAAATGTTGCAAAATAGTGTTAAAAAAAAAAAAAGAATAAAAGTTAAAGCTAGAAATTATTATGAAACATAAATAAAATCTAATTCAAAATCTGTTTATGTTAAAGATACATTTCTGTCCAGGAAATTAAATAAAATTTAAATTGAACAATAGTACATAAATAATAATACTAAAATAATGGTGTTGGATTTACTGAAATTGATATAAAATGTCCCAGATAATTACAACAACAAAACAAAAGCCAAGTAACGCACTGAATTAAACATGAAACTCTGAAGTAGAAAGACTGAAATAGCATTTTCTTTTTTGGACAATAATTTGTTATTGAATATTATATTTCAATATTATTTTTGAATAATAATGTGTTTGTGTCTCACTGTGTGCTGAATGAAGTGTCTAACAGTGATTGTGTCGTGTGGGCGGCTGGCGCTGGCGGCAGGAAACAAGGCGGAGAGGAAAGTGACACTGCGGGTCACTGGTGCCACGCTGATGCCCGCCGGGGGCCGATCTGACACGTTTGCTCTGGAAGATTCATTCCTGCTGCGTGAAGCGTGAGCCGTCGGGCCGCTGCGAGACATTCTCTGAGTGATGATGCTGGAGAGTTGTGATTATTCAGCACCTGCTGTCCGCTTGTGCTGCTGAACTGCCTCATGGGAGTCACGTTTATTGTGCGCGTCTCAAAGAGTTGGTGAACAATAGCGTTTATCGCAGTGTTCGATTCATGAATCATTTTTCCTCCAGTAGGTTAATGGAGTGTGCCGCGCTCATTTGCAATCGCTCTTGTGTTATCGTCACATCCAAAAAGTCATCGGGAGAAAAATAGGTGCATTTGTTTAACTGCGCCTGACAACCACTAGATCAATCACACATCTCTCTTTCAGACTCAGTGCCTGAAGTGTCGAAAATTACCATTCTTCTTCTTCAGTGACAAGATGTACCTGAGCTTTCAATCGTTTACACATTCTGTCTCTATCACTTTAAAGTTTAAGTCCATCACACAAGACATAAATGGTGTTTGCAAACTGAGTTCAAATACATAATTGGTTCAACTGTTCATATTATCACATATATATTTTTTTTTCCCGCCCTATTTTTATATTTTAAATCACATTTCCTCCCCATTCTGATGCTCAGTTTGAACTTCGTCTTGACAATGTCTACATGT
>JAGHMJ010000032.1:27500-135000 GCA_018749465.1 Paracanthobrama guichenoti | reverse complement strand
CCCAATCAACCTGAATATATATATATATATATATATATATATATATATATATATATATATATATATATATATATATATATATATATATATATATATATATACACACACAGTTAAGGTCAGAATTATTGGCACCCCTGGTAAATATTATCAAAGATGGCTGTGAAAATAAATCTGCATTGTTTATCCTTTTGATCTTTCATTCAAAAAATTAGCAAAATTCTAACCTTTCATTGAAGTAAAACTTCAATTAAATTAAAACTAGGGGTAAAATTAAAACTAGGAGGTAAACTCACATTATAAAATAAATGTTTTTTTCTAATATAGGTTGGAGACAATTATTGGCACCCCTAGACAATATCTCTGAAGTATATTCCCATTCATATTTAAATTTTTAGCACACCTGTGTGACTAGAAGCATGAAATTGTCCAGCCATGACTTCCTGTTCCACAGGAGTATAAATATGAGGAAACACAAAGCCAAATTCCCTTAATCATCATCACAATGAGTAAAACCACAGAATATATTTCTGATGTGCAGCAAAAGATTTTAAGAAGTTCCAATCAACTAAAGAAGTTCTGAATCTTCCTGGAAGAGGACGTGTGTCTGTATCGTCCTAATGCACGAGAGGAGGAGAGTTTGAGTGGACAAAGACTCTCCAAGGGTCACAGATGGAGATTCGCAGAGATTAGTTGAGTCTTGGGGTCAGAAAGCCTAACCCCTACATCACCACATGTTGTTTGGGAGGGTTTCAAGAAAAATCCTCCATGCTCATCCAAAAACACAAGTTTTTAGCAGCAAACACCAAAAGTACCTCATGCCCACGGTTAAATAAACTGCTGGATCTTTAATATTGTGGGCTTATTTTTTTGTTGGAGGTCCCGGACATCTTCTTCAGATACATGGAATCATGGATTCTAGCAAATATCAACTGATAAATCAAAACTTGATCGCCTCTGCTGGAAATCTTGGATCTTCCATCAGTACCCATGATCCAAAATCAACTCAAAATGAAGCTTCTGCCATGGCCATCCCAGTATACACATTTTTTTTTTTTTTAGAAAATGGGCGAGGGTTTCGCTGTATAAGACCCTATTCCTCGTCTGAGATCGTGCAGAGCCTCTGATTCCCTTTGAAACTGCATTGATTTGGACCTTCAACCGTTGGTTGCCATTACAATCCATTATGTGGAGAAAAATCCTGAAATGTTTTCCTCAAAAAACTTTATTTTCGACTGAAGAAAGAAAGACATGAACATCTTGGATGAGATTGGGGTGAGTAAATTATCAGGAAATTTTCATTTTGAAGTGAACTAATCCTGTAACAGAAGGTTCTCATCAAAAATGATGGTCATGCTATCATGAACACATGCTGAAATGTTTTCTCCAACTCAACTGTTCTTGAATCCCCTACTTTTAATTGAACGTCCATCATTTGTGTTTGCTGTCCGGATCTTTCTGCATTATAGGCTGGTTCTGGTTTGGTTCTTCTTGCTGTCTTTGCATCCGGTGTGCGCCGTCAGCCGTGACCTGCAACTTTCACTTCCGATTTAGTGTTTGCAGCTCAAAGCCACTACATAGTGCTGACTGCGACAAATGAGAGCATGTTTTCATGGCATTTTACAGCTCCACATTCAGCTGGCCAGAGCCCTGATCCCCAGTGACAGGAATTACTTACTGGACCGGATCTGACCGGCGCTCTTTCAGATACGAGTCACCTTCACCTTCAACCTGAATCTGTGGATGCCGTTTCCCTGATATCACGTTTGTGTTCTAAAGATGCTTTCAAGCATTCTATTTTAGTTGTTGGAACATTATCATGTCCAGATTACACTTCAGTGACACACTTCAGCTTTAAAGGCCGTTAAACAGTGTTTGTCTTAATGTTTTCTCTGAACCGATGCAAACTAAATCAGTAGTAATTGTGATTATGAACTTCACCTTGACATCATGGCGTTCCGTACATCTCATCCCAACCTGTTCAGTGGTCGTGTGTGTTTTGAGGGGTACATTTATTAATGAAATTGGTGGCAGTTGCTTCAAAGACACCCTGTTTCTCAGCTGGGTGAGGATGCTGAATTTAATCAGCATCCTTTGACTTTGACTTTGACTTTGACTTTGACTTAATCGCATATGGGCCTGTGAGGGAAAACTCATTGTTTTCTCATTTAGTGATATTTGACTCAACATAAATTGTTTATGAAATGCATTTACATTAATGCATTTAGCAGATGCTTTAATCCAAAGCATCTTCAGCAATTCATAAGAATTGAACCAACAATATTTGTAATTTGTAAGTGTTGCACTCTTGCCTTCTGATGATTTTAAATGGCATTTATCAAGAAAAATCTATTTTTAAAGAATGAAATTTTTTATAAATGCTTATGCTGCGTTCATGCTATACTATTTTAAATTTTTATATGAAATATTTCCCCACGTTTTACTCTTAAATTGTAAGAACATCAAAGCCATAAATCTAAACAAGTTGTGTCCTAAATTTGAGGTTGATATCACAAAAAAAAGAGCTTTCAGTTAGATTTTGTTTGGGGCGCAGTACCAAAATGTTCCACTAGATGAAATTACAGGTTTTTTTCAGTCGCTAACAAGCGTTTGTCCAACCAGTTGTCACATTTTCAAAACTCTAAACATAATTAGCACAGCATCGGTGTTTTGTGGCCGTACCGTTCACACATTTCATGTCGTTTTCACACAATATGCAGTCAGTGAACACATTTCACAATGCTTACATTTTCTTAACAGACAAGCTATACCTCCCAACAAAATTATGGATTGTTTTTGTAGTATTTACGAATGTTAACATACAACATCCCACAATAGCAAAAACAATATTCCAAACCTTAGATACAGTATAAAAACCTCTGCTTCTGCAATGAAACAAAACATGGGGACCTTTGTAATTACCTGGGACAATGTGGCTTTCCATCATTCGCAAGCGATAACAACATGGTTTGCAGTCCACCCAAGACTGGTGAGTCTCTTCCCTGTTCACCTTTCCTCAACCCCATAGAGGAGTTCTCTTCTGCATGGAGGTGGAAGGTTTATGACCATCAGCCACATGACCAGATGTCCCTCATTGAAGCCATGGCAGGGACATCAGTTCATGATTGCCAAGGGTGGATCCGACATACCGAGCGGTTTTATCCCAGGTGCATGTGATGTTGATGAAAACATGTGGCCTAACCCTGAAGATCACAGAGATTAGATACAGTAATTCTGTACTTTTTTTAAATTTTCTTCACTGTAAGCAATACTGTAAAACTTTTTCTGTTCTGTCATACCGTGTTTCTACTATACCTCCTGTAGTAAAAAAAAACTGATTTACTTTTTACTGGAATGCTTTTGAATGTGAACATTATTGTACATGTGGACATACAGTTCCCAACCAAGAAATTTAGTGTAAAAACGGTGGATTGCATGTTTTGCATGCAAATACCTGTAAAACTGAAACACAAAAGTCTATGCAGTTTCTGTAATGTCAACAATAGCCAGTATTTTGAAACCGGGTGTACTTTGATTGACTGCATGTACCTTGTGAAGTGAAAACAAGTGTTATTCTTTGACAGAATTATTTCATTTTGAGTCAGATTTCCAGTGTTTTGGTAAAGTTAGTGTGTGCAGAGAAAGATGTGCTCTATTTTGAAATGAAGAGTTAGTATATATTTAACAAAATGTGTTTTTGAGAAGAAAATTATCCATTTGGCCATTTGTGTTTTGTAGGTGTGAGTGTGTGTTAAGACTTTAGGAAAAGTATCTGAAGTATGGGTAAGTGCTTGTTAGCGATTGAAAAAAAACTGTAATTTCCCATTCATCTCCAGTTCAAATAATTTTTGACACCGAACAATACAAGTGTGACTATTTCTTTTTTTCAGGACCATTTATCCTTTTTGAATCATATCCATTATTTTTGTGTGTGTGTGTGTTCATACACTCTCAAAAATGCTGGGTTAAAAACAACCCAAGTTGGGTTGAAAATGAACTAACCCAGCAATTGGCTTGTTTTAACCCAGTGATTAGGTTGTTTTAAGCAAGCATTTAACCCAACCACTGGGTTAAAACAACTCATTTACTGGGTTAAAACAACCCAATCACTGGGTTAGTCCATTTTCAACCCAACTTGGGTTGTTTTTAACCCAGCATTTTTTAGAGTGTACAGCAAGTGCCAACATCTTCACCAAGTTACGTACCATTCCAATTAAGTAAAAAATTCTAAAACAAAATTTTACGACCAAAAAACGACCAAAAAAGGTCAAGTTGACTAAACGTAACATTTTAAGGCAGCATGAACACTTTGTTGAAACATAAATTTTTGTCACCGTGCATGTTTGACAGCATGTTTGCTGTAGCTCATCTGTGTTAAAGGCCACCTATTATGCCCTTTTTTACAAGATGTAATATAAATCTCCGGTGTCCCCAGGATGTGTGTGAAGTTTCAGCTCAAGATACCCCACAGATAATTTATTATAGCTTGTCAAATTTGCGTCTATTTGGGCATGAGCAAAAACATGTTTTTGTGTGTGTCCCTTTAAATGCAAATGAGCTGCTGCTTTCCGCCCCCTTTGCAGTGGCTCCTTTAGCTTCAGATACAACGTCAACAACAAAACAGGCGAATCTCTCACACCTGGACATTTCTGAATGGTTGGATACATTTATGTAACGTTAGTTGTTGTGGAGTTACGTTGATTCAACTCATCAACTAGCATGTACCGTCATGTTAATCTTACGAAGAGATTGCAAGTCTGCAAGGTCTGATTGTAAGTATTTTAAATTGCTTGTGATTTAGATCAGAATTGATCTTACCTAACCTGAGAATAATAAAAAATAAGGTGAAGGTGTTTAATTACACACCATAAAACAACATAAACACAGTCGGTTATGTGTGTGAACGTAAAGAAGTGGCATGTGTGTATTAGATCTGTGTATTAAAGTGACAGCAGTATAATATACAGTATCTCCTGCTGTATCTGCTGTTAATATGATCAAACAAAAATCACTCACTGCTCTCGACTGAATAACTTTAGTAGCTTTAATAAGAACACATTTCTGACTTGAATGCTCTGGCGAGGAGATAAACATGGCGGACTGTGTAGGGCTCACTGAGGGCGGAGTCTATGCTAATAGGGCGGAGTTGCATAGAAACGGCAGACGGCTTATTCTGAGACACTGATTATAATTTATGGGGATTTTTATCATTATAGGGTGATTGTGTACACACACTGCCGACACACATTTATGTTCAAAGTGAATTTTGCATAAAAGGTCCCCTTTAAACTTAAGTGTGTAATTCATTCGTCACTGTTTGCGTTGAAGCCGATAAATGAATGATGCCTCAAATTGAACTTTATTTTATTGCACTGATTATGATTGTCTGATTATGAGACTGCATTGCACTTCACTTCCTCTTGTCTGCAATGTGAAATCCAGGACAGCTGTCTTGTAATGTCTTCATATTTAATGTGTTGAGCATACTCGCGCTGAAACGTTTCATGTTCGCTCACTTCGCTGCACTTCCTGTAAACGCCAAACTGTGTTCTGCTGCTTTTCCTGAACACATTGTTTGTGCTAATGAGCAGAATCGTCAGCTAACCTGATCTTGACCTTAACCAACCCGGACTTACCCGCTCCTGGCATGTGCACTAGTTACTGCATCATGTTTCTGACCCTGAACAACATTAATATTTAAGGGTTAAATATTGATTTGATCTCTCTTCTGGCACAAATGCTCAGTGTGGGCCGTCTGATTGAATCAGGGCTTGATTTATGAGCGAGCTTTAGTTTAGCGTTCTCTAAAGGCCTGTCGTGGTTTATTTGGAGATGTCACTGTGATAAGGTCATCTCCTCACCGCTCTCAGACAGGTTTGTTCAAGTAAACACCAGCCTGGATGGGATCTCAAAGGTGGCCTGCTGAAATCTTCCCGGCGGGAACCTTCTCAGAACGTTCTGGCAATGTTTTCTCCAAGTTGAACAAACGTTCCAGTCGTGTTCATACAACTTCTGGTCTTTAATAATGCTCTCAAATCATTAGCACAATTTATTTATTTATTTTTATCTGAAACATTTTAGTTGGGCATCTAACATTTTTGAAATGTAATTTTGTTTCGAATTTTCAGAGAACATTCCAAAGTAACATTGAATGTAAAATGATGAAATGGAATGTTTCTGTAACATTCGCACAACCAAGAAAAATGTTTTTACAACGTGAAAAAAAAAGGGATTCCAAGAACATTCAAAAATAACGTTTTCATAACTGAAAGGGAATGTTATAGCAAAATGTATTTTATTAGCTGGGATTGTGTTTCCATAAATTAAACCGCTGCATGTGCAATGCTGTGAAATCAATGTCAAATCAAAATAATGTGTTTTAAGAGAAAAATCTGAGGCAAAGTTGATACATTTGATACAAAAATAATTTTTATTCAAATATTGAATGTTCAGATATTTTTACTGAACACATTATCAGTACTAATGCTTCACAAATTAATTGTTGCGATGCTAAAAAAATCCTGGTAACACTTTACAATATGCATTAATTCATGCTTAACTAATGCACAGATAATCATGAGTTCATGTGTGACTCATGAAGAACTAAACCATTTATTAATGATCACTGCATCAGCAACTAATGACGATTCTATATGATTCATAGATTAAATAATATATTAATTGCTATTCATTAAATATGCCATCATGTATTAATTCCCTAATAACATATTATTTTAACTAATAATGTAAATGAATGCATTGTCCCCAATGGGTCAAAGCCATGCATTTCAACTTCCAGCTGTCTGCTTTAATTAATCATTAGCTAACGATTCGCAAAGGTATCATTATGTTATGACTTTACTTGCTGAGGCACATGACTATTAAGTAATATGTAATTGTGGTTGTGGCTTTTTAATTTAGTTAATAGTCATGTGATTAGTGAACTCATGGTTTAGTTCTTCATGAGTCACTCATTAACTCATGATTATCTGAGCATTAGTTAAGCATGAATTAATGCATATTAGAGCACCCGTATTATATTGTAAAGTGTTACCGAAATACTTAAATCATTTAAATAAGATGTGTTAGTATTCAAATTACTATAAAGAGGATTAGGGTTAAGCAATAATAAAAAAATAAAACCATCTCAAGATTAAAGTCATTATAATGCAAGATTAAATTCATATACGATTTTGTAAAATCATAACATTTTGAAAAAGTGTGAATAATATTTAGTTTAGTTAGGAATAAAAGTCAACTTTACTTGAGAATGTTTAATTAAAGCCACCTAGAATTGTGTGTAGCCTTCAAAACAATTTACCAGCAATTTCTACTCCAAGTTTTTTCAGTGTGTATGAAACATGACTGCATCCTCTGAACAATACATCCTCCTTTGAGTTCATCATAAATCACTGACTTCAAGAGGCAAACCAGAGCTGTAAAAATGTGAATATTCACATTAAGGTCGTTTGAGGTCATGCAACAATTTGATGAATTGCAGTTATTGCATAAATTAGCAACGGATTAGGGAAAGAGTAATTTATCTGCACTCTCTCCGCAGAACGTCCTCAAGTTTTACTCTTTGATAATAAGACTGTCCTGTTGGTTTTATCGGAGGGGTGAATGACGACGTGCTCTGTGTAAATGTGTTTTTTTTATCTCTCATCGGGGTGGAATAAAAATGATTCAATGCGTGTATTATTACAGCGTAATGATGATTCTACACAGTTGCATGCTGTTTTGATATCAGGCACAGTGTTCGCTGTTCACATGGAAACATATGTGCTCAAGGATTGTTGTAACTTTCATTAAATAATTATTATTCCAGCAAATATAGAAATATTTCCTTATATCTCCAGTAATGCAATGAAGGTCAATACCACGTAATGTTGATTCTCAGTCTAAGACAATCATATGATTTGTCAGTGATTTAATTAATGACTCTCGATTAACACGTTCTCATAATAATTAACAGGATTTTAAAGCAAACGTTGAACATTTATATCATATAAAGAATGATAGGGTATAGAATCCTGCACTGCAGTCTCTGTTTTGTCCACTAGATGTCAAGAGTACTTTATTTATAATCAGAAGACGGTTTATATGAATTTGTGTTTTGTTCCAGATGATGAAAAAAGAACATTGTTTTCATTCTCCTAATCTGACATGACAAATGCATGCTATATTGATGGCCACAGGTGTCTCGGAAATAATAATAATAATAATAATAAAGCATTTTATTAATTAATAACTAATTGTACATTAAAAATGGCATTACTAAATTTGCTTACAACTTAATTAATCTATAAATAGACTAAATTACAAATATTTATTTGATATTTTAATGGGTAATGAAACTACACTAAAGTAATTAGTGTGTGTGTGTGTATATATATATATATACTGATCAGGCATAACATTATGACCCCTGGCAGGTGAAGTGAATAACACTGATGATCTCTTCCTCACGGCTCCTGTTAGTGGGTGGGATATATTAGGCAGCAAGTGAACATTTTGTCCTCAGGGTTGATGTGTTAGAAGCAGGAAAAATGGGCAAGCGTAAGGATTTGAGCGAGTTTGACAAGGGCCAGATTGTGATGGCTAGACGACTGGGTCAGAGCATCTCCAACACTGCAGCTCTTGTGGGGTGTTCCCGGTCTGCAGTGGTCAGGATCTATCAAAAGTGCTCCAAGGAAGGAACAGTGGTGAACCGGCCACAGGGTCATGGGCGGCCAAGGCTCATTAATGCACGTGGGGAGCGAAGGCTGGCCCGTGTGGTCCAATCAAACAGACGAGCTACTGGAGCTCAAACTGCTCAAGAAGTTAATGCTGGTTCTGATAGAAAGGTGTCAGAATACACAGAGCATCTCAGTTTGTTGTGTATGGGGCGGCATAGCCGCTGACCAGTCAGGGTGCCCATGCTGACCCCTGTCCACCGCCGAAAGCACCAACAGTGGCACGTGAGCATCAGAACTGGACCACGGAGCAATGGAAGAAGGTGGCCTGGTCTGATGAATCATGGGTTCTTTTACATCATGTGGATGGCCGGTGCGTGTGCGTGGCTTCCCTGGGGAACACATGGCACCAGGATGCACTATGGGAAGAAGGCGAGCCGGCGGAGGCAGTGTGATGCTTTGGGCAATGTTCTGCTGGGAAACCTTGGGTCCTGCCATCCATGTGGATGTTACTTTGACACGTACCACCTACCTAAGCATTGTTGAGACCATGTACAGCCTTTCATGGAAACGGTATTCCCTGGTGGCTGTGGCTCTTCCAGCAGGATAATGCTCCTGACACAAAGCACAAATGCTTCAGGAATGGTTTGAGGAGCACAACAAGTTTGAGGTGTTGACTTGGCCTCCAAATTCCCCAGATCTCAATCCAATCGAGCATCTGTGGGATGTGCTGAACAATCCCACAGATGCTCAAAAGTCCGATCCATGGAGGCGCCACCTCGCAACTTACAGGACTTAAAGGATCTGCTGCTAACATCTTGGTGCCAGATACCACAGCACACCTTCAGGGGTCTAGTGGAGACCACGCCTCGACGGGTCAGGGCTGACACAATATTAGTATATTCTTCAGGTCATAATGTTATTCCTGATCGATATATATTGTTAAAAATAGCTGATGATTTGATGACTCAAAATCCTTTCCATTGCAGTAAATGTGGATTGCAAAGAGGATAAAATAGATAAAAATGCAATTAACAGTTAAATCTATGTGCATCCTGGTGGAATTGATGTCTTTTCCCACTCAAATGCATGAAGCGTGTTTGTTTAGTTTGAGTTATGGTTCGTGCATCCCTAAGCTGAACATGTTGCATCAGTCTCGCTGAAATATTGATGAACAGCAAACAAACAGGTGGAGTGAGCTCTCGGTCAGTCTGAAGCGCTCCAGTAGAGGGCAGTGTGTCACACCACACACTCACTGACCAGTTAAAACCTGAGTATCTTCTGAAGACTGTGAAATCACAGTGAAATCACAGTGACACATCAAAGTAAGACATTCGCTCTCTTAAATCTGACTCATTGTACAAACACAATCAGTTGAATAGCGGCATGAGCACGGCTGCCATTCTAGTGCAGGCCGTCCTGTCTCGTCTCCTTTGGTCCCCACTGACCTCATTACAATGTGGCTTACAGCCAGAGCCAGTGTCACTTTTATTTACAGCTTCATATAGCAAAATAACGCTGATTTTCCAGGTTGCATGCAATTTCTGCACATATATATCCATCAGAACTTTTTGGGTTTTCCAAATGCATTGAATAAAATGTGTTTTTATTTCCTTCTCCAAATGCATGTTTTGGCTGTTAAAGATTACAGAGAAATCAAATCACCATTCCACTAAAATGACAGAAAACACCCAGTTCATCAGCGTAGTTGTTAACTGATGCCGATCAGCAGTGATGTGTCTGAGCGTGTGAATTATATAATGACTTTCAGGAGGCTGAACTTATTAAAATGAATCTCTAGGTGATTTTTTTTTGTGGCACGATCTGTTGAGGTTTCTCTTGCATGACACAAATAGTTTTTGACAATTAAATGCAACATTAAATCAAAATATTATTATGGTGGTTAATGATACACTGAATGAGTACATGGTATTCCAGTGTATTGCAAAGATTACCATGGAATTGCCAAGGTATAATTACCAAAACTCTATTAATACCATGGTATTTTTGATATGTTTTTGTATGTGAATGCACAAAAAGCCTTTAAAAAAATTTGAAAGTTGTTTATATCTACTCTTCCATTAACATACAGAAGCCATCATATCAGATTAAAAAAAAATATATATTAATTTGATACCGCAGACATATGTTTATATTATGCAGTATGAGACAAAAGCTCCTGCAAACAAAAGCATTAAAGTGGATTTGTGTAACACTTAATTGGCACACACAGAGAAGATCTGATCAGATTATTATTATTTTTTATACACGAAGGCTGGCCCGTGTGGTCCGATCAAACAGACGAGCTACTGGAGCTCAGATTGCTCAAGAAGTTAATGCTGGTTCTGATAGAAAGGTGTCAGAATACACAGAGCATCTCAGTTTGTTGTGTATGGGGCGGCATAGCCGCTGACCAGTCAGGGTGCCCATGCTGACCCCTGTCCACCGCCGAAAGCACCAACAGTGGCACGTGAGCATCAGAACTGGACCACGGAGCAATGGAAGAAGGTGGCCTGGTCTGAGGAATCACGTGTTCTTTTACATCACATGGATGGCCGGGTGCGTGGCTTACCTGGGGAACACATGGCACCAGGATGCACTATGGGAAGAAGGCAAGCCGGCGGAGGCAGTGTGATGCTTTGGGCAATGTTCTGCTGGGAAACCTTGGGTCCTGCCATCCATGTGAATGTTACTTTGACACGTACCACCTACCTAAGCATTGTTGCAGACCATGTACACCCTTTCATGGAAACAGTATTCCCTGGTGGCTGTGGCTCTTCCAGCAGGATAATGCTCCTGCCACAAAGCACAAATGCTTCAGGAATGGTTTGAGGAGCACAACAACGAGTTTGAGGTGTTGACTTGGCCTCCAAATTCCCCAGATCTCAATCCAATCGAGCATCTGTGGGATGAGCTGAACAAACAAGTCCGATCCATGGAGGCCCCACCTCGCAACTTACAGGACTTAAAGGATCTGCTGCTAACATCTTGGTGCCAGATACCACAGCACACCTTCAGGGGTCTAGTGGAGTCCATGCCTCGACGGGTCAGGGCTGTTTTGGCAGCAAAAGTGGGACCAACATAATTTTTTTAGGTCATAATGTTACGCCTGATCGGTGTAAGTATGTTTAACTTAATCCACTTACTTACAGTACACCCACATAAGGCAAAATATACTTTTCTGCTTTGAAACAATGTGTATTGTGAAAAGCGCTATACAAATACATTTGAATAGACTTAAAGTGAAAAAAAAAATCAAGCTCAAGTTCCTGTGCGCGAGTTAATATTAACATAATTAATCACTGTCCAGACGTCAAGCACAACACAGGAGCTCCAATAAGATTGTGCGCAGACTGCTTTCACAACACAAGCCTCCGCCGGAGCTCAAAGCCAGCCTCTAATTTAGTCAAGGTCACTTGACTAACCTGTCAGACCTCTCAGATGTGTGATCAGTGAAGCTTTCAGCAGCCTGTGCGCTCGATCCAAACATCTGCTCTGCACACGTCTGTTGTCTGCGTTGTGTGTTCAGCATCTGTGCATCTTATTTAAAGTTGATTAACATGTGTAAGACGTTATGCATCACTTTATTGACTGCGATCACAAAGTACTCTACTAGAAAACACTTAATAAAACGAATAGTTCCACTCCTTGATTCTGATTGGTTGAGACAGGTACGAAGACATTGTAAATTACTCTATAACCTGTGACCTCATTACATCAGTATTACTGCGCCACTGCGTCTGTGTGGTTCTGCGCTTCCATGTATTATGTATTTCAGAAAAACTAATGCTGCGTACAAAATCACCTACTTATACTATGCCCTAAAATTATGTTCTGTCCTGTGAAGAAAAAGTACATACTTTGAGTGTGTAGCAGAAGAGTAGGCAAGGCTTTGGGAAAAACTGTGTCTATAATGGACAGCTCTGTCGCTTAGTTACGTGTGTCCTGCCCTGTCAATCATCTTGTCACAGTGAAGTCCTCCTACATTCAATTTCATTTAATTTCCCACCCTTTCGGAGAGAAATGTAGCAGCATGTTGATCTACCAGTCGTTGGTCTTTCATGCGGAGACTCTCCTCATGTGTTTGCATAATGATACATTTAAAGGCCCCCTGAAATCAAAACTGACGTTTTTTAGCTTTTAGTATGAATATATAGCCTTAAGCCTCGTGCACGCTTATCACCAGCGTTTTTCGACGTGTCTTTGCGTCCATACCAAAAACGATTTTCACCTTTTACATTTGTCATTTGTAAAATAAATTTTGATGTTTGTACTAGAAAACAAGACAAAAAATAGCAAATCTTTTTTTGCAGAGTAACACTGTAAGGTCTGATGTAACAGTGACCCATGTCTTTGTTTTCTCTTGCAATAGGAGCCGATCAATGTCAGGGGTCGGAATGACAAGGATAAACACGAGGGAAGGAGCGACAGAAACAAACAGAGAGCAGAAGGAAAGCATGATGGGACTCAGACTGGAAGAGGGTCAGTGCTGCTATTTTTGGCATCTTGGATAATACAATGAATGTACGTGGGATGTGTGATACAGTGGGTGATTTTCAGCTGTTAGTTCCTGTATTTATTGAATATCTGCAGTAAGCAGCAGGTCATTGTGTCACTTCACATCAGCTTTTTTCTCCTTATGATTTTGTTTTTATGGCTTAATGCGAGAGTGTATTGCCACAAAAACTGCATTCTGGATGTTTTTCATGGTAAATTCATGGCTAATTTTTATTTTCAACACATTTGCTGCATGATGAGTTAGATGTTATCGTTTTGTATATAACTAGATGAGTAAAGTTTGATGACACACTCTGAAGTTGGCTTGAGAAAGCCAGACCAGAAAGTCTGAAAAAGATTTGAAAGCTTGAAGGTTTTACGTTTGAAGTTTAAAGTTTGAATGGTTTGAAGGCAATAAAGTCAGAAAAACAGATTGCATTAACAGATAGCCATTTTTAGCATTAGTTAACATGTTGATAGCATGATTTAACATGTTGCTAGCATTAATTAGCATTTGGCATGTATTAACATGAATTACCATGTTTTAGCATGATTTAGCATATGGTGCTTGCATGTTTTAGCATCACAATTTAACAATTTGCTAGCATTTTTAGCTTGTTGCTAGCATGAATTAGGATGTTGTTAACATGAATTAGCATGTTGTTAACATGATTTAGCATTATGTAGCATGTTGCTACCATGATTTAGCATGTTACTAACATGTTAACATGAATTAGCATTATTTGGCATGTTTTGGCACCAATGTTGCTAACAAGAATTAGCATGTTTAACATTTTGTTAGCATGGATTAGCATATTGCTAGCATGATTTAGCATGTTGCCATCGCGTTTTTTTTAGCATTTTTTCTCTCAAGCCAACTTTAACATACACTACTGTTTAGGGTCGGGAAGATTATTTACTATTTCTGAAAGTCTCTTCTGCTCACCATGGTTGCATTTATTTGATGAAAAATACAGTAAAAACAGTAAAAATCAGCTGTTCTCTATGTGAATATATAGTAAAGTGTAATTTATTCCTGTGATCAAAGCTGAGTTTATCATCATTACTTCAGTCTTCAGTGTCACATGATCCTTCACTAATCACTCTCAGATGAGGATCTGATGATCAACACACATTTATGATTATTAGCAATGTTGAAAACAGTTGTACTGATTCATATTTCTGTGGAAACTATGAAAGATGATTTTTTTTCTGGATTCTTTGATGTTCAAAGTTCAAAAGAACAGCATTTATTCGTAATAGAATCTTTTGTAACAACTGTCACTGTTGATCATTCCATCGTTGCTGAGTAAAGTATTTAAATCTAGCTGACCCCAACAGTAGTGTATATTGCAGGACTGACTGTTGCTAGGCAACACTACACCCCATGCATCCCATAATAACACAGAATGCTGTTAGCCACATGCTATTTTTTTTAGAAGTTGGTTAGTTTTTACTGTACTTTCAATTCTTGACTGTTTTTTTTTTTTTTCCTATCTAACTTTCAATCTTCTTCCAAAAACCTAAAAATACAACACCTTATTATTCATATTTCCTTGATCCTCATTTTTTCCCTGAGGTTTATGTTGGATTTGGGATTGGTCATGGGTATCAGCGTCTCTGGTTTAGATCAGGATTTTTTTCAACGCTTGAATAAGTTTTGAGAGATGAAATGTGTTCAGAGTCCATGAAATTTATGTAAGACATGCGGCTCACCACGAAACCATTTCACTCCCTTAACTCGGTCAGAGCGATTCAATGGACAACCTGTAATGTCCTTCTGATGGAAACCAGAAGCTTCATCATCTCACAGGTGTGACATGACTGGCCCTGAGCCAGACGCGAAGAGATGAGATGCTTTTCAATACAGTACAAAAGATTTCCAGTACAACTCCAAGAGACGAGCAGGATTAGGCTCAGAATGTCTCTGAGATACTGGAGCACAAGTTTCCTTTTCTTATTAATCACCTCTTGTTTATGTTTGTGCTGACGGTGATCGTGTTTAGCTCAAATGAACAAAGACTTCGTTCAAATACCTGGATGACCTGAAGTCAATTACGTTTTGCAAATGAGACTGAGACAAGTCAGCAGTGAGAGTTACACAGAATACAAGATCAGCTCACTGTAGTGTCTAACGACTGAGACTTTGTATTATGTGTCTTTTTAGATCTCAAATGTTGTCATATAAATAATGTTATTATTGTGTTTTATCTGTTTTATCACACCGCTTCTCATGTGTTTGGGAAAGCGTTTGAGAAGCAGCAAGATCGTGTGCCATATAAAAAATGGATTTACACACTTATCGTGCATGCTTATCACCGTATTTCGATATGTTTTTCGGCGTGTCTGTGTTCATACCGAAACTATTTTCACTGCTGATGCGCCGAGTGAACGTGCAAATTCACTCACTGACAGTAGATGGCGCTTATTGAAAAACAGAAACTCGCCATCAAATCCTATTTGATCTGCAAATCCTCTCCATAACAACTTCCTCTTGTGGAGATTTGTGTAGTTGCTGTGGCATTTGTCATAAAGCTCTTTGTGTTCAGACACCAAAGAGACCAGCAGCTCTTCATTAATCTTGCCTCGTTACATCTTCTTCTTTGTCTACTTACTTCTTCGTCGTCTTCTTCTTAGGTATCAATGTGTGCTCGGCAATTCTCTGCTGCAAAACTCTGCTGTGAGACTTCAAGTGTAAACGCCCACTGCTGTGATTGGCTGACATCTTTGCATATGAAATAGCTAGTATTACATGTGTAACTCTCTCGAAAACTTTAAGCACGTTTTTACTATTACAGCTCTCAAGGTTAACTAATTGTGAAAATTGTTGATTAAAGCGATATATTTAGATCTATGGCATTATATTCAGATCGTGGCATGAAAGGTGGCAGTGATAAGCATTGTAGTTAATCACAGACATGTTGAGTGCATGAATGCAGTGAACTCGTCATTGCAACTCAATTTCTGCACACTAACAAATGCTTTCATCATAACTAACAGTGCAAACACAATGTAAATAAGATATTTGTTGATTATTACGGGAGTTTTGCCGAGAGTCCAGAACTCAGTCATTGATAAACTCACGCTGTTTGATTGACAGCTCCAGTGATTGTAAAGGGAGCGTTCTTTGAAAGCTTTCTATATATAATTTAATCACAGTTTAAATAACAGATTATTTTCAGAAACAATGTGAAGTTGCGCATTTGGTCACTGGTTTGATTCACTGACACACAGACAAAGAACATCTGACTGTACATGAAACATATCAGAAATCACAGGTCTCAGATCAGGCATTAGAATGAACACGGTTACTTGCATGTTCTGGCATTACTGTCGAGTTCATATCGTAAAAGTCTGTTTGCAAAGCCTGCGCCGAAATTGCGACTGATTTCCCAAAGAATCCACAATAAAATGTGCAGAATACAAATAAATAATGCTCAACTGAGACATTCACATTGTTGAACATAAATAAGCACATTCCTAGCATTAGGATCCTTTCGAAGGTAATGTTATGTTTAGTCCTCTTCTCTCCTCGTCATCTCACTAACACTCCAGTGGGCGGGGCCAAAGCTGCGATGATGCAGTAAGTGTTGATCTTCTTCTGCAGAGGCGCTCTTTCACCGATCTATGACAGGCTCATTCCACAACGAGTCGTTCTCTGGGCTTGGTTACAATAAAAGCTGTTTTTGGACTAACTAGGAAGTTTTCAGTTCTGAAACTAACAGGATATTCTTATAGTATGATGACCTCTTATATGTCAAAAATTTCTCAGTTCATGACCACTTTAATGAACAGTTAAAAGTACTCAATCACAGCTGTGTTTCCCAAAAGAATCGCAAACATAAATAGCTCAGAAAGCATTGGCACCGACTGAAGAAAGTGAAGTATTTACAGTTATATCCTGATATTTGTTTTGTATATCTATATTGTATCTCTAGCCTATCCTAACTAACTAAAAAAAAAAATTCTTTGTTGTAGGCCTACGTGTTTTAAATGCGAGACACGTGAAAGTCTTGCACAGTTCTTAACGCAGTTGTTTGTTCACAATAATAATGAGTTGTTTATCGTAGAATGGGGACTTTGAAGGCATTCTGTTTGTTTAGCATCTGGATGCTCTTTATACAGGTAAAACAAAGCCTGAGAAAAGGCTCCTGGGCTCATGTGAATTTCTGCAGCTGTGAATCTTCAGACAACATTGTTTATTCGCTCAACTGCATCATTTCACATATTTAGCTGTTTTTAGATCTCTCACCTCTCTTTCAGAATCCAGAAAGCCCCTAATGAAATACAAAATTATTTGGAGACACATATAACGTAAATCACACAAAGTGTTCAGGGATATTTTGGTTTCTACTGATTTTATGTGGTCTGTTTTTCATATTAGATTTTAGTATTGACAGTAACATCATTTTAACTCATCTTTTAACTTTTAACATAGAGTCCTTGGCTGAATCTGAAATGATCCCCTAAACTCTCAATCACTATTCCCTGTGTTAGTCCACTATTATAGTCCACTTGAAGGAGTGAATGAAAACTAGTGAGTGAATTCGGACAGCCGTTGAGCATACATCGGTTGTACACTCGTTATTACTGTGCATTGTGGGATTGAATAAGTGCACTCGATTACATCCACTATGGTTTCGACAAATGGCTGTTCCCTCAAATACTTTTTTTTGTCTTTTTGTCTCGGATTCAGCCCTTGAGCACAAACAGGGCAGCAAGGCTAAACTTTAAGAAATTGCTCCGTAAAACTACTTGTTGCTAGGAGAAGGTGCATAATGTCCATTCCATAATTTCACAAATGCATGTAGCTAGAGCTGATCCAAAACATGCGCAATACTGAAGAGAGAGAGAGAAAAAAGGAAAGTGTCCTGATGGTGTTTCACTTTGTCTAAATCAATATTCACTGAGTTTGATGAAGAAATGAGAAAAGAACATGTTTCAATAATTTTATCAATCTTTACTAAATCAGCAGTAGCAATATTACATGTTCAAATACATAAAAGAGTTTTTACAAAGGAGTATTTTTGTAATGCTGAACCATTTTGTCCCCATAGATATTAATAGATATATACATGAAAGTAAAATCAACTGAAAGCCCATATTAACATAAATCGACATGATTTACACAACCACTAGAGTGTGTCAATGAAATGTGCTGATGATGAAAAAGACATTATCTGATGTGTATCTGATGATCAGACCTTCAACTACATTCTCTGTTATAAACTATACCTTGATTTGTCAAAACAGAAGCTGAAAGGAAAGACAGTAAAGGCCTGTTCACACCAAGAACGAGAACTATAATAACTACAACGATAACTATATTAGCGCCCACACCAGCAGACGATATATCGTTCTGTTTATTATAAGCAAGCTGCAGTTTTGTTGTCTGTCGTTTAAGGCCGTGTGGTGTGTCCACCAAAGCATTTTTTCCAGAGGCTAGCGTATTTTTCCAATTGTTTTCGATAGGAGTGATGCATTTTCAAAACACTTTCAGCGTAATGGCAACTTTAATTATTTGCACAAGTTGATTACATACACTCACCTAAAGGATTATTAGGAACACCATACTAATACTGTGTTTGACCCCCTTTCCCTTCAGAACTGCCTTAATTCTACGTGGCATTGATTCAATAAGGTACTGAAAGCATTCTTTAGAAATGTTGGCCCATATTGATAGGATAGCATCTTGCAGTTGATGGAGATTTGTGGGACGCACATCCAGGGCACGAAGCTCCCGTTCCACCACATCCCAAAGATGCTCTATTGGGTTGAGATCTGGTGACTGTGGGGGCCATTTTAGTACAGTGAACTCATTGTCATGTTCAAGAAACCAATTTGAAATGATTCGAGCTTTGTGACATGGTGCATTATCCTGCTGGAAGTAGCCATCAGAGAATGGGTACATGGTGGTCATAAAGGGATGGACATGGTCAGAAACAATGCTCAGGTAGGCCGTGGCATTTAAACGATGCCCAATTGGCACTAAGGGGCCTAAAGTGTGCCAAGAAAACATCCCCCCACCCATTACACCACCACCACCAGCCTGCACAGTGGTAACAAGGCATGATGGATCCATGTTCTCATTCTGTTTACGCCAAATTCTGACTCTACCATCTGAATGTCTCAACAGAAATCGAGACTCATCAGACCAGGCAACATTTTTCCAGTCTTCAACTGTCCAATTTTGGTGAGCTCGTGTAAATTGTAGCCTCTTTTTCCTATTTGTAGTGGAGATGAGTGGTACACGGTGGGGTCTTCTGCTGTTGTAGCCCATCCGCCTCAAGGTTGTGCATGTTGTGGCTTCACAAATGCTTTGCTGCATACCTCGGTTGTAACGAGTGGTTATTTCAGTCAAAGTTGCTCTTCTATCAGCTTGAATCAGTCGGCCCATTCTCCTCTGACCTCTAGCATCAACAAGGCATTTTCGCCCACAGGACTGCCACATACTGGATGTTTTTCCCTTTTCACACCATTCTTTGTAAACCCTAGAAATGGTTGTTCGTGAAAATCCCAGTAACTGAGCAGATTGTGAAATACTCTTGAATACAAAATGGCGCCGCTGTGTTTGGTCGCCGTTCAGGTCGCTCCGCGAAGACTGTGCTTTTATTTACTATTTTACTTTCTTTTACTCTCAGTTTTTACAAACTTATCATCTGCATTGATCTACTACGACAGCAAAACTCTTTTGGACATTGGTTACCTCTACACTGGACTGTTTCAGGACACTTTCGCCGATCCTCTGTGGCCATCTGAGATTCTTCGGAACGCCGAGTTGAACAATGGCCAGAGCCAGCGGCGTAGAACAAAGAAACACCGTGGGAAACGTGCTGGTATCCGTAACAGACTGAGAAAAGGGCATTCAGACCTCCTCTCCGAGCATTCTTCTAGCAAATGTTCAATCCTTGGATAATAAGATGGACGATCTTAGAGCCAGGATAAGTTTTCAACGGGACATGAGAGACTGTAATATCTATTGTTTGTCTGAAACATGGCTCACGCCAGCGTCCCGGACACAGCTGTGACGCCGTCGGAGAACTTCTCTGTTTTTCGGATGGACAGAACAGCCGAGGCCGGTAAATCCAAAGGCGGTGGAGTGTGTTTCATGATCAACAAGAAATGGTGCGATCCCAGGAACATCACCATTCTCTCGCGGTCCTGCTCGCCTCATCTGGAACATTTAACAATCATCTGCCGCCCATTCTATCTGCCGGGAGTTTTCTGCGGTTGTCGCGACGCCGTTTACATCCACACCGCAGGCAGACACAGCGCTGGCTTTATCTGGCCTTCATGATGTTGCCAGCGGCATCATAAACAAACATCCCGACGCGGCATTCATTGTCGCGGGCGATTTTAACAAAGCAAACCTAAAGAAAGTCCTGCCAAACTTTCACCAGCACGTCTCCTGCCCCACACGAGGAGCAAACACACTGGATCACTGCTACTCTCCGTTTAGGAACGCCTATAAAGCGCGGTCACTTCCAGCGTTTGGCAAATCGGATCATGCCGCCATTTTCCTCACTCCCGAATACAAACAAAAGCTCCTCCAGGAACCCCCGGTGAGGCGGGAAGTTAAGCGTTGGTCACCCCACTCAGAGACCGCGCTACAGGCAGCTCTGGGCGATGTGGATTGGGACATGTTCCGAGCGAGTTCAGTTGACGTAAGCGAGTTCACAGACGTGGCGCTTTGCTTCATCAACACGCTTACAGAGCAAGCCACGCAAACAATAACAATAACGTCCTTCTCAAATCAGAAACCGTGGGTGGACAATTCAATCCGCGCGGCAGTGAACGCACGCACTGCTGCTTTACAACGCCGGTCTCCATTCAGGGAATATGAATGAATACAGATCGTCCTGCTATGCTCTCAGACGAGCAGTTAAAGCCGCAAAACTCCGTTATAAAGACCGAGTGGAGTCTCATTTCCAACTCAACGACTCGCGGCGCATGTGGCAAGGTCTGAGGTCCATCTGCTCCTTTGGATCTAAATCCTCTGCAGAGGTGAGCGCTGATCCGTTGCTCGTGAGCGAGTTAAACTCTTTCTATGCTCGCTTTGACTGTAACGCGGCAACGCGACTCCGCCAAGTGGCGCGTTAGAGAGAAATTACTCAGAGCAGCAACAATCACGTGATCTCTGTCTCGGAGGATGAAGTTCGGAGAGCACTCAAGCGTGTGGACGTCAGGAAAGCTGCTGGGCGGATGGTATTTCAGGTCGTGTTCTGCGGTCCTGTGCTGATCAGCTCACCGGGTTGTTTACATCTATCTTTAATGAGTCCCTCGCTACATCTGTGGTCCCCACCTCCTTCAAAAATCCACCATCATCCCTGTCCCTAAGAACAGTAAACCCTCTTGCCTAAATGACTATCGTCCAGTGGCTCTCACGTCTATAGTCATGAAGGTCTTTGAGAGACTCATTAAAAACACCATTTGCGCCTTCATTCCTGACACTTTGGACCCTCTTCAGTTTGCCTATCGTCCCAATAGATCGACTGAAGATGCCATCTCTCATGTCCTCCACTCCTCCTCACTCACATCGACAGCAAAAGTGGGAACTACGTAAGACTGCTATTTATTGACTATAGCTCAGCCTTTAACACCATAGTTCCCACCAAGCTAACCTCCAAACTCCTGGATCTCGGCCTGAATCCTTCTCTCTGCCACTGGATTGAGGACTTCCTCACTGGCAGGCCTCAGGTGGTGAGAATAGGCCAGTCCACCTCCACCTCCATCACCCTGAGTGTGGGAGCTCCACAGGGCTGTGTCCTGAGCCCCTGCTCTACTCTCTCTACACGCATGACTGTTTGTCCACACACAGCTCCACCTCTATCATCAAATTTGCTGATGATACTGTTGTCCTGGGCCTCATTTCCAACAACAATGAGACGGCATACTTGGACGAGGTGGAGCATCTAACATCATGGTGCCAGGACAACTGTCTCTCTCTGAATGTTGGCAAGACCAAAGAAATGATTGTGGACTTCAGGAAGAGACAGCAACGGACATACTCCCCCTCATGATCAGCGGGTCACCAGTAGAGAGAGTGAGCAGCTTCAAGTACCTGGGAGTAAACATCTCCGAGGACCTGACCTGGACTGCTCACATTCAGACACAGGTGAAAAAGCCAGGCAAAGACTGTACCACCTGCGCCAGCTGAGGAAATTCAGGGTTTCACCAGCTATCCTGAAAACTTTCTATTTAGGGGCGATAGAAAGTGTTTTAACTCAGTGCATCACAGCGTGGTATGGGAACAGCACCAGTCATGACCGCAAAGCCCTGCAAAGAGTCGTGCGCTTATCCGGCGTATCTCAGGGTCAGCTCTCCCGTCTCTGCAGGACGTCTACACCAAACGCTGCAAAGGTAGAGCTACCAAGATCATCAAGGACTCTAATCACCCTGCAAACCCTCATTTCACGCTGCTGCCATCTGGTAAGCGCTTCCAAAGCCTGATGGCCAAAACTGAGAGACTCAGGAGGAGCTTCTTCCCCCAGGCCATCAGACTCCTGAACTCAGTCACTTAACATCACGTGACTTCACTTCAGGATAAACATCGATACACTGACATTGCACTGCACTTTCTGTTCTCGTTGTTACTGTGTAACAACCTGTCATAAACCTGTTTGCACATTATACTCTTTATACATTTGTTAACCACATATTTATAAGTCTACAGTTTACTCACTGCAAAGTCTACTTCAATTATTTTATTCCACTTTATCCTTATTTGTTACCTTTTTTTTTCTCTTGACTTGATTATTTATAATTCTACAGATATAGACATATATATATATATATATATATATAGAGAGTACTTTTTTTTTATATCCTATTCTATCTATTATAATTTCTTCCTTGTGTTTTTAACTGTGAATTTGCACTGTCCATGGAGCGGACCTGTTTACATTTCACTGCCGGTTGTATATTCTGTATATAACTGTGTATGTGACAAATAAAACTCTTGAATCTTGAATCTTGAATCTTGAATACTCAGACCGGCCCGTCTGGCACCAACAACCATGCCACGCTCAAAATTGCTTAAATCACCTTTCTTTCCCATTCTGACATTCAGTTTGGAGTTCAGGAGATTGTCTTGACCAGGACCACACCCCTAAATGCATTGAAGCAACTGCCATGTGATTGGTTGATTAGATAATTGCATTAATGAGAAATTGAACAGGTGTTTCTAATAATCCTTTAGGTGAGTGTACAAAGTCAATGCAAAGACTAGAAGAGACATGAATTCACACGGGGCAATGAGAAATGACGCGGTGCGTATTCATCTCAATACGACGACAAGTTATCCCGGGAGTAAACTATAGAACGAGTAACGCTTTTGGTGTGCGCACACCATTAGGGGCCGTTCACACATAATGTGTTTTTCCATTCCAATGCGCTACCTTTCTATTGTTTTTCTATGTAAACGTGCTAGACGGACATGTATAACCGTTGCACTCCCGTCTCGTGTCTTTTGCAGCTTCTTGCGTGTGATACAGCATTCTAAAAACGTGCCGCTCAAGTTAAAATCAATTCAGCTTTTAAAAAACATGTCTCGAGACTTTGTGTTTTTTCCTCATTCCACTGCCCGTGTCTCATGTTTTTCAAAACAAAACGCGTTTTGTATGATTGAGCGTCTATTTCACGCTCAAGCACTGAGCACTCTGCTTTTTTAGTGGTCGGCGAGAGTTGAAGATTGTTCAACTTTCGGTAAAACGTAGCACTCATCACTGTCACTTTCTACCCAGCCATCCAATCACAGTAGAGGAGGGGCGGGACAAATACTACAACAACCTATCACTACATTCTGTTTGTACAACCTCAACAGATGACAACAAGCATAATAACGGGGAACAAAATTATTTAAAACAAGAGCCAGAGCAAATATTTTACATTGTATCGTCATTTATATATATATGAGAAAATGAGAAACCGCAGATATTCCGTATCATAGCAATGTGTGAAATCCACCAGATGTGGCCCGGATCTGGGCCGACACTATGTTTTCTGTTTGGGTATGCTTGTTGTTGTCGTCTGTTGACGTTGTACAAGCAGAATGTGGTGGTTGGTCTGTGTTATATTTGTCCCGCCCCTCCTGTACTGTGATTCGACGGCTGAGTAAAAATTGACAGTGATGAGCGCTGCGTTTTACCCAAAGTTGAACATTCTTCAACTCTCGTCGACTGGTAAAAAAAACGACGAAATAGACGCTCAGTGCCTCGTTACACTCCAGGTGTTTTAAAAAATGTGCTGCTCCCATTGAAAACAATTGGAAAAATATGCTACCTGCGGGGAAAAAACGCTTTGTTGGACACATAGCCTAAATGCTTGAGCTCTGACAGCAGGATGGATTCTGATTGGCTGCCAATGTTTTTATCATTCATCAGCTGGAAAAAAATCATTCTGAAAGTGATTCCAGTGATATTGTTTCTCTGTGCCATTATTGGTATAGTTGTGGTGTAAACTCTGCAATTCTTTAATATTTAAAATGATTTTTAGAACTATATCTTTATAGTTATCGTCTATGGTGTGAACGGGCCTTCATAATAATAGTAATATTTCTTATACAGTAAGATTATTTAAACATAGAAGCTTGAGAATATCTTGCAGACATGCAGGCACTTTATGCACTGACGACTAGATTTCATATAGTTTCTTATTATCAGAAACATACTTCGCTGACATAATATACATTCACTCATTCTGCAAATATCCTCGCTGCTGTTGTGCTTTTATTAACATTAGTACAGTCTTATGTTGGTATTAGGATAGAAACTACAAATTACAAATTTGCATCAGATAAATGAAACGATTACCTTAGAATATGTAGAATAATAAAACTGAAATGTGCTTTTATGCATGACGCATGTTACGCTTCTGTGCACCAAATAAGCAACTAAATACTGTGTGTGTTGTTTTGCAGATATGAATGTGACAATGTGTCGATCATTATTAAGGCAACACTGTCTGTACGTACAGTATAATGAGCGTATTATATCCAACAGTCTGCTTGAGTTTACAGTAGTGGCCAAAAGTGATGTCCGGTCTCGGAAAATTTACATCTTCACCCTTTATTCAAGATTTTGCCAGCATATTGCATAATTGTGCTTGGAGTCAATTGTTTTATTTGTGGTGATAACTCAAGGTGTGGACGTAATTTTTGGTCAGACTGCCATACAAAGAAATTATGAACACATGCAAAAACAAGAGAATATTAATAACTGATTAATCGATGTATGCTTATTTCCTGTGAGCTTTTTGTTTTTCTATGCATTTGTTTGCATAGTAAAATCAAACCGGTAACACTTTCTATGAAGCCTGTATTTATGATGTGTTATAAGGGTATTCTTAAAGCATTATAATGCATGCATAATGCCTTAAAACAACCTTTTAATATGTTGTACCATCTGATAAATCATAACAACAGTTACAATACATTAGAATATTTACTATTTGTGGTTATAACTTTTAAGAGTACAATGCATTTATAACACCAAGTCTGCATTTATAATGTATCATAACGGTATTCTTATTTCATTATAATGCATGCATAATACAACCTTATAATGTGCTGTGTCATCTCATGAATAATAGTATCAACAGTATTAATACTTATTAGGGGCCAAGCACCAAAGGTGTGTAGTCACCTATTGTAATCTTTTTCCGTTTCTACCGCTCTTGAGTCTATAGACTCATAGAACCGCCCATAGAACCGCTTGCGGGAAAGTTATGAAATTTGGCACACAGATAGAGGACAGTCTCTATTGAATTTGGAGTCTCTAACTCAATCCCTCTAGCGCCACCAACTGTCCAAAGTTCCACTCACGTTTATGCTAATAACTTTTGAATTCCGATTCGTCAAACCGTTGAAAAAATTAACGCGAGGGTATATCTCCGCAACGCTTTAGCGTATTCTGACCAAACCTGACAACCATGACCTGAGGCTACCAGCACAGTTTCGGCACAGTGCCAACTAGTGGTCTGGAGATGTGAAAAATCCAAATTTTTGCTTATAACTTCTGAAAGGTTTAACAAAAAATCACAAAACTGGTCTTGTTATATTCAATGCAGCATGTCGAGTCGAACGATACCCAATTTACCCATATCAGCCATTTCGGGCATCGGCCATTTTGGATTGTAAAATGCTCTATTTTACGAGCGCATTGGCGTATGGTTATGAAACTTGGTATGTGTCTTTAGCACCATGCCCTGACAGTACTCAGGAGGTTTCAAGGCAGCGCCACCTTGTGATCAAAGTTATAATGAAATTTCAAACATTATAATAACTTTTGAATAAATTAGCCTATTATAATGAAACTTAAATAATGATTCCTTGGGTCATGTCAAGAACATGGATACCAATTTTTGGTATCTATCTTCCTGTCCGCAATTTAGATTTTATTTCGAAACCTACTTTTTTCTAACTCCTAGACCGTTTGTCCGATTTTCACCAAAATTCAATCAGCTTCAGACCGTGCCAACGTTATGTCAATGTCGATTGACGAAACCATTTTTGTTTCCCGCAACAACAAATTTGGGGCATGATGCCAAAACAACTCTGAGGCTGTATCTCTGCAATGCTTTGGCATTGACACCAAACTTTGCATGCGTCATTGTCACCTCACTGTGATCACAGCACATCAGTTTTGTAACAGTGCTACCTATTGGTCAAAAGTGAAAAACCATTCAATCCTATTACTAGTGACTGTATTTACTGTATTTATTTATTTAATTTTTTTGACCATTTTGCATAAAATCTTATTAATATGTCTTGCTCATTGTTGCAGTTGGTCTGACACTCATGTTGGCATGCTCATTGTGCTTGGCCCTGATAATTGCTGCGTGCAGCTATATTTGTGGTTTAAGAGTATGATGATTTATAACACACAATGAACATCATTTTATCCACTTAAGTTATAATGGGTTATATATCCCATAGTTTCATATCTTTTACTTTCCCAAAGTCTCATATCTTGACATTGTTTATTTAAGATCTGAACAGTATCATGCTATTTTTATTTATTTATTTACTTAAAGTGACAAAAACAAAGTCTCCTTTTAAACATCTAAAGCACTTTATAATGTGTTCGTAATATTTATAAGTGGTCTTTATCTGCTTTAAGTAAAGTAACAAAAGTGAAGGCTTCTTTTAAACATCCATAAGATATCATGAAGTGATTATAAGACGTTTCCCTTAGGGTAAAATTAAAGTTGTGTGGAAAAGTACATTCACGAAGCAAATCATGTTTTATTCATAAAAACTGTAAAATTATAAGGCTTCACCAAATCTAATATGTAAGTATAATTACTGTTGATACTATTATTCATGAGATGACACAGCACATTATAAGGTTGTATTACGCATGCATCATGAATACTCTTATGATGCATTATAAATGCACTGTACTCTTAAAAGTTATAACCACAAATAGGTATAATGTATTGTAATTGTTATGATTATTTGTCAGATGATACAACACATTATAAAGTTGTTTACAAGGCATTATGCATGTATTATAATGCATTAAGAATACCCTTATAATGCATTATAAATACAGGCTTCATAGAAGATGTTACCTTGTTGGTTTCTTCTTTTAAATATTGAAAATAAATATTTTAGTCACATTTTGTTGGTTTAATCAAACTTGTAGGGTTATTAAAAACAAATGTCCATCACGTTTGCCCACTACTGTAGTCAAGATTTCTCTCATTCAAAACAATGGGAAATAGTAATATATTTAAAAATGCACACATACATAAGAAACACCTTCACGGAAAATTACGTTTCAATAAAACACCCCACATGTCCAAAAACTGCTTTAACCCGCACTAAACAATACTGAACAAGAAGGAAGATCTGCAAATAAGCATTGCACAAAAATAAATAAATAATAATTTAGTTTAATGCACCACAAAGAAATGGTTCAAACTAGCCTGAAACTGTTTTACAGCCAAACTACACTATGTATTTCTCAAGAGTGTATTAAAATCAGATCAGATCTATTTCAATACTCAGGTCTAATATTAAGCTATTTATCGTAAACAGAAACATATTTTAAATACAGTAAGAGTAAACCTGAAATGTGTAAGAAATCTCACTGTGTGTTCACTATTAAAAACATAGAATCTGAATGAGTACGTCCTGCGGACTGAGCCATGCATAGAAACGTTCCTGCTGGATCGGCCTGCCGGAAAAATGGAAATGACGTGCATATTTACAGGTTATGATGTTCCGTGTGGTATCGTCTGTGTTTGAAGGGAATCTGTCCTCCATATTTCCCTCTGGACTTGCGAGTGAACTCCACCGCAGCCGTGTCTATACGAGCGCACATTTCCAGGGTTCCCTGGTGGAACGGCCTGTTTTTCCCATGCCAGAATCTCGCCGCCAATCATCGCGAAGCTCAGAAATTCAGAGTCCCAAAGGAAAAGTTGAGTGTGTGTTCTGGATCTTACAGTGTTGTGTAGATATAAACAAAGATGATGACGACTAGGTTGAGGATAGTCCCAATGATTCCCAACATGGCCAGAATGGATTCTTCCTTGCTTTCCTTGTCTTGAATTCCCTTTTCCTCATCACTTAGAGCAGTGTTTACCATTTTCCTTGGAGAAGTCTGCAGTTTTCCTCTCGCACCAATCTGGGAAAACACACACAAACTGACCATCAGTCGATGTTTAGACAGTGAGAATCCTCATCGAGACTTTAACAAACTGATTGAGTTGTTAGTAATGAATAAACCATCTGTAAACATCTACAACACACTCATAAAAAGGCTAACTACTGTAGTTGTAGAAAATACTTTCGTGGAAATAATTTGTAAATAAAACAAAGATTATTAAAGTTCATTTGAAAAGAAAACATCTCATGTCACGTTTAATTCGCAGTGATTATTATCTTTGTAATTATTTGAGAAATTTGCTAGCAGTTTGAATCTAAGTGAGTAATCTAAATGTTTTCTGTGTTATCAAATAAAACCACCACAAATGTGACCCTGGAGCTGAAATCTGAAATAAAAGCTGAATAAATAAGCTTTCCATTGATGCATGGCCGAGATACAACTATTTAAAAATCTGGAATCTGAGGGTGCAAAAATCTGAATATTGAGAAAATCTCCTTTAAAGTTGTCCAAATGAAGTCCTTAGCAATGCATATTACCACTAATAATACATTTCTGATATATTTACAGTAGGAAATTTACTAAATATCTTAATGGAACATGATCTTAATATCCTAATGATTTTTGGCATAAAAGAGAAATGGATCATTTTGACCCATACTATGTATTGTTGGCTATTGCCACAGATATACCCGTGAGACGCACGACTGGTGTTGAGCTCCAGGGTCACACATACTGTGGTTGTGCTATAGTATAATGTTTTTTATTTTATTTTATTTTTATTAATATATAATATATATTAAATGGTACTTTTATATATAACATGGTGCTAAATAAATTATACAAATTAATAATAATTTGATTATTATTATTTTATTTAAAATAAAAATATAAAACTTTTTGCACAAAAAATATTGTATTTTATGTATTAATATTTTATTATAAAATTATTTAAATATGATAATCTGTATATATATATATATATATATATATATATATATATATATATATATATATATATATATATATCATAAAAATATGAATACATAAAATGCAATACAATTTTATAATAATAGTTTTATATTTTTATTTTAAACAAAAATGATCAAATATAGTAATAAAATTATAATTTAATAAAAAAATATATATTTTTGTATATAAATGGTCACTGCAGCATTTCTCTGCTCAGTTGCACTGGTTTTCCTCAAGCTTTTACTGAGTAATGATTTATTAAGAGGTTTGAAAGAGATTTTTCATCAAAAATATATTCATTTCTATCGTCCCCTGAATAAAACATAATCAACCGCTGAAAAATGAGCTTGAACTCAGGAAAAGATCTTTGCACATGTGGCGCTGCTGGCCCTATTTAGCATTTATGCTTTCTAATAATTCATGGATAAATTATACAAATAGTACAAGTACAGTGAACTAGTTTTGTACTTAAATTGCTGGAGTTGTGTGCAGTCTTGAAGCAAAAAAAAAAAAAAAAAAAAGAGAGAGAAAGAATAAAAGCAGTTTTCATAAACGATTTGTCTAATAATGCAGTGGATAATACATGCATAACTTGATAACTTGATGATAATGACATGGTTTAGGATTGTGTCACTCTTTGTTTATATGAGCATTTTTAAAATGCATTCAATATTTTCAAAATTGAAAATCTGGATCTGGGACAAGAGTAAAATAAGGATGTCGATTTAACACCTGAATTTAATTAACTAGCTATGGAAAAACAACGCATTACAATAATTTAACGCACCCGCTCCGCCTCAGGCCTACGCCGATCATCTTACATTTCATACAGTTGATTGGTGACGAACATGATGCAGGCGTCTATAATGCAGTTAGAATATACCTACATTTAAAAAATGTACAAAAATGCCCCTGTACTAGTTTATGTCTCATATTTATATCATACAATGTAGTTAAGCAATATCACACACAGCTGTGTTTTTCGTTTTTGAATAAATCCTCATTTTCAGCGAATCAATCTGGTGAACCAATGATTCAATGACTCATTGATAAAGAGAGCCATTTACGTAATTCCTGAATGAATCGATTGAATGAATTATTCAGTGACTCATTAATAAAGAGAGCCGTTTACGTACTTCCTGAATTAATCGATTGAATGAATGATTCAATGACTCATTAATAAAGAGAGCCGTTTACTTCATTCCTGAATGAATCGATTAAATTAATGATTCAATGACTCATTAATAAAGTCCTTTCCTGTAAATACATTTTCCTGTAGCTCAAGCAATAAGAGCGTGGCACTAGCAACACCAAGGTCATGGGTTCGATTCCCAGGGAAAGCAAGAACTGACAAAATGTAAAAATGTGTACCTTGAATGCAATGTAATTCGCTTTGGATAAAAGCGTCTGCCAAATGCATAAACATAACATAAACATAAAGAGAGCCGTTTACTTCTTTCTTGAATGAATCGATTGAATGAATGATTCAATGACTCATTAATAAAGAGAGCCGTTTACTTCATTCCTGAATGAATCGATTGAATGAATGATTCAATGACTCATTAATAAAGAGAGCCGTTTACTTCTTTCCTGAATGAATCGATTGAATGAATGATTCAAAGACTCATTAATGTAGAATTTGCTTTTATAACTAATGAGCGGCATCATTCGGTGTCCGAATCCACTTTTGCTAGTTTAATGACGGAAAACTGGTCTGTGCGCCCAGTGTATGGTCTAAAAGATTCAAGATTCAAGAGATTCAAGAGTTTTATTTGTCACATACACAGTTATATACAGAATATACAACCGGCAGTGAAATGTAAACAGGTCCGCTCCATGGACAGTGCAAATTCACAGTTAAAAACACAAGGAAGAAATTATAATAGAAATAGGATATAAAAAAAGTACTCTCTCTATATATATATATATGTCTATATCTGTAGAATTATAAATAATCAAGTCAAGAGAAAAAAAAGGTAACAAATAAGGATAAAGTGGAATAAAATAATTGAAGTAGACTTTGCAGTGAGTAAACTGTAGACTTATAAATATGTGGTTAACAAATGTATAAAGAGTATAATGTGCAAACAGGTTTATAACAGGTTGTTACACAGTAACAACGAGAACAGAAAGTGCAGTGCAATGTCAGTGTATCGATGTTTATCCTGAAGTGAAGTCACGTGATGTTAAGTGACTGAGTTCAGAGTCTGATGGCCTGGGGGGAAGAAGCTCCTCCTGAGTCTCTCAGTTTTGGCCATCAGGCTTTCGAGCGCTTACCAGATGGCAGCAGCGTGAAATGAGGGTTTGCAGGGTGATTAGAGTCCTTGATGATCTTGGTAGCTCTACCTTTGCAGCGTTTGGTGTAGACGTCCTGCAGAGACGGAGAGCTGACCCTGAGATACGCTCGGATAAGCGCACTACTCTTTGCAGGGCTTTGCGGTCATGACTGGTGCTGTTCCCATACCACGCTGTGATGCACTGAGTTAAAACACTTTCTATCGCCCCTAAATAGAAAGTTTTCAGGATAGCTGGTGAAACCCTGAATTTCCTCAGCTGGCGCAGGTGGTACAGTCTTTGCCTGGCTTTTTCACCTGTGTCTGAATGTGAGCAGTCCAGGTCAGGTCCTCGGAGATGTTTACTCCCAGGTACTTGAAGCTGCTCACTCTCTCTACTGGTGACCCGCTGATCATGAGGGGGAGTATGTCCGTTGCTGTCTCTTCCTGAAGTCCACAATCATTTCTTTGGTCTTGCCAACATTCAGAGAGAGACAGTTGTCCTGGCACCATGATGTTAGATGCTCCACCTCGTCCAAGTATGCCGTCTCATTGTTGTTGGAAATGAGGCCCAGGACAACAGTATCATCAGCAAATTTGATGATAGAGGTGGAGCTGTGTGTGGACAAACAGTCATGCGTGTAGAGAGAGTAGAGCAGGGGCTCAGGACACAGCCCTGTGGAGCTCCCACACTCAGGGTGATGGAGGTGGAGGTGGACTGGCCTATTCTCACCACCTGAGGCCTGCCAGTGAGGAAGTCCTCAATCCAGTGGCAGAGAGAAGGATTCAGGCCGAGATCCAGGAGTTTGGAGGTTAGCTTGGTGGGAACTATGGTGTTAAAGGCTGAGCTATAGTCAATAAATAGCAGTCTTACGTAGTTCCCACTTTTGCTGTCGATGTGAGTGAGGGAGAGTGGAGGACATGAGAGATGGCATCTTCAGTCGATCTATTGGGACGATAGGCAAACTGAAGAGGGTCCAAAGTGTCAGGAATGAAGGCGCAAATGGTGTTTTTAATGAGTCTCTCAAAGACCTTCATGACTATAGACGTGAGAGCCACTGGGCGATAGTCATTTAGGCAAGAGGGTTTACTGTTCTTAGGGACAGGGATGATGGTGGATTTTTGAAGGAGGTGGGGACCACAGATGTAGCGAGGGACTCATTAAAGATAGATGTAAACAACCCGGTGAGCTGATCAGCACAGGACCGCAGAACACGACCTGAAATACCATCCGGCCCAGCAGCTTTCCTGACGTCCACACGCTTGAGTGCTCTCCGAACTTCATCCTCCGAGACAGAGATCACGTGATTGTTGCTGCTCTGAGTAATTTCCTCTAACACGCCACTTGGCGGAGTCGCGTTACGCGCGTTACAGTCAAAGCGAGCATAGAAAGAGTTTAACTCGTTCACGAGCAACGGATCAGCGTTCACCTCTGCAGAGGATTTAGATCCAAAGGAGCAGATGGACCTCAGACCTTGCCACATGCGCGCGAGTCGTTGAGTTGGAAATGAGACTCCACTCGGTCTTTATAACGGAGTTTTGCGGCTTTAACTGCTCGTCTGAGAGCATAGCAGGACGATCTGTATTCAGTCATGTTCCCTGAATGGAGACCGGCGTTGTAAGCAGCAGTGCGTCGTTCACTGCCGCGCTGGATTGAATTGTCCACCCACGGTTTCTGATTTGAGAAGGACGTTATTGTTATTGTTTGCGTGGCTTGCTCTGTAAGCGTGTTGATGAAGCAAAGCGCCACGTCTGTGAACTCGCTTACGTCAGCTGAACTCGCTCGGAACATGTCCCAATCCACATCGCCCAGAGCTGCCTGTAGCGCGGTCTCTGAGTGGGGTGACCAACGCTTAACTTCCCGCCTCACCGGGGGTTCCTGGAGGAGCTTTTGTTTGTATTCGGGAGTGAGGAAAATGGCGGCATGATCCGATTTGCCAAACGCTGGAAGTGACCGCGCTTTATAGGCGTTCTTACGGAGAGTAGCAGTGATCCAGTGTGTTTGCTCTCGTGTGGGGCAGGAGACGTGCTGGTGAAAGTTTGGCAGGACTTTCTTTAGGTTTGCTTTGTTAAAATCGCCCGCGACAATGAATGCCGCGTCGGGATGTTGGTTTATGATGCCGCTGGCAACATCATGCGAAGGCCAGATAAAGCCAGCGCTGTGTCTGCCTGCGGTGGGATGTAAACGGCCGGTCGCGACAACCGCAGAAAACTCCTCGGCAGATAGAATGGGCGGCAGATGATTGTTAAATGTTCCAGATGAGGTGAGCAGGACCGCGAGAGAATGGTGATGTTCCTGGGATCGCACCATTTCTTGTTGATCATGAAACACACTCCACCGCCTTTGGATTTACCGCCTCGGCTGTTCTGTCCATCCGAAAAACAGAGAAGTTCTCCGGCGGCGTCACAGCTGTGTCCGGGACGCGGCGTGAGCCATGTTTCAGACAAACAATAGATATTACAGTCTCTCATGTCCCGTTGAAAACTTATCCTGGCTCTAAGATCGTCCATCTTATTATCCAAGGATTGAACATTTGCTAGAAGAATGCTCGGAGAGGAGGTCTGAATGCCCTTTTCCTCAGTCTGTTCACGGATACCAGCGCGTTTCCCACGGTGTTTCTTTGTTCTACGCCGCTGGCTCTGGCCATTGTTCAACTCGGCGTTCCGAAGAATCTCAGATGGCCACAGAGGATCGGCGAAAGTGTCCTGAAACAGTCCAGTGTAGAGGTAACCAATGTCCAAAAGAGTTTTGCTGTCGTAGTAGATCAATGCAGATGATAAGTTTGTAAAAACTGAGAGTAAAAGAAAGTAAAATAGTAAATAAAAGCACAGTCTTCGCGGAGCGACCTGAACGGCGACCAAACACAGCGGCGCCATTTTGTAGGGTTGTCCCTCATCTCTTAATGAGTCATGGCGATTTTGGGCGTATAAACCAATCAGAGTCTTATCTCCCATTCCCTTTAAAAGCCAGTTGCGCTCGCACCATGGCGGATTCACTATTTACATGGAGGAGAGACTGAACGCTTCTCCAGAGAGGAATTCTTTTATTTTTAATATTTAAAAATGTGTGTGTCCCTGTGTGTGTAATAAGCAGTGTGTATGTGCGTTGTGCTCCGCCTATAGGCTCATATTACTAACACACCCTTTAAATAACACAAAAATACTGCACTATTGACTTTAGAGCAGGTTTGTGTTGGTCAATGGCGCAGTCGTTTCAGTTCCTCACAATAGCAACCCTCCAACAATGCTCCTGAACACACCTGGTGTTCAGACCAGACGCCCATGAGTGAACAGATGCGCCAGTGCATTTGATACTTGAACAATGTGGAGCTGGACGTGACAATGAGGACGTGACAAGACAATTCCAATGTGACCTTCATTTAACAAATATTAAGAAAGAACAAAAAATACAAATAAATGAAGTTTCAATGTGTTATTTATAGTAAACACCAACCCCTGGGAGATGAAAGGTTGTAGTTGAAGAAACAGACATTTATGGTGTCTAATAAATCCTGCGGCAGCATCTTTCCAGACGTCTGATGGCTGATTGACACGCTATGCTGCGGGATGATGTGATTCTGGGGTCCCTTGAGACTCATTCATGGTCCAGATTCATGATGAATGCAGTCATTCTTGTGGTTTGGCATTCAATCAGTCCACCAGGCTGGACAACAATGTCCCAGTGCTTTTGTCATGAAGATTGGAAAGTGAAAGACACAATAGATACCCTAGTCAAAACATCCTATTACAGTTTATCCGGAAAGATCTTTCCTAGGATTTCTAGAATCCTATAGAGTGGATCAGGGATGACGGAAATTTGAAGGCCAACCCAGAAGTTAACACCACATTTTAAAAGAAAAAAGCTTGTCACGTTTAATTCAGTGTTACTCTTTGTAATTGTTTGTGAGATTTACTGGCAGTTTGAAGTGAGTAATCTAAATGTTTTCTGTGTAGTAATCAAATAAAACAACCACATATATTGTATAAAGTATATTGTATTTGTTGTATTTTTATTTTATTTATTAATACACAATGTATATTACATTGTACTTTTATATACAGTTGTGTTCAGTATAATAGCAGTGTGTTTAAAAAAGTGAGTAAAGCTCAAAATCCTTATAATCTAATTTCAATAAACGCATTCTATTCTAAATCAAAACATGAAGAAAAACTGATCAGATTTGTTATTACTTTACAGAAAGTGAAGAGGCTGTTAAAAAAAATAGCAGTGTCTGCATTTTTCTTTACAAAGTCAAACATTTGCTTTGAAACATTGCTTGAAGATTTAGCTTTCTTGTGAATCACTGAACTAATATTTAGTTGTATATCCACGGTTTCTGGGAACTGCTTCACATCTGTGTTGCATGGAGTCGACCAACTCCTGGCACCCGTGAACAGGTATTCCAGCCCAGGACGATTGCACTACATGCCACAGTTCCTCTGCATTTCTTGGTTTTGCCTCAGAAACTGCATTTTCGATGTCACCCCATGCACAAGTTCTCTATTGGATAAAGGTCCGGGGATTGGGCTGGCCACTGCATAACATTAATCTTGTTGGTCTGGAACCAAGACGCTGCTCGCTTACTGGTGTGTTTGGGGTCATTACCTTATTGAAACGCCCATTTCAAGGGCCTTTCCTCTTTGGCATAAGGCAACCTGACCTCTTTAAGTATTCTGATGTACTCAAGCTGATCCATGATCCCTGGAATGCGATTAATAGGCCCAACACCATAGTATGAGATAGGGATGAAACGGTATGACAATTTCATATTGATGTGGTAAAGGAAACCTGTGTAATAAGTGTACAGTGAATACACATTATTATCCCTTAAATGTCACCCTAGTCTTGACTGAACTTGTTGGCTCGTCGTTGGCTCAAGCTTCACGTTATTTCCACGTAGTTTTAATATTGAGGTCAAAGTCCACTTGTCTTGCGTTCACAGATTTGAAGTGTTTGCCCCCATTGCAGCGACTTTCTTCTTGCATGTTCTGCGGACAGGGTGACCGTCCTCGATTAAGTTTACTTGAATTCAGTGTTTTGGGGTCGTCTGACAAACTGTCTGTGGCCACTAGACCCAAAAAGAACAATCTTGCTTTCATCAGTCCTCAAAATATTGCGCCATTTCTCTTTAAGCCAGTCAATGTGTTCTTTGGCAAATTGTAACGTCTCCAGCACATTTTGGGACACACAACAGTGGGACTTTGCGGGGGCTTCCTGCTGATAGCTTGGCTTCACATAGGCGTCTTCTAATTGTTACAGTACTCACAGGTAACATTAGACTTTCTTTAATCGCCCTGGAGCTGCTCATTGGCTGAGTCTTTCCCATTTTGGCTATTCTTCAATCCATTTGAACGGTAGTTTTCCGTTTTCTTCCATGTCTTTCTGGTTATGGTTGCCGTTTTAAAGCATTTGATATAATTTTAGCTGAGCAGCCAATAATTTTCTGCACTTATATGTTTTCCCCTCTCTAATCAACTCTTTAATCAAAGTACGCTGTTCTTCTGAACAATGTCTGAACGACCAATTTTACTCAGATTTATATTTTTTGTTATGTTATTCAGCAATGCATTAAATTGATCAAACATGACAGTAAAGACATGAATGACAAAATAAATAAATGGTGTTCTTTTGAACTTTATATTTATCAAAGAATCCTGAAACAAATTCAGCTTTGATCACAGGAATAAATTACACTTTAGCATATATTCACATAGAGAACAGCTATATTAAATTATAATATGATTTCACTATTTTTATTGTATTTTTGATCAAATAAATGCAGCCTTGATGAGCAGAAGAAACTTCTTTCAAAAACATGAAATAATCTTACCGACCCCAAGCAGTTGTATTACAAATATAGGTCTATTTACACATACTATCATATAAGGTCTAGTTTTGAATGAAAAAACACTGCATTACTTAAGTACACTTGTTATCATCAGCAAGTGACTCATTTCTTTCAGTGCATGTGTGTCTGTCTGTGACATATAGCACCTCTGAGAGTGTCACAAACAGGGCTTTCCTCAAACCCAACCCTCTTATTGTACACTAGATGTGCTCTCATGCGTGGAGACAACTGCTCCGCACTGATAGAAGACGTTTTGGGAGGGTTTTGAGCGTTAGACGTGCCAAAATGGGAAGCTGGAAACAGCTTCACTAGAGAGAGCAGCTGCGCTGAGCTCAGAAACATACTGGAGATCGTCCAAAACCACTTCACCAACTGTCCAGCTGGGACAACACCACAATGAGCCGGCCAAGCTATGTGACATTAGTCCAGGAGCATATCTGAAAATATCCTTTAATAAAAACATACAAATAATGCCCAGCACAATTTGACTATGAATGCATTTGTTTTAGGGTTGCAAATTCAAATGGTGGTGGCAGCTAAAAGGTTTAAAAAAACATGTGATGATGCTCTTAGAAAAGCGAAAGGGTGTTTCACGCTACACTTCATGTGTTTTAAACCTCGAATCACACTGTCAGTGAAATTAATGCAGTGCTCAAACGTTACCGTGAGTTCGCAACAAACAGCCAATCATAAAAGGCCTCAATGCTCGTCTCTTTAAATAGTCATGTGCTCTGGACATCACAAACACTTCCATGTGTTTAGTTTCAGCATCTGAGAGAAATGCTCCTGTGTTTCTTTAGATTTTTGTAGGGATGCACAATATATCGGCCACCATATTGGTATTGGCCGATATACACCGATCAGGCATAACATTTTCTAATATTGTGCTGGTTCCACTTTTGCTGCCAAAACAGCCCTGACCCGTCGAGGCATGGACTCCACTAGACCCCTGAAGGTGTGCTGTTGTATCTGGCACCAAGATGTTAGCAGCAGATCCTTTAAGTCCTGTAAGTTGTGAGGTGGATCCTCCATGGATCGGACTTGTTTGTTCAGCACATCCCACAGATGCTCGATTGGATTGAGATCTGGGGAATTTGGAGGCCAAGTCAACACCTCAAACTCGTTGTGCTCCTCAAACCATTCCTGAAGCATTTGTGCTTTGTGTCAGGAGCATTATCCTGCTGGAAGAGCCACAGCCACCAGGGAATACCGTTTCCATGAAAGGGTGTACATGGTCTGCAACAATGCTTAGGTAGGTGGTACGTGTCAAAGTAACATCCACATGGATGGCAGGACCCAAGGTTTCCCAGCAGAACATTGCCCAAAGCATCACCAGCCTTCGCTCCCCACGTGCATCAATGAGCCTTGGCCGCCCATGACCCTGTGGCCGGTTCTCCACTGTTCCTTCCTTGGAGCACTTTTGATAGATCCTGACCACTGCAGACCGGGAACACCCCACAAGAGCTGCAGTGTTGGAGATGCTCTGACCCAGTCGTCTAGCCATCACAAATTGGCCCTTGTCAAACTCGCTCAAATCCTTACGCTTGCCCATTTTTCCTGCTTCTAACACATCAACCCTGAGGACAAAATGTTCACTTGCTGCCTAATATATCCCACCCACTAACAGGAGCCGTGAGGAAGAGATCATCAGTGTTATTCACTTCACCTGTCAGGGGGTCATAATGTTATGCCTGATCGGTGTATGTTCATTTTTAATGTTATCATTATTGGCCCAATAAGAAAATTTGGTCAATATATTAAATCCAATAAATTCTTTCCTTCAGCTGAGACACTTTAGATTGTGCACTGTTCATCATGATGGGTGTGAACTGATTGAAATATGATTGAAATCACTTTAAAAAAAAAAGAAAATACAGTTCAGTGCAGTGCAAGTGTGTCATATAGACTACATACAATTATAATGAGAACATCATAATTGTGTGCTTGGCTTTTAATGGTGAGACTTTTGTTTTTGTAATCAGACTTTCAAAAATTATATAAAAATTTGGATTTAGATTTAATATATCGGTTATCGTCTTTCAAATATAAAGATTATCGGTATCAGCCAAAAATGTTAATATCAGTGCATCCCTAGATTTTGGTTTTTGTAGTGTTTGAGAATTGAGAACTGAGAATTATGTAATCATCAAAAACAGACATTTTTCAACATATCATCTTTTGTGTTTCACAGAAGAGAGAAGGTCATGCAGGTTTGTTTTTGGATGTTTTGCTGAATAAACCAAAGCAGATTTACATAGAAACATTTACATATGGATAATTAGGCTATTAAAACAGCATGCTTGTTATTGTCCAGTCAATGTTATTAATAATTTCATAAATATGCAAATTTCAGGTGCGCTGAAATCATTTTGTAGATTAAATGAATGGGTTTATCCCATTCCTTGGCATTGGTAAATATTATATTTCCTGCCGAGAATCAACATAACCAGGCTTGATGCAACCAAATTGCAAGAGCCGCCTGACAGAAGACAAATTGAAAGATTTTGCTGCCTGACTGCATTTGCATGACAAAAATATGTGGACAGTCTTATAATGAGCAGGGCCTTTTAATGCAATGATCAAAAACCAGCTTATGAGATGAACTGAAAATCTCTGCATCCATGTTCAGTATGTAGTGGAAAGTATGCACAAGGGTGTGAACCCAACACATGAATGTGAAGTGCAACTCCATATATACACATATGAAGACTGATCAGAAGAAATGTAACCTAAGCAGAATACATGAACCTCTCTGGATAAGTGAATGGCCAAACCTTTTCCCACTTGAGTTATTTCAGGCATATGAAATGTTTGAAGACATTAACCTGCTCTGACAGTGTTGCTGTAGGCATTGATTTAAAATGGAGTACAAATAAACAGCCCCCAATACAAACACACACACACTCCTGAGCAAATGCATGTCAGATGAAAACTGTCCTCAAGCTGTGTTTGATATCTGTCCGTGAGGTAGAACCGTTATACGGTACAATTGATTTCAGTCTAAAGCCTATAATGCTTCCAAAAGCATCAGGACTTTCTCAAAACACACATTTGTGACCCTGGAGCTCAACACCAGTCGTGCGTCTCACGGGTATATTTATGCCAATAGTCAAAAATACATAGTATGGGTCAAAATTATCCATTTTTCTTTTATGGAAAAAATTATTAGGATATTAAGATCATGTTCCATGAAGATATTTAGTATTCCCACCGTAAATATGTCAGAAATGTAGTAATATGCATTGCTGAGGACTTCATTTGGACAACTTTAAAGGAGATTTTCTCAATATTTAGATTTTTTTGCACCCTCAGATTCAAGATTTTTCTAAATGTTGTCCCATCATAACAAATTGTCCTATCCTTATTTATTCAGCTTTCAGATGCTGTATAAATCTCAATTTCAAAAATTGACCCACATTTGGTCACACTTAACAAATAAGGGTTACACTTTATTTTAAGGCGTCAGTGTAATTATACATTTAAGTACTGAGTAATATTGATTAACTACATGCACTTACTATGGGGTTAGGCTTTGGTTTAGGTTAATTGCATGTAATTATGCATATTGTATAGTTATTACTACAGTAACTACATGTAACGTGTAACAATGACACTAAAATAAAGTGTTACCTAAATAAAAATAAATATTAACTTTCAAACAAAACACTTTCATTGTATATCATAATCAGTGCAAAAAAAATAACACCTACTTAAACCTCAAAACTTGAAGTATAATCGAATTGGCATTAAATTAAATATATATATATATATTATAAGTGACATAAAAATGTAATTTTGAATGAAGTTGAAATTGGTTAAATTATTTTGATGAGTTAAAGTAATTGAAAAACTTGTTTCCATGACTTATTGATTAGATATTTACAGTGCAATAATGTTAATAAGCCTGAACTGATTGTCATTTTTATTGAAAATTATGCACAAATTCATCAGAAGTTCCAGTAAGTTTATTCTCTTTTGAAGGAATGGTAACACTTTATTTTAAGGTGACGTAGTTGCATGTTACTACATGTACATACTTTAGTAATAACAGTAAATGATGCATGATTACTAACCCTAAACCAAACCATAAACTCTATAGGTACATAGTTAATTAATGTAACTTAGTAAAATTTAACTACGTCACTTTCAAATAAAGTGTAACCAAAGGAATAAACCCATCACTTTTGCAATATTAATATTTTCTGCACTCTTGTTTCACCGTATTTAATGCCACAACCGTAAGCATGAATTTTCACAGAGAAAGTTTTGCTGGTAATTCTCCCACTCCTCAAACGCCTCTGGCCGGTGATCCGAACAGATGGGAATGAGCTTACCTTGCACAGCATCAGGAGGAACATAGCATCGGACATGCAGAGCGGGATGGTCTTTCCAAGGCATCCAGACGTCCCTGGCAGCTCAGACTCAGAGAGAAGTCGTATCCCCTCATCCTTTAGCTCGGAGGGAGATCCCGGATCACGGAGAGTGGCCGAGCGTTGTGTTGCTCCAGTCTTTTTCTGCCCAGTTTCATTTCACTTCTCCCCGAGTTGAGCTGTCATGAGCTCGCTCTCCTCCGCTCAAGTGCGCGCTTTGTTCCGTTCGTGAGCCAGAGGTGAACAGATGAGAGAGGGCGGTTTAATCACGTGCTAAGTTTTTATCTCCGTCTTTTTAATTAGCCAAACTTGATGAGCTCTTTTCTATCCTGTCTTGGATTCTCAGTCTTAAGGTACGGTCACATCAGCGAAATTTTGTTGATAGTGTAAGCTCACAAAAAAGTCACTTTCAAACCAAGCAGCTTTTTGCTGGTCAATTCTGCGAATCCATGTGACCAACCATTGGCCATTCCAAAAATTAATGGAACAACGATAAATGTGACCGCACCTTTAAACTTCAGCTTTGTTCAGAGTTTCCATGCATCTCCGTGGTTGAAACCTGATAAAAACTAGGACATTAAGTGCCTTAGAGTGCAATAGCAGGAAAAGTGAGAGAGGATTCCAGCTTTTGAGATGCGCTGCCTTGAGCGCCTGGCTGCGCGAGTGTTATTAGAGAGATGTGTGCGCTTGCATTTGGTGCGAGCTGTACCGCCCAACACTGATGCTCCAGAGGTAGACGGCTTCCCCTGATTCCCTCCAACTCGCATATCAATGCAGCTCGGTTGCCTGGCAACCGTCTCAGGACCGCCACACAACGGCTGACGACAAGAAGCATTTATGACAGCAGACTTTATGAGGGGGAGGGTCTCCGTCGCTCCTGACTTTCTCTGCTTTTATTACTCCCACAGTCTGCTGCGAGATGTCAACGCCGCCTGCCGTTACCAGAGGCGCAAACCTGAAACCTGACACAAACCCACCCTCAGACACTGTCACCCTCAGACACTCTCTCCTACCCAGCATCCTCTGCTCTCTGTGGAAACACTTTACTCAAAGCATGGATACACCACTACCGTTAACAAACACAACAGAACTTTGTGTTTTTACAGTTTTTCTCAATCACTTTGGATCAATTCTGAAATTAGACTTTTTTTCCCTCTCATAACAATAAGTTCTTTAAACAATTAGTTTCTTGTTCACATCAGATTAGAATTTCTTATTGATTTAAGCTAATTGCATTTGTTTTGGCACGTGTGCAAGAGTTTTTTTTTGTTGTGTGCAAAACAATTGTCTACCAATGACTAAATGCACGACGTTGAGTTGATTCTCAGTGAATCTGTCAAACTCTTCACATCGTGTGAGCCATCGCATGCAAAATGATCCATTCAGTGATCAAAATCTGTCAGATATGTTATATTCCATAAATATTTGTCACATGGAATGTTTATTAAATTGCAACAAACACACACATACACACACACTCACACACACACACACAAACACACATATATATATATATATACAGTGTGTGTGTGTGTGTGAGTGTGTGTGTGTGTGTGTGTGTGTGTGTGTGTGTGTGTGTGTGTGTGTGTGTGTGTGTGTGTGTGTGTGTGTGTGTGTGTGAGTGTGAGTGTGTGTGTGTGTGTGTGTGTGTGTGTGTGTGTGTGTGTGTGTGTGAGTGTGTGTGTGTGTGTGTGTGTGTGTGTGTGTGTGAGTGTGTGTGTGAGTGTGTGTGTGTGTGTGTGTGTGTGTGTGTGTGTGTGTGTGTGTGTGTGTGTGTGTGTGTGTGTGTGTGTGTGTGTGTGTGTGTGTGTGTGTGTGTGTGTGTGTGTGTGTGTGTGTGTGTGTGTGTGTGTGTGTGTGTGTGTGTGTGTGTGTATGACGTTTGCTGACAGCACAATCACCACCATTTTTGAACATGGAGGAACATCACAACCCTGAACAGCATCAGTGCTCATTTGTATTTATACAGTACTTTTATTTTTGTAGAATTGTGTTGCATGTAAGCTGAAAATTCTTGTCATGGAAGAGCAATAGGAAAATATGTAAGAATATACACTATATTGCCAAAAGTTTTGGGACGTCTATCTTTACATGCACATGAACTTTAATGACATCCCATTCTTAATCCGTAGGGTTTAATATGGAGTTGGCCCACCCTTTGCAGCTGTAACAGCTTCAACTCTTCTGGGAAGGCTTTCCACAAGGTTTAGGAGTGTGTTTATGGGAATTTCTGGCATTCTTCTAGAAGCGCATTTGTGAGGTCAGACACTGATGTTGGACGAGAAGGCCTGGCTCTCAGTCTCCGCTCTAATTCATCCCAAAGGTGTTCTATCGGGTTGAGGTCAGGACTCTGTGCAGGCCAGTCAAGTTCCTCCACACCAAACTCGCTCATCCATGTCTTTATGGACCGACGCTTTGTGCACTGGTGTGCAGTCATGTTGGAACAGGAAGGGGCCGTCCCCAAACTGTTCCCACAAAGTTGGGAGCATTATGAGTTCCTTTCACTGGAACTAAGGGGCCAAGCCCAATCCCTGAAAAACAACCTCACACCATAATCCCCCCTCCACCAAACTTTACACTTGGCACAATGCAGTCAGGCAAGTACCGTGCAGAGGTCCTGCGAGTTTCTTGGAATAAGTTGGCAAAACTCCAAAAAATTGAGGCAATCGGTTACATAATTTTTTTTTTTAAGTTGAGAAATTTAAAGTTTAAGCATTTTGTAGTCATTTTAATTGCTCCTAACTTCAACAGTGTAGGTAAAGTAATGCATATTGTCTGAAAATACCATTATTATGTGCACCTGTTTTCATTAGTCAAAAATGTGAGAATAGATTCAATTTCTTCCTGCTTAAATGGTTTTATTTTGAACTGTACAGCCAATCAAAGTCAGGCTTCTGCTCCATAACGTTAATGCAAATGAGAGAACTTCATAGTCCAGACGTACTGATCCCTGATGTGATCAGATTTATGCCTTACACAAATTGTACGTCCAACATTTTTAAATGGACAGCAAATTGGCTTAAGCTTGCTTTTATATTGTCCATGCAATGGCCTGGAATAGACTGCAATAAAAATGGAAATGCAAAGGAAACATTTGCCCGACTAAAATCACTAGCACACATAATTTTATTGCTTACTCTCCGTCCTCTCCTGTCTGAGATGAACTTACTCTGAACGGCCAGTTTCACCGGTGCATTTATAACAATTAATCAGACAGAACAATCATTTCACTGGTGTCAACAGAGCGAGCGCTATTGAACAAACCCCATGTCTTAATCACACAGGACTGATTTAGAAATGCAGGTCAGCCAGATTCCATGCATGCAGCATGCCATCCCATAATTCCCCAGCGTTTTCATCTGCAGCTCAGAGCCGTGGGACTCACCTGCCCTGCCTGCCTTGACCCACACAGCAGAAAGAACTTTGCATGTGTTTGCAGAATAAAGACAACAGGACCTTGAAATGGCCCAGAGCGATGTGATTAGTCCTTTCATCCTAAGTGTTTCGGACCCAGTTGAAAAGGGCATCGCAGGCATTAAGCATCAGCTCAGGAGAAGAGGAGGGGAACTCGTGTCCTTCCACGTACAGCACACTTTCCACTAGGCCAAAGATAAAAACACTGACCATGCTGCAAAACCGCTATTTCAGGCCTCTATCCCGACTGGAAACACCTCTAATGCAGTCATTCTCAACTGGTTTCGCTCCAGATTTTACATCTTTAACATTTTTTATTTTTAATCATAAAGTTAAATGTCAATGTTTGCCAATAATTCACCCCATAAAACACCGAACCGTGTCCTCACCCGCAGATGAGCTCATATTTACTGTAGTCTGGATCTACCGTTGAAGTTTTGTTTATGGTTTTTGGGGATTAGGAAATGTCACGTCACAAGTGATCAAAATACCATAGGATTTGATTGGCACATGACCTTTGACATCAACAACAACACAAATATATAGAAGCATTTGGAAAAGAAATGAAGCATCTTTTAAACCATGATTCTATTCTAAACATATTATTTTACTATTATTTATATACTGTTATAGTTTTTATCAATATTTTGAGTTATTTTTATATTTTCAGTGCTTTTGTCATTTTTATTAGTAATTGCTATTTTTAAGCATTACTATTTAGGTTTAATTTTAGTTGTTATTTACTTCCAGTTAGTAATTATAATGCTTCAACTTATTTCAATCTTAATTCAGTTAGTTGCCAATATTTCAAATTTATAGATGGATTGATTTCATAAAGTATTTTATCATATTTGTAATGTTTTTAGTTTTAGTTATAGGTTAAAGTTTTAGTATTTTGTTGTCATTTTTAATAGTTTTTCTAATGTCTATATAGTGTGTTTTTTTAGCTTTAGTTATTTTTAGTAAAATTTTAATAGTATAAGTTTAATTTTTAAATATTTTATTTTAGTTAATGTTTATTTCATTTCAAGTAACTAAAATGTCTTGTAATGGTTTTAATTTCAGTTTACTGTCATAACCCTGATATTAGATAAAAACTGAAACTGAAATAAAAATAAAGCTAAACAGCAATATACATATATAACAATAAATATAACATATATAACGAAAATATAATAATAAACGCTAATTTGAGATATTAATACATAGTATAATCGTATGTACATAATACTAAATACTAAAATAGCACTGATACCTTTTTTTAAAATGTAGTATACACACATATATATGTGTGTGCGTATGTGTGTGTGTGTGTGTATACACCGATCAGGCATAACATTATGACCGGTGAAGTGAATAACACTGATGATCTCTTCCTCACGGCTCCTGTTAGTGGGTGGGATATATTAGGCAGCAAGTGAACATTTTGTCCTCAGTGTTGATGTGTTAGAAGCAGGAAAAATGGACAAGCGTAAGGATTTGAGCGAGTTTGACAAGGGCCAAATTGTGATGTGATCTGTGGGATGTGCTGAACAAACAAGTCCGATCCATGGAGACCCCCACCTCACAACTTACAGGACTTAAAGGATCTGCTGCTAACATCTTGGTGTCAGATACCACAGCACACCTTCAGGGGTCTAGTGGAGTCCATGCCTCGACGGGTCTGGGCTGTTTTGGCAGCAAAAGGGAGACCAACACAATATTAGGACGGTGGTCATAATGTTATGCCTGATCAGTGTATACACATTTGTATTTTATTTTATGTTTAAATTTACAAAAATGTTTTCTAAAGTTTTAGTTCATAGACATGCAAATTTCTTGTGTCACTTTGGGGAAAAAAAGATCACTACCTTCCCTCCTAAAGGTCAGTAAATGAGGGTCTTTAAGCCTCAAGACTTAATTCATACTGAGCAAATGTTGATAGACAAAGACAGAATTACTTTTTTTTTTTTTATCTGAACAGTCTTGTGTTATTCTGATGAAATCTGTTTTATTCACAAGTCTGTAAATTCAAATCAAGTCAGTAGTTTATGAATCCAGGTCAAGTTTCAAATCACATTGTTTTCCGACTCAAGTCCAGTCATTTAAAGGAAGTTTGCAGTGTATTCAAGATTCATAGATTTATGAGAATTTGTTGAGAATAAAAGCCATGGCCCAAATAAGATGAGGCACGAAGCAACAGACACGAGGCGTTTTGTCCAGATGGGATGTGGATGAGTTTATTTGTTTATCTGGATGAATAATGTATTTTGTTCATGGGTTGTGGTGTGTTGGCTGTTCCCTTCACAGACGTCTGTCATTGGTGTCATTTATCCTCATTAGGGCTGAACATGACATGTCCATATGTGCGTCCCAGAGCCGACTGCAGTGCGGGACGCTCTGACTGCTATAGCAGAAGACAGAGCGTGATGCATTACAGTGATTTACATTGAGCTTTCGTGGGACGATCACAGGGCATGAGCAGAACAAGCTTTCACATCAGTTACTGAAAGAAAGCTGCAATACAAATACATCATTGAGATACTATTATAGTTATTCATACAAACCCGATTCCAAAAAAGTTGGGACACTGTACAAACTGTGAATAAAAACAGAATGCAATGATGTGGAAGTTTCAAATTTCAATATTTTATTCAGAATACAACATAGATGACATATCAAATGTTTCAACTGAGAAAATGTATCATTTTAAGGGAAAAATAAGTTGATTTTAAATTTCATGGCATCAACACATCTCAAAAAGTTGGGACAAGGCCATGTTTCCCACTGTGTGGCATCCCCTCTTCTTTTTCTAACAGTCTGCAAACGTCTGGGCACTGAGGAGACAAGCTGCTCAAGTTTAGGAATAGGAATGTTGTCCCATTCTTGTCTAATACAGGCTTCTAGTTGCTCAACTGTCTTAGGTCTTCTTTGTGGCATCTTCCTCTTTATGATGCTCAAATGTTTTCTATGGTGAAAGATCTGGACTGCAGGCTGGCCATTTCAGTCCCCGGATCCTTCTTCTACACAGCCATGATGTTGTAATTGATGCAGTGTGTGGTCTGGCATTGTCATGTTGGAAAATGCAAGGTGTTCCCTGAAAGAGACGACGTCTGGATGGGAGCATATGTTGTTCTAGAACTTGGATATCCCTTTCAGCATTGATGGTGCCTTTCCAGATGTGTAAGCTGCCCATGCCACACGCACTCATGAACCCCATCCCATCAGAGATGCAGGCTTCTGAACTGAGCGCTGACAACAACTTGGGTTGTCCTTGTCCTCTTTAGTCCGGATGACATGGCGTCCCAGTTTTCCAAAAAGAACTTCAAATTTTGATTGGTCTGACCACAGAACAGTTTTCCACTTTGCCACAGTCCATTTTAAATGAGCCTTGGCCCAGAGAAAACGCCTGCGCTTCTGGATCATGTTTAGATATGGCTTCTTTTTTGACCTGTAGAGTTTTAGCCGGCAGCGGCGAATGGCACGGTGGATTGTGTTCTCCGACAATGTTTTCTGGAAGTATTCCTGAGCCCATGTTGTGATTTCCATTACAGTAGCATTCCTGTATGTGATGCAGTGCCGTCTAAGGGCCGAAGATCACGGGCATCCAGTATGGTTTTCCGGCCTTGACCCTTACGCACAGAGATTGTTCCAGATTCTCTGAATCTTTGGATGATATTATGCACTGTAGATGATGAGAACTTCAAACTCTTTGCAGTGTTTCTCTGAGAACTTAAAAAACAAAAAAACAAAATGTGAATCCGTGAGAACGTGACGGCACGCACACAAGCATTACGTGTTTAATCTATAGGCAAGCATGTTTGAATACATATGTGTGCAGGCGCTTAGTTTTTCTTTACAAAACGACTGCCAAATTACTTGTCTGGCATGCATAATACAGAGTTTTGAGTCGTTTCCGATAATTTTGATAACGTTTTTATCTGAACAGAGGGAAAGTGAATTAGGCCTTCACAGGGGAGAGTGTAGTTGACACGGTCTCTCTGACACTTCAGGGATGTGTTGTGCTCATATAGGCGCAGGTCCACCATCTGATCTGGATACGGCCCGGATCCGGCTGACTGCAGTAAACCTCGGGATAAACAGAGAGACTAACATTAGCGTAGATGCCATTCTTCTTATGATGTAACGAGTACATCAGGTGTTATGGGAAGTGTTCCCGGTTCCGGCTGACCCAGTTAATGCAGCCTAACAATCATTTACTGATTTGAATAATAGAAATTGATAATGTTTTATGTGTAAGCCATAGTAAAGAGATGCGTTTTTAGTCTAGATTTAAACTGACAGAGTGTGTCTGCTTCCCAAACAATGCTAGGAAGACTGTTCCAGAGTTTAGGTGCTAAATAGGAAAAGGCAGGACCGCCTGCAGTTGATTTTGATATTCTAGGTATTATCAACTGACCAGAGTTTTGAGACCACAATAGACGTGATGGAGTATAATGCGTTAAGAGTTCGCTCAACTACCGGGGAGCTAAACCATTTAGTGCTTTGTAAGTAATAAGCAAGATTTTAAAATGTATACAATGTTTAATAGGGAGCCAGTGCAGTGTTGACAGAACCGGGCTAATATGGTCATACTTCCTGGTTCTAGTAAGAGCTCGAGCTGCTGCGTTTTGGACCAGCTGGAGTTTGTTTATTAAGCGAGCAGTGCAACCACCCAGTAGAGCATTACAATAATCTAGCCTTGAGCTCATGAACGCATGTTCAGCATTGAGTACATATGTCATAATTTAGATATATTTTTAAGATGGAAATGCAGTTTTACAGATGCTAGAAATGTGGCTTTCAAATGAAAGATTAGAAAAGAAATCCAGATTTACATGGAATTTGCTGTAAATTTGAACCCATTCATTGCAATGAATTTCTCTGGGTGGCGTTTGCTCAATGTATAGTAAAAGATGCTTTACTGTATGTATTACATCCCTTCAGGAAGTTGTGTTTTTAGCTGATTCTATCACACTAGTCTCTTTCAAAATAACTTTAAATGTTTATGTTGCAGTTTGCATTTGTACAGTTTGCAACTTATTTTCAGCGGAAATCCACAGAATGCCAGAAAAATTGCAGATAACCCAAAATATTAATGTAAAATATATTAATGAACTATATCATATATTCTTTACATTTCTGCATATCAGTGTGTTTGTGTTGGTCGTTATACACTCAATCGCCCTCTGGAAAGTCTCTGTTCTGTATCTGCAAGTGTTCGTTGCTTCAGAGCGAGAGCTGTTCGATAAAAACTGAGAAGCAAACATCAAAACAACAGCTAACAGTCATAAAAACATCTTGAGAAATGAGGCCAGGTTCATAAGCAGTCAGTTAGAGGGATAGTTCACCCACAGATCTTTCTTTCCTCAGATTTATACTGCTTGCTCTTATTACAATCAGTGTGTAGCAATGCTTTGACATAAGGAGGAGTAAATAATATCAGAATTGTCATGTTTGGGCGGAATATTCCTTTAAATGTTTCCTCTGAGATGTTTTTGTCTGGAGAAAGCCTTAAAGTTTGAAATGCATGAACGCTGGATTCTCCACAGATCGTCTCTCGCTGCTTCTCTCTTCCTGAAACATCAAACGGCTGTCAGACTCAGAGCATGAAAGTGTGTTTTCCGGGAAGCTTTCATTCAAACAACAATCTGTCACATATCATACATTAAAACACACTCACAGTATGACTCGTATACAATGTCCTGCTCTTAGACTCACAAATATATTGCTATATATGTTTAAATATGCTTTATATCAAATATGGAAACACAAGTTTCATTTGTTAACATATATTTATTCATCTTTGGTCATGCAAATGTCAGAAAAGTTGTATCTGTTAACATGCACCGTGAACTAACATGAACAATGTAAAATTGTATTTTTATTGACTAACATTAACAAAGATTATTAAATATATTGCTAATTGATAGTTAATAGCTAATACATTAACTAATGTTAACCTTATTGTAAAGTGTTTACAATATAATAAACACTTTACTAATAAATAAAATATTATTTATTTTAATATTATGATTTATTTAATATTATTATTTTATAGTACTTTTCCTAATGACAACAAAATATTTTACTTAATATATTTTTTATATTAATATATTTTATAACATTCAACATATTTTACCTGAAAATATTGTTGTTATTAAATTATTAATAATCTGAATACTATTTGTATAGGGATTTTTTTTTGGAAAAAATGTGGGTCGTTTAGATTTTGTTATTTTTATGCACTGAAATAAACATTTACTTTCAATAAATACATTATTACATTTAACATAGTGATTAATAATAATTTCTCCATAGATTCATATGAAGAGTGCATGCAAGAAATAAAGAAACATTGGGAAATGTTTGCATATTCATCTGTCAAAACCAGATCTGTCATTTTGTAGTTGAATGATCTGGAGTGAGCGGATATTACTATAAAACATGAATCTGTCTTTGTGCAGGATTAGTGCAACACAAACCCAGATATACATCTGAAGATTCTGGGTATTAACAACGATATGAGGAAACCCAGGCCTGCTGACTGGACCGCTGTAAATTCGGGATAATTCTGAGGGTTTGACAATGGTACTTATCCAAGCGAGATAAGGCCGGTCTCCCTCAAGCTCAGAGATTAGAGGATGGGAGTTTGGAAGCGGTTCAATCTGCTCCCCTGATCTCCAGTACGTCAATACCTCACTAGGTGGAGTATCGACTTTCACTGCAGAGAACGACCGGAGGAAACCGGGAGATGTTGGAGACCAAGGTTCGAACATTGGTGGGGGTAGAAGTGTGAAGCGCTTTAGTAGAGTCAGGGGATATACTGCCTTGTGAGATTCATTTTATTTATTTATTTATTATTTGGCAGAGGCTATTTACACTAACTCCGCCCACTGACCTCTGATTGGACCAGACTAAATTACGGAAGACGTTGGACTGTAAATGGTAGCAATATAGGAGTAAGACATGTGGCAAATAAATAAATAAAAAATGCTGGGTTGTTTCAACACATGTTTGGGTCAAATATGAACAAACCAAACCATTGGTTTAAAATGAAACCACCCAGAATTTTTTGAGTGTAAATATAGCCTATAATAATATATAAATAAAATGATAGAGCGCTTGAATGCCCAACTTAGATATAGAAGCTTCCCATGTGTGCTTGAAGACAGCATTTACATCAGTTTATTTAGCCTACTGTACATATGAAAATGTCTAACAAACCATACATATAAACGAAACAGAGAGATATTTATCTTGGCACAAATAGTTTGGTACTAATTTATAACTAGAAAAATACCAATCATCATAGTCTTTATTCTACAACTTTATACTAAAAACCGTTAAAGGGATAGTTCACCCGAAAATGAAAATTATGTCATTAATTACACATCCTAATCCCTGACCTGTAAGACTTTCATTCATCTTTGGAACACAAATGAAGATATTTTTTATAAAATATGAGAGCTTTTTGTCCCTCCATCGACAACTATGCAACTACCACTTTGACGCTTCAAAAAGGTTCATAAAGAGATCGTAAAATGAATCCACATGAAGACTCAACACGAGCATGAACCTCATTGGTTCTCGCTGAAGCTCAAACGTGCTGCGTAACACGAGAGTGAACCTCATTGGTTCTCGATGAAGCTCAAACGTGATGCGTAACACGAGTGAACCTCATTGGTTCTCGCTGAAGCTCAAACGTGATGCGTAACACGAGAGTGAACCTCATTGGTTCTCGCTGAAGCTCAAACGTGATGCGTAACACGAGAATGAACCTCATTGGTTCTCGCTGAAGCTCAAACGTGATGCGTAACACGAGAATGAACCTCATTGGTTCTCGATGAAGCTCAAACGTGCGCGCGTAACACGAGAGTGAACCTCATTGGTTCTCGCTGAAGCTCAAACGTGATGCGTAACACGAGAGTGAACCTCATTGGTTCTCGCTGAAGCTCAAACGTGATGCGTAACACGAGAGTGAACCTCATTGGTTCTCGCTGAAGCTCAAACGTGCTGCGTAACACGAGTGAACCTCATTGGTTCTCGCTGAAGCTCAAACGTGCTGCGTAACACGAGTGAACTCATTGGTTCTCGCTGAAGCTCAAACGTGCTGCGTAACACGAGAGTGAACCTCATTGGTTCTCGCTGAAGCTCAAACGTGCTGCGTAACACGAGAGTGAACCTCATTGGTTCTCGCTGAAGCTCAAACGTGCTGCGTAACACGAGAGTGAACCTCATTGGTTCTCGCTGAAGCTCAAACGTGATGCGTAACACGAGAGTGAACCTCATTGGTTCTCGCTGAAGCTCAAACGTGATGCGTACACGAATGAACCTCATTGGTTCTCGCTGAAGCTCAAACGTGATGCGTAACACGAGAATGAACCTCATTGGTTCTCGCTGAAGCTCAAACGTGATGCGTAACACGAGAATGAACCTCATTGGTTCTCGCTGAAGCTCAAACGTGATGCGTAACACGAGAATGAACCTCATTGGTTCTCGCTGAAGCTCAAACGTGATGCGTAACACGCAGAGTGAACCTCATTGGTTCTCGCTGAAGCTCAAACGTGATGCGTAACACGAGAGTGAACCTCATTGGTCCTCGCTGAAGCTCAAACGTGATGCGTAACACGAGAGTGAACCTCATTGGTTCTCGCTGAAGCTCAAACGTGATGCGTAACACGAGAGTGAACCTCATTGGTTCTCGCTGAAGCTCAAACGTGCTGCGTAACACGAGAGTGAACCTCATTGGTTCTCGCTGAAGCTCAAACGTGCTGCGTAACACGAGAGTGAACCTCATTGGTTCTCGCTGAAGCTCAAACGTGATGCGTAACACGAGAGTGAACCTCATTGGTTCTCGCTGAAGCTCAAACGTGATGCGTGACACGAGAGAATGAACCTCATTGGTTCTCGCTGAAGCTCAAACGTGATGCGTAACACGAGAATGAACCTCATTGGTTCTCGCTGAAGCTCAAACGTGATGCGTAACACGAGAATGAACCTCATTGGTTCTCGCTGAAGCTCAAACGTGCTGCGTAACACGAGAATGAACCTCATTGGTTCTCGCTGAAGCTCAAACGTGATGCGTAACACGAGAATGAACCTCATTGGTCCTCGCTGAAGCTCAAACGTGATGCGTAACACGAGAATGAACCTCATTGGTTCTCGATGAAGCTCAAACGTGATGCGTAACACGAGAATGAACCTCATTGGTTCTCGCTGAAGCTCAAACGTGATGCGTAACACGAGAATGAACCTCATTGGTTCTCGCTGAAGCTCAAACGTGATGCGTAACACGAGAATGAACCTCATTGGTTCTCGATGAAGCTCAAACGTGCTGCGTAACACGAGAATGAACCTCATTGGTTCTCGCTGAAGCTCAAACGTGATGCGTAACACGAGAATGAACCTCATTGGTTCTCGATGAAGCTCAAACGTGCTGCGTAACACGAGAATGAACCTCATTGGTTCTTGCTGAAGCGCAAACATGAAGGAACAACATGAGGGTGTGTCATTAATGACAGAATTTTTGGGTGAACTAACCCTTTAATCATCACAGCAAAGACAGATATTTTGATGAGCAGTGGCTGAAATCTTCAGTTTCTGCTGTTCTGAGGGTTTCAGCATGTTGCTGTTTGCTTGCTTATCAGTAAAAAGAGAGTCATAAGATGAATATGGACAGCCACTCAGACGATTGTTGGATGCATTTTTGACTTCATATTGAGAGCTCTGACTTTTGGTTAAAGATTCTGGTGATGTTAAAGCTGAGCACAGTTTGAGACATAGAAACTTCTTTTGAAACTCATTACTGTTTCAGCAAAATCTCCATTGGCTCTATCTCATAGCTGGAGGAGAAATGATTAAGACATTATAGAGATCTCATATGTGATTTTTTTCTTTCCTGCAGGAAACTTTAAATCACAAATGAAACAGTTGTTTTGGAGCAAAGTGACCCACTTCTTCGTCAGACGGCTGCATTTTATCCATCACATAAGGGCTCATCCAGAAGTTTTTATCGAGCTTAATTCACTGCTCATTGAGTGAAAGACATGCTGAAATCTACTAGCCGGACGATTTCTGTGTTTCTCCAGGGAAATCGCTTTTCTGGATCCTTTTGCAGAGCTGCTGAGCACATTAAATGTAAATCTTTACGCTTTGTACGTCATCTTCTGAAGTCTTTAAACGCGCCCATGAATGAGACGTGTAATTACGTCCTGGAGAATATGCTGCTGATTACTTCACTGTCCTCCACTTTGTCAGCACTGCCCATTTAATTACAGGTCTGACAGAATGAATGTCCCAGCACTAAAGTTTCACCCGTTTTACTCGCATAAGTATCCGTCTGGAATTATAACGGGATGAATTCTGTCCGTGCCGTGAGAGAAATGGCCATTCAGCCGTGGCTCAATAAAGAACGCCAGTGTAAAACGTGTCAGTTTTTGAGATGATAAACATGTTTAATTCCGGCGTGCTTGACAAGATGCGGAGAATATGCATGAGTGAGTATGCATTATTAAAGGTGCTGTGCTGCTGGTTTCTCCGTGTTAATCTAGCAGTGCTGACTGCGCGTGTAGCAGAAGTAAAGCGCTGTGATTCGGGTCTTATATCAGAATCGCATGCAGCGCTTGCATATTTCTCAGCCGTAAGCGAAGTTGAGACCTCTGCCTTGATGCGACGCTCTGGCCTGCAGCGTGAATGACCAGACTCTCCTGTGACTTTTGAAATCTCCTGCTTCTCAGATGTTTGTGTCTGTTTTTATTTTTATTAATGATTTTTTGGGAGAAACATCTGAAGTAATGTCTGCAGTCTAGGTGATAATTGTGATGCATGTTCATTATAGACGGGGTGACCTTGTGTTGTTTTTTAATGAGCTTTGATGCACTGCATAAAAGCAACTACATATATATATATATATATTATTTATATTATTTTATTTTTTTTTGTCAGGGTGTAGTTATTATCATCCAAAGGATAACTGAAGAAACAATATTTAATAAACAAGAGAGCAAGACTACAACACACGATTCACACAACATTAACACAAGACAATGAACAGAGGACAACTTGGGGCTGAAATATCCACTATATTGCCAAAAGTTTTGGGACGCCTGCCTTTACATGCACATGAACTTTAATGCCATCCCATTCTTAATCCGTAGGGTTTAATATGGAGTTGGCCCACCCTTTGCAGCTCTAACAGCTTCAGCTCTTCTGGGAAGGCTTTCCACAAGGTTTAGGAGTGTGTTTATGGGAATTTCTGACCATTCTTCTAGAAGCGCATTTGTGAGGTCAGGCACTGATGTTGGACGAGAAGGCCTGGCTCTCAGTCTCCGCTCTAATTCATCCCAAAGGTGCTCTATCGGGCTGAGGTCAGGCCAGTCAAGTTCCTCCACACCAGACTATGTGAGCGGTGTGGAGCGGCAGCAATTTCCCCTCCACGCTCTAAGCATTCAGTAATCACTCCGCTCTAGCTCCGCTCCAGGTTCACCATTTCCCACTCTCCACTCCTCGCTCACTGATATCAGAAACACCTCTCCGTCTGCGCTCCTAGGAAATGTAAGTATTTAAGTATTTAAGCTATCACAAAAGTTTGGTTTATAACATACTTTAAATAAAAAAAATAAAAATAAATAAACAATAGGAGATTGTACAACGTGGTTTATTGGAGCACTAGTGTGCAAACATTTCTTCGACATGCCAAGCTTATTAGGCTTTATCAGCATTAAAAGTATATCATTGCTGCTTTTTGCTGTGCAAATTTTGTTTGAAAAGATCAGTTATCAGTTATTTTTTCTATGGGTCACTACATTACAGATTTCTGCTCATTCAAAATCAGATACAGATAACTGTAAGCAGATAAGCACTGTAAGATTTGTTTGAATGCATTAGAGACAGCGATTGCGTGTGAATAAGTGTTTAAAATGTGCTTTTACCCAATCATATTCAGTATGTTGAAGGTACAAAAAAATTTCCTTGAACTATAACATCCCGCTCATGTCCATCGCCATCATCATAACCTTTACATTCTTTCTGATTTGAGTGATCTATCTGCATCAAGCTAGTTAAATGTGTTTAACGTATGAGTTCTGGCAAAAAATGCAGTTATATTATGGGCCGTTGGCATGAATTGTACTCGTGATGGAGCGGTAGTGGAGCCCTCTTCCCAGCAGGCACCGGATGTCAATATGACGTCAGATTGACGTTGGACCCCAACGTCGGACAGATGTTGCATTTTTGTTAAAAATGAAAATCGTTTTGACGTCAGAACCCAACATCAGAAGGATGGTTCTGATGTCAGCCCGATTTTTATTTTCAACAAAAATTTTACATCTGTCCGACGTTGGATGTTGACGTCAAAATGACATTGAGTTTTGACATCAGACGATTTTAATTTTCAACCAAAATGCAACATCCGACCGATGTTGGGGTCCAACGTCAATCTGACGATGGGTTCTGACGTCAGCCCGATTTTCACAAAAAAGGGAAGAAACAACAAAAAACTAACTGAGCAATGTGTGACTATTAGATGGTACCAAAAGCAATGGTTTAGAATATTTCACACTATGAATTCAGTGATATCACCAGTCTGTAATAATTGTGCAAGGAGTTGGCAACAGCAGCACATATTTGCAAACAGGGCTTGACATATTAGAATCGTCCTGTATTTAAAGGGATAGTTCACCCAAAAATGAAAATTCTGTCATCATTTACTCACCCTCAAGTTGAGTTTTTTTTGTTCTGCTGAACACAGAATAAGATATAACCTAGCAGATCCAAGCAACCATTGACTACCATAGTATTTTCTTCCCTACAAAGAAACTCATACATGTTTGGAACAACTTGAGGGTGAGTAAATTATGACAGAATTTTCATTTTTGGGTGAACTATCCCTTTAAGGCATCTGAAATGTGTTCAAGCCTTGCCAATTTAAATATTCAAGCGCTCTCAATTTGATACTCGCAAAACACAGCAACACACATCCTAAACTCGCCCACGCATCTCAGCGAATATTCACATAAAATGATGTCAAAATGCCGGTCTTGTCCAGTATTATCGTAAACAGCCGGTTATGTCTTAAGTGAACGTGACATTTGCCAGTCACCGCCAGCGTTTTTGGTCATGTTCACAAGTTTCATGGCCCACAGAATATCTTGTGTGAATATCTGAACATGCAATATATCAAAAGAAAGAACAGACCCTCTGTTTTATTCTAGCTTCATACATTCTTTTTTTTTTTTTATCAACACTTGAATGTTTCAAGTTTCATGAAAAAGCAACATTTTGAGCTGAGAAAATCACGTTTTTGTAAAAGACTACGTCCGGATGTGATTCAGAGCCATGATCAAAACACAGATCAAGTCAACACCCTCAAAGCTTCACAGTCCTAGAGCTTGGGCAGTTTTCATTTATATGCTGTTTAATGTTGATGATCGCGTTATTTTTCATATGCATCTGCTTACATGATATATCGGTCGTTTCAGCTTCTTCTTCGCCTGTTTTAATCAGGAGATGCTGTACTCATTAGTACTGTGCTGTACTCAATATAGTGTACATATAGGATGATGATCAATGTAACGAGGAACAGGTGTGGACTAATTTGAAACCATGCTGAATCCGAAATCACCCCCTAAACCCTCAATCACTATTCCCCTGTGGTAGTCCACTAATAGTCCACTTGAAGGAGTGAATGAAAACCAGTGAGTGAATTCGGACAGCCGTTGAGCTTACATCGGTTGTACACTCGTTATTACTGTACATTGTGGGATTGAATAAGTGCACTCGACTACGTTTCGGACACACACTACAAATGGCTGTTCCTGCAAATAATGCAATATTTGAGGGTATAGGGATGATTTCGGGTTCAGCTAGAACTCAGACAAATGATGACAATGAAAACTATGACTAAGGTCGCATTTACACTGCAGATCTTGATGCCCAATTCCAATTTGTTGACATCTTCTTTTAAACGTGACCCATATCCAATATCTGCATTAACACTATGCATTTGGTGAAACAACCCAAAGTAGACGTACTGACTTGAAAAATTGTAGGCCGAAAAGGACGTACATACACCGTGATTTGCAATGGACACAAAAGGAATAATAATACAAGCGTTTGCTTTAAGCACCATCTTTAAAGGCCAGCAAAACATTGGGTTGGGCCTTCATCCTCCATTTCGTCATTGAAAAGAGTCATGTGATCGTGGTGGGTCACCGTCATACACCAATGTTGCTTTTTTCGATGATGCACGACTCGCGTTGTTGGGTATATCTGATCTGTCCGTTTACATGGTTTGTGGGTCATATCCTGTGACATATGGGAGGAATTGGAATTGGGTCATTTGAACTATGGCCTAAGAAACTAAACAAGACAGTGAAACTGAACATAACTGTGATAGTTTTCCAGTTTACATGACCGTTTAAGTATGTGATCTACTTGAAACTACATAAAAACCCAACAGAATCTGAACAAAGAACAATCCCGTTAATCCTCTTATGTGCCCAAGAACTACCAAACCAGAGACATATCAATATATTTGACCCCTCTAATATAGAATATTATTCTATTCTCCAGACGTGCACTAGAGAAACTATAAAAAGCAGATGATATTTCGATTGCACACAGTAGAGGTGAAACAGCTCGCGGCTTGTGCACTTGCTCGGTGTGTGTGTGTGTGTGTGTGTTCAGTTTTCTAATGACGTCCTGTGACAGTAGATGCTAATGAGCTGGAGTTCTGAGTTTCTCACACTAACTGCATTTCAGGTGAGTGCTCGCTACTTAAACAAGCTTTATTTAAGCTTTAGAGTCCTTATCCATTATTTATTAAGATCCAGAAATTAAAACCTGCATCAGCAATAACCCTTATTAATATTCATGTCGGAATCCGCAAGAATTTAGTGTGCTTTTTTTAATGCCGCATTATTTGGCTACTATAAATCATTCATAACATCTGGAGACTCTTTTCAAATGAACATGTTTTGTTTTAAAATATGAGTCATAAATAACTATTGGATAATGTGAAGTTGTATGTAATGAAATGAAACAAGTCTAATGACAAATAATCTCAGTGATGGCTAAACAATGTCCGTTTGTCTTGGATGTTCATGAAACATCTCCACCAGGGTGAGGAATCTGAGCGGTCTTCTTTTACATGTTTGATTAGAAGCTTCTGGAAAAGTTAAAAGCGTCTCATGGTGAGTTGAGATTCTGTGCACGTCGCTCCTCTTTTCCATAATAGCGAGCCTTTGAGACTCTTGAATCTGCAAAACTGGTTTCATCAGCACATTTTAAAGAATTCATTAAGGTCCTTGGGTCACATTGACTGTCATATCCCTCCTTTTTATAATTTTCTGGAATCCCATTAAAATGTTTATCTATTTTCATCCTCAGCCTATCTGAGGTTAATATTTGCAGATAGAGTCCTGAAATTTGACTTTTGTGCGTCATACTAAGTATTATTTTTGTCCGTCTATGTTACAGTTTTGCATGTGTTCAGATCAAAAACAATAAGTGAAGTAACATGTTTTCATGCTTGAGTCGTGCAAACTGCTGGCCAATTAAAAACGGCATCCTTGCAATATTTGCATTTCACAGGCTCTCCAAAGGAATCTGGTCTCTCTCCTAATAGAAGTGTGACGGACACCTGTCTGAGTTACTTTAGACGTCCCTTATTGAAGGTCTGTCTAATGAAGTGGTGGCTATTATCGCATCTCCACTGAGAATCCGTGAAATTGGTGTCGAAGCGGAGCCAAACAAACGGCAGGCGTGCGCGTCAGTCAATAACACTAAGCCAATTAAAATCACTCTTCATTTGGGTTGTGATCTCTATTGATCTGCCTTTCAATTCTCATCCATCAGACCTCTGGATTCCCACAGAAGCTTCTGCGATTCCATCTTAAACCTCTCACAGGAGCGCACGCAGCTCAGACGCTGTGTTTGTGTCCCAAGGTTGTTTTGAGCTTAAGAAAACAGAAGCACGGTGTTGTCTAAGAGTCATTCTACTCCATTGGCCTTCATTGCTCCAATTTACCTCAACATTCTCTTGCACTCCTCTTACATCTATCTATCTATCTATCTATCTATCTATCTATCTATCTATCTATCTATCTATCTATCTATCTATCTATCTATCTATCTATCTATCTATCTATCTATCTATCGTCCGTCCGTCCCGTCCGTCCGTCCGTCTGTCAGTCTGTCTATCCATCCATCATCTGTCCGTCTGTTCATCCATTCATAATCCATCCATCTGTCTGTCCGTCCGTCCGTCCATCCATCCGTCCGTCCATCCATCCATCCATCCATCCATCCATCCATCCATCATCCGTCCATCCATCATCCGTCTATCCATTATCCATCCGTCTGTCCATCCATTCATCCACCTGTCATCCATCCATCAATTATCCATCTGTCTGTCCGTCCATCCATCCATCCACCGTCATCCGTCCATCCATCATCCGTCCATCCATTATCCAGCCGTCTGTCCTTCCGTCCATCCATTCATCCTTCCATCATCTGTTTGTCTTTCTGTCTATCCTTTATTGCTCCAATTTACCTCGACATTCTCTTGCACTCTTCTTACGTCCATCTATCTATCTATCTATCTATCTATCTATCTATCTATCTATCTATCTATCTATCTATCTATCTATCTATCTATCTATCTATCTATCTATCTATCTATCTATCTATCTATCTATCGTCCGTCTGTCCGTCCGTCCGTCCGTCTGTCAGTCTGTCTATCCATCCATCATCTGTCCGTCTGTTCATTCATAATCCATCCATCTGTCTGTCCGTCCATCCATCCATCCGTCCGTCCGTCCGTCCGTCCGTCCGTCCATCCATCCATCCATCCATCCATCATCCGTCCATCCATCATCCGTCTATCCATTATCCATCCGTCTGTCCATCCATTCATCCACCTGTCATCCATCCATCAATTATCCATCTGTCTGTCCGTCCATCCATCCATCCACCGTCATCCGTCCATCCATCATCCGTCCATCCATTATCCAGCCATCTGTCCATCCGTCCATCCATTATCCAGCCGTCTGTCCTTCCGTCCATCCATTCATCCTTCCATCATCTGTTTGTCTTTCTGTCTATCCTTTATTGCTCCAATTTACCTCGACATTCTCTTGCACTCTTCTTACGTCCATCTATCTATCTATCTATCTATCTATCTATCTATCTATCTATCTATCTATCTATCTATCTATCTATCTATCTATCTATCTATCTATCTATCTATCTATCTATCTATCTATCGTCCTTCCGTATCTATCGTCCTTCCGTATCTATCGTCCATCCGTCTGTCTATCCATCCATCATCCGTCCGTCCATCCTTACAATCACCCATCGTCCGTCTGTCCGTCTGTCTGTCTGTCTATTTATCTATCTATCATCCATCTGTATCTATTGTCCTTCCGTATCTATCGTCCGTCTGTCTGTCTGTCAGTCTGTCTATCCATCCATCCATCCATCCATCCATAATCCGTCCATCCATCCACCCGTCATCCGTCCGTCCATCCATTATCTATCCATCCGTTTGTCCGTCCATCCATCCATTCATCCTTCCATCATTCCATCATTTTCAACACACTACTAACTAACTCATCCAGGCCCTCAAGACTACAATGGAGGCATTTCAGGGAGTTCAGAAACACTGACACTGATATAGAGAAGAACTCATTACACAGTACAGAAAGATGAACATGCAAAATAGCATAATAGAACCCCTTTTTTGTTTATTTCTCTGATAAACAAATGTGTTTCTGCTGTGTTTAATGTTCAATGTAAAATCTGTCTGCAGTAAATGCAACACCTTCTTGTGTGTGTCTGTCCTGTAATGCAACAACGTGTGAAAGGAAGCGAGTACAGCTGGAGGCGTTTATGTTCACGTACTTGTTTACATGTTTCAGCCTATGGTTTAACATTCAGCACTGGCGTCTCTAAGATTTATCATATGTATGGAAAGATTATTGGTGGGTGAAATATTAGGGAAATTATTCAGACGTTGTCTTTAGAGGGTTTGTGAAAGCATGCCAGTGTCATGATTTACAGCACTGCAGCCCTTCCACTCTTTTTTGCTTACAGTTTTTAATACTCCACACCTAAACGTTAATAATTTTTTTGCCAACGCCAAGGTCTCAGACTGTCAGTATCTTTCCCTTCAGGCGCAAAAGCAAGTTTCTGCTTCAGCAAGTTTGATAATAATCTGACCTCATCTGGTTTGGTTAGCCAAGAGTTCACCGCTGCAGTGGGCAGGTAATGAATTCTGTGCCATTTTAAAATTCTACAGATATCACTTACGTGAACCTTGTGAACCGCCTCCATCTGTTCCCATTAAAGGTTGCTAAACTATCAGACCCTGTGAGTTTTCTTTCTGAAGTTATAGAATTAATTTTCATCATGTTGCGACCTGATCTCTTGTTCTATGCAAAGTGGAAAAACACGTCCAGATGTGAGAGGTTACCAAGTGGAGTCGCTATTGTGTGCCGTGCATAATCATTAGCGGTTGTGTGTGAAGACTAGCATCACTAGTGCTCTTAGAGTATGTGATTGGAGCGAACCCTGAAGTGTAGTAGTTAAAGTTACCTTTGCAACTGCATAGCAAAGCCCTGGCAAAAAGAAACGTTGGCACAGTCATTCTAAAGTAACTGCGTGTAAATATAGTTTGTGTTTTTGTGGCTTATTTAGGTGAGCGGTATGTGAACGCAGCCCTTCTTACAGGACATGTTGACAGTAAAAAGCTTCCCATGCATTATGCCGCTTGATAGAGAGCGCTTTGATGAACAGTGCATGAAAAGGTCACAGCTACAAAGTGACGAACTAACCCAAAATGTTAACTAAGACTCACTGATTCAGGGTTTTTTTGTGCTTGGTTCTAAATAGCACCCTACTGTACTTCACACACTATATATATATAGGCAAGTTTTCAGTATGTAATCAGTATATGTACTGTATTGAATACTGTATTCCACAATGCAATGCACTACACTTGACCTTCTGTTTCCAGTATGAATTTTCGACAGTTTCTCACAAAGTTGGATTAAAAATGCAAAATTATATTTTTTACTCCTAAAAAGATAACTGGATTAACTGTTTGATGAATAAAACATGCAGTAGTACTTTGCGCGTGCTTGTCTGCCGCTTTAAATGCTCAAGCTCGTTACAGCAGGATGGATTCTGATTGCCTGTTTTTATGGTTCATCAGCTGGATAAAATCGTTCTGAAAGTGATTCTAATGATATAATTTCTCTGTGCCATTATCGTTATAGTTGTGGTGTGAACTCTGATATTCTTTAATATTAAGAATGATTTTTAGAAATATATCTTTATCGTCATCCTTGGTGTGATCGGGCCTTAAAACATGCAGTAGCAGTTTAAACAAATTAATGAAGTCAAGAAATTCAGTCTGTAAGTTTTGCCTGTGTCGCCATCTCTGTTTGAAACCTGGAATTGCAGTTATATGTTGAATAATCATCTGTACATGAGTTGTGCGTCAGCGCGGTTCCTCACCGCAGATGAATCTAATGTTTTCAGGAGTTTGTGCGGCTGTCATTCATTCACCGCACCGGTGTGGATACTGGACTACAGAAACACAGATTCTACGTCTTGGTGTATAACCTAAATAAAAATTTTCACTGGAAAATGTCGTCTGAACAAATGTGTAACATGTCTGTCACTTTTGGGAACAAAACATTACAATAAATTGCACTACCAACGGTGATTAACTCTAACGATTGCTCATATAACATCAAACCGTGCAAATTATTATTATTGTTATACTTTGCTCTCAAATTGTTAATGTTAACAGCATTAACATTGTGTGACTAAGTGTATTTAGTGTGTATTAGCATTGCCAATAAATTTTAGTTACAGTCTATTCTTTTGCTTTTGACTACAGGTGAATCTCCAGTTGTCACTGATGATGTCATTTGGTCCTTTCTGGATTACAATCCGCCATCAAAATGATAAATTTAATTACTCCAGCTGCTGTGAGAAAAGGCTATAAATGATCCGCTGAAGAACATGCTCCTCACATGCATTACTACTACTAATTCAAACTACTATTCGCTCAGAAAACCATATATCAGAAGTTTAGACTGATATGGCTTTAAAACACATGCAGATCATAAACTCTCATGATGATGAATAACTTAACGTCACGTGAGCGTGAGCACGATAGAGATGATCATCAAAGGGCCGGAGATCACGGGCATCCAGTATGGTTTTCCGGCCTTGACCCTTACGCACAGAGATTGTTCCAGATTCTCTGAATCTTTGGATGATATTATGCACTGTAGATGATGAGAACTTCAAACTCTTTGCAGTGTTTCTCTGAGAAACTCCTTTCTGATATTGCTCCAGTATGTTTGGCCGCAGCATTGGGGGAATTGGTGATCCTCTGCCCATCTTGACTTCTGAGAGACACTGCCACTCTGAGAGGCTCTTTTTATACCCAATCATGTTGCCAATTGACCTAATAAGTTGCAGATTGGTCCTCCAGCTGTTCCTTATATGTACATTTAACTTCTCCGGCCTCTTATTGCTCCCTGTCCCAACTTTTTTGGAATGTGTAGCTCTCATGAAATCCAAAATGAGCCAATATTTGGCATGACATTTCAAAATGTCTCACTTTCAACATTTGATATGTTATCTATATTCTATTGTGAATAAAATATAAGTTTATGAGATTTGTAAATTATTGCATTCCTTTTTTTATTCACAATTTGTACAGTGTCCCAACTTTTTTGGAATCGGGTTTGTACGGCGAATGGCACGGTGGATTGTGTTCATGACAATGTTTTCTGGAAGTATTCCTGAGCCCATGTTGTGATTTCCATTACAGTAGCATTCCTGTATGTGATGCAGTGCCGTCTAAGGGCCGGAGATCACGGGCATCCAGTATGGTTTTCCGGCCTTGACCACTTACGCTGAGAGATTGTTCCAGATTCTCTGAATCTTTGGATGATATTATGCACTGTAGATGATGAGAACTTCAAACTCTTTGCAGTTTTTCTCTGAGAAACTCCTTTCTGATATTGCTCCAGTATGTTTGGCCGCAGCATTGGGGGAATTGGTGATCCTCTGCCCATCTTGACTTCTGAGAGACACTGCCACTCTGAGAGGCTCTTTTTATACCCAATCATGTTGCCAATTGACCTGATAAGTTGCAGATTGGTCCTCCAGCTGTTCCTTATATGTACATTTAACTCTTCCGGCCTCTTATTGCTCCCTGTCCCAACTTTTTTGGAATGTGTAGCTCTCATGAAATCCAAAATGAGCCAATATTTGGCATGACATTTCAAAATGTCTCACTTTCAACATTTGATATGTTATTTATATTCTATTGTGAATAAAAAGTTTATGAGATTTGTAAATTATTGCATTCCTTTTTTATTCACAATTTCTACAGTGTCCCAACTTTTTTGGAATTGGGTTTGTACTTGCTCAAAAATTGATTTTGTGTAATTTTTAACCAAAAAAGTTACGGACTGCAGATTTAAATTAATTTAAAATGAATTGTAAAAGCTACTGAGTCAAATTGATGTTCAGTGTTTTGAATCAGATTTTAATCAAATTGAAGACCATTGAATCTTGAATCGATTCACGGAACCAGTATTTCATTCGGAACAAAAGCACACTGTGGCATTCACAATGCAATTCAATGTAATATCAGCCGTGATTCAGCCACTTTTTCATGGTGTTTGAACATAAATTTGTCGGCAGCATGTGTACACAACTACCCTATAATGGTAAAAATCCACGTAATCCGTTTTTTTAATCCCCATAAATCATAATCAGTGTCTCAGAATAAGGCGTTTGCAGTTTCTATGCAATGTGACGTCACATATGCACAGGCCCCACCCCCAACTGCTGACGGACTCTGCCCTATTAGCATATACCCCACCCACAACTGCTTACGGACTCCGCCCTATTAGCATAGACCTCACCCACAACTGCTGACGTACTCCACCCTATTAGCATAGACCCTGCCCACGACTGCTGACGGACTCTGCCCTATTAGCATAGACCCCACCCACAACTGCTGACGGACTCTGCCCTATTAGCATAGACCCCACCCACAACTGCTGACGGACTCCGCCCTATTAGCATAGACCCCACCCACAACTGCTGACGGACTCCGCCCTATTAGCATAGACCCCACCCACAACTGCTGACGGACTCCGCCCTATTAGCAAAGACCCTGCCCACAACTGCTGATAGACCCCGCCCTATTAGCATAGTGTATTTGACAGTTTAAGCGCAATAAGACGTGAAAGAGAACTGAGTTTAATACTCTCAGTCTGACACACAGCTTTCTGTGCACGTGCTTCAGGTGTGTGTGTGTGCTCAGAAAACCATATATCAGAAGTTTAGACTGATATGGCTTTAAAACACATGCAGATCATAAACTCTCATGATGATGAATAACTTAACGTCACGTGAGCGTGAGCACGATAGAGATGATCATCAAAACCAAACAGATGTTATAGTTTAGCAGAGTATCCGAGGCATGAGCTGTACTGGCTCCACCTTCTTCTGGATAGGGGGCGGAGCAGCAGCTCATTTGCATCTAAAGATAGCAAGATAGCAGCAGCTCATTTGCTTCAACTCAAAAATGGGCATTTACCACATAACATAATGAATGATCTGTGAGGTATTTTGAACTGAAATTTCACACACACATTCTGGAGACACCTGAGACTTAAAACGTCCTTCACTCATTGTCTGCCAAAGCTGATAGATTGTTTTACTGAATATTTATATTTACCTGTATACATCTGGCAGACACTTTTTCCCTAAGTCATTTCATAATTTCATGCATTTCCTGAGAATTGAACCCATGGCCTTGGTTTAAATCTGCAGGTAACCAGGTGTAACTTGACAATTACTGTAATACAGGCAAATTCCCAATGACTTGCAGTAGCAAAATAGGTGAAAATTATCATAATTGTTTGACATTGTACTTTTCCTAGCACTCTCGGTTTAGAAGCGAGCTGAAAATAAGCAGGATTGAAAGAGGCGAGCGGGGGAATAATGTGCTTGTGGATGTCCGCTTCATTGTGTGAAACTGGCTAATGAATAAGAATGAAGCCGTAGCTCTGGTATGGAGGAGAGACGGTGTGACACCAACGCGCCAGATTTGGCGACGCTGTTACTGGCGCGCCGCCGAGAGCCGCGGCACAGAGACCTGGCAGAGCCCTTGTTCTCCTGTCACGACAGTCGGATCGGCCCCAGCCTGCACATTGTTAGAGGGGTGATTAATTATGGTGCTGATGAAACGTGATGGCGGTGGAGATGTCAGCGAGATGACACCGCTCATCAACACACGGCGACATCTGGACGGATCCTCAGCCTCCACACCAGCGCTGTCTCTGCGAGGCCCTTATGTCACGGACAGCGTCTATTTATGTATCTAAAGCAGGAGCAACCGGTCAATGTCAAGGTGACGCGTGTAAAGCTGCTTCATTTACACTACAATCATGATCATATTGGCCCTTTTCTCATTGTTTGACCTAGAGAACATCACCAAATGATTTATGGCCAACAGATAGTAACCTTTGTGTCACCAGATGGACAAATATGAATGTATATGAAGAGTTTGGGGTCAGAAAGTGTTCTTTTCTAGAAATTAAGACTTTTATTCAGCAAATACACATAAAATTGATCAAACATGACATTTATAATGTTACAAAAGATGACAAATGCTGTTCTTTTGAAAGAATCATGATGAAATGTATCAATATTTCCACAAAAATTTGCAGCAAAACTGTTTTCAACACTGATAATAATCAAATGTGTGTTGATGATCAGATCCTCCTATGAGAGTGATCAGTGAAGGATCATGTGACACTGAAGACTGGAGTAATGATGATAAATTCAGCTTTGATCACAGGAATAAATCACACTTTACTGTATATTCACACAGAGAACAGCTGACTTAAATTGTAATAATATTTCACAATTTTTTCAGTATCTTTTTCTTTTTAACAAATAGGCCTAAATGTATCCTTTTAATGTTTAAAAACATTTAAAAAATCTCACTGACCCCAAACTTTTGAACGGTGGTGTAAATCTAAGTGAAGTTTTTGTTTACTCACCCTCATTCTGTTCCAGACCTGTATGACTTTCTTTCTTCTGTGAAACACAAAAGAGGACATTTTGAAAAAGTGTTTTATGTCCATACAATGGAAGTCAATGGGGTCCAGTGTAATTTGGTTCCCAACAATCTTCAAAACATCTTCTTTTGTGCTCCACAGAAGAATGAAAGTCATACAGGTTTTGAATGGCATGAGGGTGAATAAACCCTCTGGTGCTGTTTGGTCAAAAAAATTACATTTTAGAATTATTTACTTCATTGGAAAGGTACGAAACTTGGTAAAGGTTTTGGCTCTTACTGTGTGAACACACAAAAAAATCATGGACATGATTCGAAAAGGTTAAATGGTCCTGAAAATAATAGTCACACTTGTATTGTTCGCAGTCAAAAATGAGCACGTTAGAAATGAATGGGAGACGAATTGCACCTAGTGGAAGCGTTTGGTTCTGCGCACAAACCAAATCTGACTGGGAACACAACTTGTTTAGATGTATGGCTTTTATTTTCTCACAGGTTTTAGAGTAAGACGTGTTTTGCTAAATCTATATTTCATATAAAAATTGTCAAGTGTCGTCTTTAAAAAGAGACCAAACTTCAGTCTGTGCTTCAAAGCATTACAAATCTCTGACAGTTTAAGTTGTAAATGCTCAAAAAGTGAATAAATGGATTATAACTACTACTACTATAATTTCTATGAAAAAAAAAATATATATTTTTGAATATATTTTATATAGTTTTACATATGAGTATATTAACTCCTTTTGGATCCTGACCTCAATTTTCCTAATGTATGCAAAACTTTTAACCCAAACATGAGCATCATGAGAACAAAATTGAATATTTTCCATGGGAAACACAGTAAATTTCCCAGATGAATTGCTCCATTTACTGAAGTAAATGGAATGGATGTTGGAAAGCCCAAAGGTCCAGAGAACAGTCCGGCGTGTGTTTGTGAAAGGATCTATTTCTGGCTTGTGTGTCGAAGGTGAAGAGAAACTCAAAACCTGCATGTTTATTTACTTCTTCAGCCTCGTATCTTCTCTTTTCGTTATGCGTTCCCTTGTGATGAAGAAGTAAACTTTAGCATACTTTTAAAACAAGTACTTCTTGCAGATGTGAGTGACAAACAGTCAAGGTGTAATCACTTACTGCACCTTTAAGTAGCCTACAGTTTTTTTTTGCTACTAATATTTAAAGTACACTACAAGTGTACATTCAGTACAATTAAGTGCACTTCATTTTCACAAGGGCCTTTGAACAGCAAATAACAGTAAGACAAGAGTGGTGACAATGTGCATTAGAAACTATGCTTCAATGTCTTTAAGTCATCATTTTTGGGGTGAAATATTATCCAAGTTCTCAACAGGTTTCATGAGATTAATTTGATTTATATTTATAATCCCTGAGTATATTTCTGTCCGTGAGTTGAACTCTGTGTCAAACAGCAGGTGAGCATATGGACTGACGTTGTGCTGCGTGGCTCCTGGTTGAGTCATTAATTAAGATATAAGCATTTCTGTCAGACCGCGACCTGTCTGTTTTTATGCGTGCCGCTGCATTATTTCTGGTTTGCTGCTGTGGACAGTCTGCTAAAGCTATAGTGACGCTGTGTGTTAATTTTAGCAGCTTTGTTTGTCTGGAGGATCTTTGCAGTGGAATCTGTGACATTGATTTGGTCTTTTTAGCATTTGAGTGAAAAAACCTGCAGGTGTTGCATCAGAAAACAGCAGACAGCTGCCAACTGATCTGAGATCTGACCAGTGGTTGCATAAACTGAGACTAGTTTTAGTCATCCGGTTTTTTTTTTTCTTTTGTGCAAAAAAGTTGTTTGACCAGCCTGACCAATGGTAAAAATCCTCTCACTCATTTTTTATATTTTTTTTATAATTCTCATAAATCAAAAGCAGTCTCTTCAAACAAGCTGATTCAGAAGCCCCACCCACAGTCGGTGATCTGGACTGTTAGCATAGACACAGCCCTGAGTGAGAAGTCGCATTACAAGTGTTGTGTTTTGGGGTGTACCAATGCACATAAGAGTCTACATTAACTCCCACCATCTGAGTCACTGAGGACATAAAATTTCATTTACAAAGGAAATGTCCTGACGAATGTTGCTAGAGATTACGTTTGCGGCAATCATTTTGCCTTGGACTGCTTCACAAATGAGGGGCTTTTCAGTGCTGGATTTTCAAAAAGGTTGATTCTGAAAGTTGGGCCAATACCAGCACTTTGTGCGCAAACTTCAGATCCAGACAAAGTCAGTATCACGTCATACAGTATGTTGTGAGTCCTTCCAAATGGCCTTTCTGAAAGCGCTTGTTGGCACTGTATGGCTAATGTTGCTAAATCTACCATTGTCTCTGTCTGTTTTAACTGATGCTGTCCTCATGTGCTATCAGAATGATCGTAAATACGTAAAAAGTAAATCGTAGTTTCCTAGTTAAAAATGGCACATGAACGCCCTTTAAAGTCGCCCACTTGAATGCGACGATCGCGACTTCAGAAGTGGGAATTATGCACGTGAAGGCACCAGGAAACCAGAGCTATGTCGTTATTATTATCACGCCTTGCTCGCCATCTGCGTAATTCATAAACGCCCATTTATTATGCACAGTACAGTCAGAAGACTAATAAGGCTGAACACCACTACTGACAGTTTCTGTCATTTTCAGTGCGTGAGATTGTCCTGTTTTGTTGTTGCCAGTATGCCGGAGTATGAGCTCTTGATGCTCCGCCCTCTTCTTGAAAGGGGGTGGAAGCACCAGCTCACTTGCATTTAAAGGGACACGCTAAAACTTCACATACACACTCTGAGGACATCAGACACTTGTTTTGCATCTTGTAAAAAAGGTCATAATAGGTCCCCTTTAAGACTGTGTTCATAACTTTAAGTCAGTTAGATAAAAAGCTGATAATTTGATACTGAAAAGTAAGACTGACTATCCCTAACTAACTGCTGGTTGGTCAGACTAGTTCTTAAGGACACAGTCTTAACATAATGGCTGTTTGTGCAACTGGCCCCTGGATGATGAACACAAACCAGCCCTGCTTTACCTTATGAAGGATTTCTTATGTCATGTGCTTTCGGTTGTTATGCAACCAGCTGGAATCCTTGCTTATGATTGGTCAGTGGCATTATTCAATAGTCAGACAGAGTGGAAAAGAATTTTTGGTGTAGGATGAAAACTTTGAAACAGTTTACACTCAGAAATTGATAGTAAATTACTAAATTTCATATATAATTATAAAGAGGCGACAAGAAACATTGAATTAAACATGAAATTTTGAAGTGACACTTACTCCAATCATCTTTTTTATTTACATTTTCAAAAAAATCTTTTTTTACAATGTAATTATGTATAATGACTCTAAACTGTGAAATAGATTGCTGACTTCTTGCATACTCTCTTTCTTCTCACATAATAATATAATTTATGCTCAAATCAATATCTCAGTATTTATTCGGTAATGTATTTGGTTTGGTTTGTTGCAAGGGTTCTGGTTTATTTTATGATAATGACATTGATAATTACATTACATTTGCTGAAGTAAAAAGTCTGTAAAAATGCGACACAATGTACTGTATTTATATGAAGGAATTTTCCATATTGATTTTTCAGTGGTTCAGTTAATTATGTTGTCATAAACTTTATGAATGAGGTCCTGGTAGAAAAATAACCCTTTTCCGTTTTTCTACCAATTTTTCGTATTTTCCAAAAGTCCATTGACTGGTAAAGCACTGACTGAAGGTGTTTTTGTGTCTCTCTGTTTTCTGTGGCTGGGAATTTCTGGCAGAAGTTATGAATTTTGGCACAGTTTTTGAGGAGGTTCTCAGTATTTATGAGGTCAGTTTTTAGATCAAACCATAGCACTACCAAGAGTTCAAACATATGTTTGACGTATATTAACTTCTATACAATTCTAAAAAAGAAAACAATTCTCAGATGTCCAAGTCAAGTCACCTTTATTTCTAAAACACTTTATACAATAAATAATATTTCAAAGCAGCTTTACAGTGATAAACAGCAAAATAATGATTCAAAGATGCAAACAGAGTTTGAAAAATATGATAGTAAACAGTCATTATTATTGAGTTGAAATCAGTTTGGTTTCCACCGGCTTTTCTCATCTTCCACCATTTTTTCAGAAACCTTTTTCAAACACGTCCTACTGCTGTCAGTCAGTATCCTTTTTGTCCGGCCTCATCAATCCCACTTTTTTCTGACATTTCTGTAGCTCAAACGGTAAACGCAAGGTCATGGGTTCCAATCCCAGGGAAAGCTTGAAATGGTAAAATGAATACCATGAATGCAATGCCAGTCGCTTTGACTAAAAGAATCTGCCCAATGCATAAATGTTTATGTACATTGTTCAATCCCTCCACCCAGCAGCCACATAAAGACCATTGTTTGTAACACCCACTTTTCACAATGCAAATAACTCCCAATGGAAATTCCCACCCTAATTTTTTAGGGCGGGAAAAAATGTTTAGTTCAGAAATGTCATGTTACATTTTTGCATATATAATTCCCTGAAAACACCAAATTCAGACCTACTGCTCAAAAGTTAAATCTCAGAAGTCTAAAACTTCTTTTCCTAATTTCACCACCAGGGTGACAAACAAATCTGCTCAACATCACACCGCACATGCCACTGGTGTGCTTGGCCCATAACTGCTGTTTGCAGTTACGTTTAATAGTTATAATTGGATATGACTCTCATTAGGGCGTTTATGAAGGGTAGAGAGTGAAATAACTAAAAGCATCTGCTCTGCTCTGATCCGAGATGTGACAGTGGGATATAAACAGATGTTATATGTTGATTGAAGCCCAATTGATTACATCACAGGGTGTGTGTGTGCGTGCGTGCGTGCGTGCGTGCGTGTTAATGAAAGCAAACGCTGATTCGTCACCTCTCACTTTCTCACCAGTAAACACAGCATTTCCCCTGATGTGTCCATGTAAGGAGGTCACAAACGCTAAACACCAGAGTGTATAGTGCACACTTTCTGTAAATTATAAATCAATATGTGCTTTCACGACTGGTGCAATTGTGTCAAAATGTCAGGTGCATTGATAAAATGTATTGACCATAAATATTTCTTATATTAAACTATATTTAGGGGCCAAGCACCCAAGGTATGTAAGCACCAATTGTATCCATCCTTCTTCTTCCAGGACGGATCTTCTTTTGAGTCTATGGCAGTCCATAGAACCGTATGGTAAAAAGTTGTGAAATTTGGCACACAGATAGAGGACAGTCTGAATATTAACCACAGCCATTTTGGAGTTTATAACCCAATCTGTCTAGCGCCACCAACTGGCCAAAGTTGCACTCTGTTTATGCAAAACGCTATGTTTGAAGCGTAAGGGATAGAAGCAAAATTCTTCTTTTTTCCTCTGACTCCTTGGCTCAAGACGATTCGAATGCACCCAGTGATGTAATTTTCCATCATGGAAATTGTATGGGCTTTCAACCATTTTGCTTAAAATCATTTCCAAATGTCTGATGCTCTCTGCCTTGATTTTTAGCTCCTCATTCTACCTTTGTGGCGCTTGGCCCCTTATTTGTTGCTTGCAGCTATATTTTTTATTATTTAATAATTTTTAAGCTTTAAGATTCTTTAGCTGTTGTTTCCTTGTGTAATCTTTGGTATAAAAGATTATTGGAGTATGTTTTACAAGAAAACACCATTTCAGTCTTTCTACTCCAAAATTACATGTTGAATTCAGTGTTACTTGTTTTTGTAATTATTTGTGAAATTTAGTGAAAAGTGAAAAGTGAGAATAATTCATCAGCATCATGAATGTTAACCTGTATGTTCAACTGCAATCCCAGTAGTCAATTATCATCTATTGGCGTCAAACAGCCTTTCATATGGAAACAAGATGCTTTAACAAAATGCTTCAAGGGAGAAAAACAGGCAGAGTGTGTGTGGTATCTTCTCTTTAGGCTCTTCAAAACATCAAAGAACTTCTTGAGGACAGAGACCCATCTCATATGAAAAACAGTGTTTCATTTGCATTACAAAGCATCTCAGGAGAATCAAATCTGTTCATTTGAACATGCGCACTTTGCAATTTTGACCACTTTTTTAAAAGTTATTTTCCGTATCACCTAGCAACCACCCACTTAGCTTTTTTTTAAAAAGTATCCTTTGTGTTCGGTTCTCTTTCATCGGCTGGTTCCCGAGTAACTGACCACACAGTGTAAAGATTAGTTTGCTGGCCGTCTGCTGAGCAGGTTCTTCGGGTTGGGCTTGTAAAACGCCACATGATGAGCAGTAGGTGCTTGTATTGTGGTTTTAGTTAGAAATCAATGTTCATTAATCATGTCAGAAAGCCAGTGGCTGCACTTCTGAGAGCAGGATCGCTGACCAGAACACCACATCGTCTGACCCAGCATCGTTTGTGCACCACAGCACATCAAAACACACGGCCTGATTCCACACACACTGATACTGTTGATTTCATTCTGTTAGCCAGGATTTACTTTGGATTAGATACACAAAATAAATCCAGAAGCTTTGCCAGGAATCAGCCAAAATGACAAAACATTCGTGTTTACGAGATATTTGCACACATCCTATTATTGCTTTCAGTATACAGATTAGTCAACATCGAATCAAAACTAACTCTATTTACTTTCTAACATACGTATATGTTCCCATTTTACATGTTCCTGGTCTTATTAAAGCATTTAATATTTAACATAACAAAACAGACTGTAAATTCAATGGTTATATTTATATACATTTATGTCACAATGCATTAAAGATGAAGTATGAGCCAGGTATCGCAGAATGCATCTCACACCAACCAGCAAGAGTCCATGGCAGAGGAGAAAACCCACATCATTTAAATAAAAATAAATAAATAGGTGAAGCATGTAGTTTCTGATTCACTAATGGCACTGAGAGGAATGACAAAAATGCACCATATTTTCAAACAACCTTACAAACGTCCCTTTCACGGTTCGTCCTGCTCTTGTGAAGGCATGTCTCAGCAGGTAAATGTTGCTATGTGTCATAAGCAATTGAGTAGACTAACACTCTGTCTAGTGCGAACGCAAGTGTCTAGCTAATAATAAACCCATCCAATGTATCTGCACCGGGCACATTTTTTGACATGACATGCCAAAATGATTTGAGTGCGTTTACACTGGACACATCAAAGTAAACATTATAAACTAGTACATTTGTCTTTCTGTACAGATGCTTCTATTGGTCCGTTTAATCTTTCAGACCCTCTGTCTGCTATATTAGCCACTCCCTGAACAATCCACCTGCTATAGTAGCCATGCCCCAAACTCTCTATCTGCTACATTAGCCACGCCCCCAAACTCACCGCCTGCTACAGTAGCCATACCCTGAACGATCCACCTGCTATAGTAGCCACGCCCCAAACTCTCTATCTGCTACAGTAGCCACGCCCCAAACTCTCCACCTGCTACAGTAGCCACACCCCAAACGAGCCACGTGCTACAGTAGCCACACTCCAATTGCAACAGTAGCCACGCCCCAAATGCTCCACTTGCTACAGTAGCCACGCCCCAAACGATCCACTTGCTAGAATAGCCATGCCCCAAACGCTCCACATACTACAGTAGCCACGCTCCAAATGTTCCACTTGCTAGAGTAGCCACACCCCAAACGCTCTACTTGCTACAGTAGCCAGGCCCCAAACTTTCCACTTGCTACAGTATCCACTCCCCAAACTTTCCACCTGCTACAGTAGCCACGGCCCAAATTCTAGACCTGCGACAGTAGCCACGCCCCAAACTCTGCACCTGCTACAGTAGCCATGCCCCAAACTCTCCACTTGCCACAGTATCCACTCCACAAACTTTCCACCTGCTACAGTAGCCACGCCCCAAACTCTCCACTTGCTACAGTAGCCACGCCCCAAACTTTCCACCTGCTACAGTAGCCACGCCCCAAACTCTCCACTTGCCACAGTATCCACTCCACAAACTTTCCACCTGCTACAGTATCCATGCCCCAAACTCTCCACTTGCTACAGTAGCCACGGCCCAAACTTTCCACCTGCTACAGTAGCCACGCCCCAAACTCTGCACCTGCTACAGTAGCCACGCCCCAAACTCTGCACCTGCTACAGCCACGCCCCAAACTCTCCACTTGCCACAGTATCCACTCCACAAACTTTCCACCTGCTACAGTAGCCACGCCCCAAACTCTCCACCTGCTACAGTAGCCACGGCCCCAAACTCTCCACCTGCTACAGTAGCCAGCCCAAACTCTCCACCTGCTACAGTAGCCACGCCCAAACTCTCCACCTGCCAGTAGCCACGGCCCCAAACTCTCCACAGCTACAGTAGCAGTAGCCACGCCCAAACTCTGCACCTGCTACAGTAGCCACGCCCCAAACTCTGCACCTGCTACAGTAGCCATACGCCCCAAACTCTGCACTTGCTACAGTAGCCACTCCCAAACTTTCCACCTGCTACAGTACAGCCACGCCCCAAACTCCACTTGCTACAGTAGCCACGGCCCAAACTTTCCACCTGCTACAGTAGCCACGCCCCAAACTCTGCCACCTGCTACAGTAGCCACGCCCCAAACTCTCCACCTGCTACAGTAGCCAAAACTCTCCACCTGCTACAGTAGCCACGCCCAAACTCTCCCACCTGCTACAGTAGCCACGGCCCAAACTCTCCACCTGCTACAGTAGCCACGCCCCAAACTCTCCACCTGCTACAGTAGCCACGCCCCAAACCCACCTGCTACAGTAGCCACGCCAAACTCTCCACCTGCTACAGTAGCCACGCCCCAAACTCTCCACCTGCTACAGTAGCCACGGCCCAAACTCTCCACTTGCTACAGTAGCCACGCCCAAACTCTCCACTTGCTACAGTAGCCACGGCCCAAACTTTCCACTACACAAACTCTGCACCTGCTACAGTAGCCACGCCCCAAACTCTGCACCTGCTACAGTAGCCACGCCCCAAACTCTCCACTTGCCACAGTATCCACTCCACAAACTTTCCACCTGCTACAGTAGCCACGCCCCAAACTCTGCACCTGCTACAGTAGCCACGCCCCAAACTCTCCACCTGCTACAGTAGCCACGGCCCAAACTCTCCACCTGCTACAGTAGCCACGGCCCAAACTCTCCACCTGCTACAGTAGCCACGGCCCAAACTCTCCACTTGCTACAGTAGCCACGCCCCAAACTCTGCACCTGCTACAGTAGCCACGCCCCAAACTCTGCACCTGCTACAGTAGCCACGGCCCAAACTCTCCACTTGCTACAGTAGCCACGCCCCAAACTCTGCACCTGCTACAGTAGCCACGCCCCAAACTCTGCACCTGCTACAGTAGCCACGCCCCAAACTCTCCACTTGCCACAGTATCCACTCCACAAACTTTCCACCTGCTACAGTAGCCACGCCCCAAACTCTGCACCTGCTACAGTAGCCACGCCCCAAACTCGCCACCTGCTACAGTAGCCATGCCCCAAACTCTCCACCTGCTACAATAGCCACGGCCCAAACTCTGCACCTGCTACAGTAGCCACGCCCCAAACTCTCCACCTGCTACAGTAGCCACGCCCCAAACTCTCCACCTGCTACCCCAAACTCTCGCTATTGGTTGAGCAGGAAAGAGATTGACGGATCAGAGTGGACTGCTGTCAATGTTCTGATGGTTCGCAATGGTCCACCTTTAAAGTCTATGGTTCACCTTAATGGTCTCAATGGTTCACCTTTAAATGCATTGTCTTAACACAAATTGGTGGTGTTGAATTAAATGTCACATGATCTACAACACCATAAATGGATCATGCAAAAGGTCATTGTTTTATTTCTCGGTAAGATGAGCATTAGTGGCTTCAGCTCCGCTCGGCTGCCGTATCCAGAGCGTTTAACAGCGTAATGCTAATTGAGGGTGGCGTGACACTGTAAAAAACGTAAATGTGTTAAATGGAGAGTCACATGGAGGGTAAAGTCATAACTGTTCACCTTTACACTGGAGTAACTCTCACAAACATCTTGCTGATACTACAATCACACACATAATAGCATACTAACAAACTATACTATTTCTGCAGTATATACAGTAGTATGCATGATTTTTCACGGAGTACCCGTATCATTGGCTGAAAATTGCATTTGATATATCCACAATGCAATGTGCTCTTGACTTTTCATTTATCTGGCATAAATAGAGGCATGACATTTTTACAAAACATTAATATTTATTTAAAGAATAACATTAAATTTGCAATATGATTCAGTCATATGCCAACAGTATAGCATATACTGTTTGAAATGTTTATTTTTTGCATATTGCACACTGTTTCACATACTAGTTTTTAAAGTAGTATGCAGTATTCAGTGTATACTGTGCAGTATGCAAGTACTCATCGGCACATTTAAAGCACACGGATGCAAACCTGTTCTAACATGCTGACAGACAAAAAACATAACAAAAAAGGCTGAGGCGAGAACACTATATTATATCTAATAACGTCAATATTACATGTCAGGCTTGAAAAAAATGGTTTGTAATAAATCAATGAGGATAAAATAATAAGTGTGCTCTGCTCCTTCAAATTACCGCTGCCTGGATTTTGTCGTGTTCACCATTTTTCCGGTGTCATTAAAGCCCGTGTGGAGAGCAGTTAAAAAGCTCTTTGCATTTATTTTGACACAAAGGCAGATGGTGTTGCCTGCTCCAGAACAAAGCTGACTTTATTGGAAATTGCTTTATAAAAAGGCGGCATATATTGCAGAACCGCAGCAAAAATGCAAAGAGGAAACAGCCTTGACATGATGAAAGACCTGAGGAGAAAAAAAGCAAAAGTAGTTGAAAGCAAATGTAATGCATAAGATACAGAGAATATAATCAATTAATTTACATAATCAGGTTAACTCTTGACAGGGCTGTTGTAGTTCCATTGGCGTTTAAAAGTTTGGAATATTTAAGATTTTAAATTATTTTTGACACTGAAGACTGGAGTAATGATGATAAACTCAGCTTTGATCACAGGAATAAATTACACTTTACTATATATTCACAGAGAGAACAGCTGCTCTACACTGGAGGAATACTGCACAATTTTTACTGTATTTTAGTGAGCAGCTTTAGTGAGCAGAAGAGACTTTGTTTTCCTTTTAAACATTGAACGCCAGTGTAACTAAAACAAAAAAAAACGTTTCATTACTTAAAATAAACTTTTCACTGTATATATTTTAAATGAAATAAAAAAAAATAAACGTAAACTTATTTCAACTAGCTGCCAAGGCAACATTTCTCATTTTCATTTAGTTTAACTTTGTGATTTACTAAAAAAATTCAAACTGAAATAAAAATATATAAAAACTATATAGGCATATTTAATAATAATCTCAACGATACTAAACTAACACTGGCTCTTGATATGCCACTTTGAATGTGCACTTTTTATGTTTAAATGGCAGACATGGTAGTCGTTTTTACCATGCAGAAATATTTTTTTGGGTTACTTTATATGCATGTCTTTTGCAATTTGTCAATAACTTCCTATAGCTCAAACAGTAGCGCGTGCAATGCTTGTGGGCTTTGATTCCCAGGGAACGCATGAAAGTTACTTTGGATAAAAGTGTCTGCTAAATGCATAAATGTAAATGTTAAAAATCAACGTTTAGCATATGAAAAGCTGACTTTATAAAGCGCTGCAGGGATGATGTCAAAACACAGAAGACTAATTTGACGCTGGTTCCCTTGAGATTTTATCAATTTATGTGGTAAACATAACTTGACGATACTTTGTCGTACACACACTCACACCCCAAACTGAAAGTTCATGTTTTGATACATTTTATTAGTTTTGGTTTGGTTTCACATTGCAATTATGCGCACACACTAAAAGACATAAAGATCACATTATGATCTTTACATGACATACTTGCGTCCTGTCGTCATCATCTATGTGGGCATTGATTGGTTTGTCAAACGGACGTGCGTCTGACGTCAGCGTGTCAGTTCGGCGGGTAACTTTGACAAGAATGAATGAACAGACGCATATCATTGCCCCTGTTATTGCTATGGCATTATTACATGCAGCACCAACTATACTCGAGGCTAGTTCAAATTCGCCAAATGAATGTCCTCGTTGTGCGAACATTTTAAGAAAGAGGAGACTGCAAGCAATCCTGCGAGCCCTGGCACCTCCATTTGAGTGGCAATTTGTTTCCATACAGTTGTTTAGGCTACGCGGGAACCACCAGAACTTCCTGTAAATGGTCTGAAAGTCCGAACCATACAGAAAATGCTTTCACACTAGAAACGAACCAAACCTTTGTTCAGTTTGATCCGGACTGAGACTACCTCTTTTCGTCTGACCAAATTTCGTCTGTTCGGTCCAGACCGTGGTCCGGGGGAGGTTTCACACCTGTAATTTTGATTCGGATCAAACTGAAAAGTCAGAAAATCTGGACCAAAGAAGGTAAGTGTGAAAGGGCTTAGTCTTCCAGGTTTTGAGGTCATATTTGCACCTCTCTATTGGAAAGTGCTTTAAAAAGGCATCATAAATTGCAGAACCGCAGCAAAAATGCAAAAATAGCTGACAGAAAATGTGATAAGATAGAAAATATCCTCAATGAAATTACATGACCACGGTGCACTTAGTCGTTCTTATGTTTTATTGGCGTCATGCAAAAATTAAATGATTTTGCTTACAGTGTGCATGCATTCTTTGCAAATTCAATACAAAATTGCACACTGTCCAGGTTCTGTGTATATTTACTCTATTCCCCTCATTATATTAAATTTTCTGTTTTATTCACATCATGTTTCTTGATTATTCTGTTGTGTGTGTGGTGTGCATGTCCGTAATTTGTTGTTTGTAGGAGCTATAAGGAAAAACATGTATGTAATATGTATGTGATGGATAGAGAAGCTTGAACTGCAGTTCAAACAGTAAAGCACGTCAAGGTCATGAACTGATAATGAGTGCAATAAGGTGCTTCAGATAAACGCATGTGCTTAAAATCATAAATGCAAATTTACTTGTAGCATACAGATGATCTCATGCTAATATGCATGGAATAAATACCACAAAATTCCCATGTTGATTTAACAGGGTCTTTAAATGCTTTGATTGATGTGAAATTAAATCGGACACCCCCTAGTGGTGACCTGCTGCTTTCATCAAATGCAGCCTCCGGCTGGTCAAACTCATCTTTTATCAACCGAATCCAGTCTTAGGCAATGAAAGTTATGAGATTTCTGCTAATTTCGCCATCATAGGCAATTTCTGGAGACCTGTGCAAAATGGCATCTAATGGTAGGATTTAAAAAGAAGCCTGTCATGTGCAACAAGTGTGTGCATGTGTAAATTCTGAGAGGTCAGTGGCCCGGGGAAATAAGAGGAAAGTAAAAAACGACCCTCCACAGGAAAACATTATTACGTGGTTTCAATTAAAGAGCGAGTCCTCGAACAGCCATTATTTCAGACCTCCAGGAACAGAGTAATGATGAAGAAATTAAAGCGCGGTATTAATGACTCCAGAACAAGGATATGCAAACGAGTTCTTGTTATTGCTCGAGTGACACTCTTCCTCGCGGCAACCGCGGCGCTTTCATTTTTGCTGCATGTATTTATTTGACCAGGTCCTCAGGCAAGGAAATCTCTGCAAGGTTTTTGAGATTATATATTAAATATTTTGGTTCGTAGAGAGGTTTGCCTCCAAGAGAGCTGGTGATACTCTTACATATCCACAGCTTTTTAATGCATACCTGGAGAGTAATATCAATTAGCATTCCCATTCATCTTAATAGCAGTTCCATAAGAATGTGCTGGTTTTAAGGCTCAATGCATCTACAGCATCTACCAGCAGGGACTAACTGCTGAAGATTAGAGACATGCAGGAGAGCCCAGATGAGATTCATTTAGCAAATAAATCAAATAATGTAAATGGTTCTTATTGGATGTTCATGCTGTAAAGCATTATGGGAGTGATGTTTCTGTAATGTATTTGAGTTAATGTCATCTCTGTGCTATTTACTGATTTTATTACATATATATATATATATATATATATATATATATATATATATATATATATATATATATATATATATATATATATATATGCAAAATACACATATATTAACATTAATAAGATACAAACATGATAATAAATTACTAACCTTATTATACATTTTATGTGCCTATACACCAATCAGGCGTAACATTATGACCGGTGAAGTGAGTAACACTGATGATCTCTTCATCACGGCTCCTGTTAGTGGGTGGGATATATTAGGCAGCAAGTGAACATTTTGTCCTCAAAGTTGATGTGTTAGAAGCAGGAAAAATGGGCAAGCGTAAGGATTTGAGCGAGTTTGACAAGGGCCAAATTGTGATGGCTAGACGACTGGGTCAGAGCATCTCCAAAACTGCAGCTCTTGTGGGGTGTTCCCGGTCTGCAGTGGTCAGGATCTATCAAAAGTGCTCCAAGGAAGGAACAGTGGTGAACCGGCCACAGGGTCATGGGCGGCCAAGGCTCATTGATGCACGTGGGGAGCGAAGGCTGGCCCGTGTGGTCCGATCAAACAGACGAGCTACTGGAGCTCAAACTGCTCAAGAAGTTAATGCTGGTTCTGATAGAAAGGTGTCAGAATACACAGAGCATCTCAGTTTGTTGTGTATGGGGCGGCATAGCCGCTGACCAGTCAGGGTGCCCATGCTGACCCCTGTCCACCGCCGAAAGCACCAACAGTGGCACGTGAGCATCAGAACTGGACCACGGGCAATGGAAGAAGGTGGCCTGGTCTGATGAATCACATGTTCTTTTACATCACGTGGATGGCGGGTGCGTGTGCGTGGCTTACCTGGGGAACACATGGCACCAGGATGCACTATGGGAAGAAGGCAAGCCGGCGGAGGCAGTGTGATGCTTTGGGCAATGTTCTGCTGGGAAACCTTGGGTCCTGCCATCCATGTGGATGTTACTTTGACACGTACCACCTACCTAAGCATTGTTGCAGACCATGTGCACCCTTTCATGGAAACGGTATTCCCTGGTGGCTGTGGCTCTTCCAGCAGGATAATGCTCCTGACACAAAGCACAAATGCTTCAGGAATGGTTTGAGGAGCACAACAACGAGTTTGAGGTGTTGACTTGGCCTCCAAATTCCCCAGATCTCAATCCAATCGAGCATCTGTGGGATGTGCTGAACAAACAAGTCCGATCCATGGAGGCCCCACCTCACAACTTACAGGACTTAAAGGATCAGTGTGTGTGTGTTAATAGGGGTGAATTCAGGTCGATTGGGACACTGTTTTGCCATTGAAATGACTTCAAGTTCAAGTTCAAGTTCAAGAGTTTTATTTGTCACATACACAGTTATATACAGAATATACAACCGGCAGTGAAATGTAAACAGGTCCGCTCCATGGACAGTGCAAATTCACAGTTAAAAACACAAGGAGGAAATTATAATAGAAATAGAATAAAAAAGTACTATATATATATATATCTGTAGAATTATAAATAAATCAAGTCAAGTAGAAGAAAAAAGTAAAAAAAATAAGAATAAAGAAGTGGAATAAAATAATTGAAGTAGACTGTGCAGTGAGTAAACTGTAGACTTATAAATATGTGGTTAACAAATGTATAAGAGTATAATGTGCAAACAGGTTTATGACAGGTTGTTACATAGTAACAACGAGAACAGAAAGTGCAGTGCAATGTCAGTGTATCGATGTTTATCCTGACGTGAAGTCACGTGATGTTAAGTGACTGAGTTCAGGAGTCTGATGGCCTGGGGGAAGAAGCTCCTCCTGAGTCTCTCAGTTTTGGCCATCAGGCTTCGGAAGCGCTTACCAGATGGCAGCAGCGTGAAATGAGGGTTTGCAGGGTGATTAGAGTCCTTGATGATCTTGGTAGCGCTACCTTTGCAGCGTTTGGTGTAGACGTCCTGCAGAGACGGGAGAGCTGACCCTGAGATACGCTCGGATAAGCGCACAACTCTTTGCAGGGCTTTGCGGTCATGACTGGTGCTGTTCCCATACCACGCTGTGATGCACTGAGTTAATACACTTTCTATCGCCCCTAAATAGAAAGTTTTCAGGATAGCTGGTGAAACCCTGAATTTCCTCAGCTGGCGCAGGTGGTACAGTCTTTGCCTGGCTTTTTTCACCTGTGTCTGAATGTGAGCAGTCCAGGTCAGGTCCTCGGAGATGTTTACACCCAGGTACTTGAAGCTGCTCACTCTCTCTACTGGTGACCCGCTGATCATGAGGGGGGAGTATGTCCGTTGCTGCCTCTTCCTGAAGTCCACAATCATTTCTTTGGTCTTGCCAACATTCAGAGAGAGACAGTTGTCCTGGCACCATGATGTTAGATGCTCCACCTCGTCCAAGTATGCCGTCTCATTGTTGTTGGAAATGAGGCCCAGGACAACAGTATCATCAGCAAATTTGATGATAGAAGTGGAGCTGTGTGTGGACAAACAGTCATGCGTGTAGAGAGAGTAGAGCAGGGGCTCCAGGACACAGCCCTGTGGAGCTCCCACACTCAGGGTGATGGAGGTGGAGGTGGACTGGCCTATTCTCACCACCTGAGGCCTGCCAGTGAGGAAGTCCTCAATCCAGTGGCAGAGAGAAGGATTCAGGCCGAGATCCAGGAGTTTGGAGGTTAGCTTGGTGGGAACTATGGTGTTAAAGGCTGAGCTATAGTCAATAAATAGCAGCCTTGCGTAGTTCCCACTTTTGCTGTCGATGTGAGTGAGGGAGGAGTGGAGGACATGAGAGATGGCATCTTCAGTCGATCTATTGGGACGATAGGCAAACTGAAGAGGGTCCAAAGTGTCAGGAATGAAGGCGCAAATGGTGTTTTTAATGAGTCTCTCAAAGACCTTCATGACTATAGACGTGAGAGCCACTGGACGATAGTCATTTAGGCAAGAGGGTTTACTGTTCTTAGGGACAGGGATGATGGTGGATTTTTCGAAGGAGGTGGGGACCACAGATGTAGCGAGGGACTCATTAAAGATAGATGTAAACAACCCGGTGAGCTGATCAGCACAGGATCGCAGAACACGGCCTGAAATACCATCCGGCCCGGCAGCTTTCCTGACGTCCACACGCTTAAGTGCCCTCCGAACTTCATCCTCTGAGACAGAGATCACGGGGTTGCTCTGAGTAATTCCCTCTGACGCGCCACTTGGCGGAGTCGCGTTGCCGCGGTTACAGTCAAAGCGAGCGTAGAAAGAGTTTAACTCGTTCACAAGCAACGGATCAGCGAAAAGTGACTTGGGAAAAGTGTCCCAATCAACCTGAATTCACCCTATATATATATATATTTACATTTACATTTATGCATTTGGCAGACGCTTTTATCCAAAGCGACTTACATTGCATTCAAGGTACACATGCTAACATTTGACTAATATATTATATATATATATATATATATATATATATATGCAGTATACTGGTTTCCTATTGACTGGAGACCAGAAGGTTGCCTTGATAAAGAGCTGTGAATAATGGCTTCATTCACACTGGAGAAACATTTTACCATCATTCTGTTGAGCATGTGACCAATAAAGTAAGTCATTAAGTAAGTCATATTCACACACGACACACCTGAAGGGCAGAGCAGGCATGAATTATTCTCATACAAAAATATCTCAGACATTCAGAGATACTTTATTATGTTTCATTAATGGCTTGTAAAGAAGAATGTTTGTCATTCTCAGCGTGTAAAAGGTTAATGTCCTATAAAACACATAATGAAACACCTTCAGCATTTAAACATCAAACTGCTGTTATGCAACGTGACATTAACTATATCGTTAAAAGAAAATGAATTCATCTCAGGAAAGGTTGATGGGTTGTTAATTTATCATCAGATGTGATTCCCAGCATGATGACTTTTCCATCGGTTTAACGGTTTAACACATGCAGTTTGTTATTAATGGAAACTGATCAATGTATGTCATTTAGCACATTTAAGAAGCATTTATGGTTATATTTAAATCTCACTCATTTCACTATTTGAATGTAAATAAGAGCTCTAGATTTGCTAAGTTTCTTAGGTGTTTTTGAGGACATCCTTGAATGTCCTTAATTTTAAAACTGATTCATACTTAAAGATGCCATATTATTATCCCTCTATATGTCTTGATGTTGTTTTTTGTCTCTACTAGAACAGGTTTTCCTGCTTGAATGTTCAGAAACACATTATTTTGTCATTGTTGCGGCTCGTCTCTTCCCAGTCTGTCAGTAACGCTCTGTTTAGTTCCTGTCTCTATGAAGCCCCTCCTTCTGAAAAGCACACTGTGCTCTGATTGGGCGGCTGGAGCAGTATGTTGTGATTTATGCGTTTATGAAATGTCCCGCCCCTTACCATAACCAGCAGCCTCAACACACTACTAACTAACTCAGCCAGGCCCTGCCCCTTTATTCTGCGTATTAATTATTTAAATGAGGAATATTGTGACGTGTTGGTCCCCGGAAGAAAACTCAAGTCTACAATGGAGGCGTTTCAGGGAGTTCAGGAGCACTGACAGTTTTATTTTAATTTTAGAGTTTTGATTTATGATTATATTAGAATGTTCATTTATATAGCTATAGGTAAACAGAAGTATCTCTCTGTGTGTGTGTGTGTGTGTGTGTGTCAGGGAGTGAGTGTGTGTGTTTGTGTTAGTGTGTGTTTCTGTGTATGTGTGTGTGTATATATATATATATATATATATATATATATATATATATATATATATATATGTATGTGTGTGTGTGTGTGTGTGTGTGTGTGTGTGTGTGTGTGTGTGTGTGTGTGTGTGTGTGTGTGTGTGTGTGTGTGTGTGTGTGTGTGTGTGTGTGTGTGTGTGTGTGTGTGTGTGTGTGTGTGTGTGTGTGTGTGTGTGTGTGTGTGTGTGTGTGTGTGTGTGTGTGTGTGTGTGTGTGTGTGTTTTGTCATTTTCTGCAAATTTTGTCAAATTAACCCTTGTGTACAAACCCCACTAAGTCTCTAAATGTGACAGGTGTCTCCAGACATACTGTGAACTTCCATGAGGATCTTCAGACTGCAGACTGACACAGTGTGTTAGTTCCCATGAGCGCGCTCTCACACGTGTGAGTTTTATTAATAAATAAAGTCATGACAAGAGCAGCTCGTGGGACGCCTGATGACATACGGGCTAATTGCAGCGCAGCTCAGCGGAAATGTCACCCGTATCCTGGTGGAGTCAGTCGCCCAACTAATAAACGTCAAATGCTCGCTTTGGGTTTAGATTTAACTCTCCTGAACCCACGGTATATTATTAGCGAGGTGTGCACGTGAAATAATAAAAAGCAAATCTATTAGTATCTTCCTATTATGATGGCGATGCTTTGTAAACAAGCACACGAGACTCTAATTGGATTTATTGAGCTTTGCTTGGAGCACATCTGATATGATTACAGTTTATTCATTCTTTGATGGCTCGCAATAATTCTATTACAAAATATTTCATGAAAAATTCATCTTTCACTTTGCAAAATAAAAAAGGTTCACATTTACATATAACTGAATGTAAATGCATTAAATTACAAAATATCCTTCAAATGATGGTTAGCTTTTATCAGAACTAACTTGACTGAACTTGTCATAAAATGGTTAAATGATTTGATATTTTTCAATAAACCTTGACACGCAATCTGTGATGTCATTTCCTGTTTTATGTTATATTTTTCAGCTTCCTACAGGTGAGTTTCCACCTTTTGATTTGATGACAAGCAATTTTTTGTTAAATGTTAATAATATTTTAAAACAGCTTCACTATTTTTTAAAGAATTAATTTAAATGATTAATAAGAAAAGATTATAAAAAATAAAATAGTAAAAAAAAACATTATAATAGTTTTATTAAAAAAAATAAATGTTACTTCAATTAGACTTTATTTCCCCCCATTATGAACTTTGCTCCACATAAAATATCAAAGTGAATTTTAATTAAAAAAAATTTCAAACATTATAGAACAAGTTATTGTCTGTATGAATTGCATTTTTTATGTATTTATTAATCAAATAATGGATTTGGGACGCCTGCATTTACATGCACATGAACTTTAATGTCTCCGCTCTAATTCATCCCAAAGGTGTTCTATCGGGATGAGGTCAGGACTCTGTGCAGGCCAGTCAAGTTCCTCCACACCAAACTCACTCATCCATGTCTTTATGGACCGACGCTTTGTGCACTGGAGCGCAGTCATGTTGGAACAGGAAGGGGCCGTCCCCAAACTGTTCCCACAACGTTGGGAGCATGAACTTGTCCAAAATGTCTTGGTCTGCTGAAGCATTAAGAGTTCCTTTCACTGGAACTAAGGGGTCAAGCCCAACCCCTGAAAAAAAAACCCCACACCATAATCCCCCCTCCAACAAACTTTACACTTGGCACAATGCAGTCAGGCAAGTCCTGTTCTTGGTGATGTAAGGCTTGGATGAGCTGCTCGGCCATGGAAACCCATTCCATGAAGCTCTCTACACACTGTTCTTGAGCTCATCTGAAGGACACAGAAGTTTGGAGGTCTGGCGCTATTGACTGCAGAAAGTTGGCGTCTTCTGCGCACTGTGACCCTCAGCATGCGCTGACCCCGCTCTGTGATTTTACGTGGCCTACCACTTCGTGGCTGAGTTGTTGTTGTTCCCAGTTGCTTCCTCTGTTATAATCCCACTAACAGTTAAGCGTGGAATATTTAGTAGTGAGGAAATTTCAGGAATGGACTTATTGCACAGGTGGCAACCTATCACGGTACCACGCTTGAGTTCACTGAGCTCCTGAGAGCGACCCATTCTTTCACAAATGTGTGTAGAAGCGTCTGCATGCCTAGTGCTTGATTTATACACCTGTGTGATTGAACACCTGAATTCAATGATTTGGAGGGGTGTCCCAATACTTTTGGCAATATAGTGTATGTTATGTGCCAATATGTCATATTATATAACACTGTTATGCGATAGACAACGCTCTGTGTTTGTATTTAACTGCATCTCATAAGGTTTAATTAAATCAAGCACTTACAAATACTATAAATGTATCCATAATCACATTAGCCCTTCACAATGAATGGCATCTTTGGCATATTATATGACAGGACATGAAACACACAAGACAGGCAGTTGAAACTGGCTTTCTAATGTATTATTATAGAGAAAATCACTTTTCCTCTTCAAATGATAAGACACTAATAATAATATACAAAAGAGGAGCTTCAGTGTGATCTGTAACACTTTATTTTGATGCTCCCCAAAAAACAATCTACTGACTATAAGTAACTCTGCAACTAGCTACATGTCAATTTATTCTAGCTAACACAAAAACTACCCAAACACTGGGTTGTCATGTCTGACCCAGGATCTGGGTAACACAAAAACTACCCAAACACTGGGTTGTTACGTCTGACCCAGGATGGGTTATACAAAAACTACCCAAACACTGGGTTGTCACGTCTGACCCAGGATCTGGGAAACACAAAAACTACCCAAACACTGGGTTGTTACGTCTGACCCAGGATCTGGGTAACACAAAAACTACCCAAACACTGGGTCATTACGTCTGACCCAGGATCTGGGAAACACAAAAACTACCCAAACACTGGGTTGTCACGTCTGACCCAGGATCTGGGAAACACAAAAACTACCCAAACACTGGGTCATTACGTCTGACCCAGGATCTGGGTAACACAAAAGCTACCCAAACACTGGGTTGTCACGTCTGACCAAGGATCTGTGTAACACAAAAACTACCCAAACACTGGGTTGTTACGTCTGACCCAGGATGGGTTATACAAAAACTACCCAAACACTGGGTTGTTACGTCTGACCCAGGATCTGGGAAACACAAAAACTACCCAAACACTGGGTTGTTACGTCTGACCCAGGATCTGTGTAACACAAAAACTACCCAAACACTGGGTTGTTACGTCTGACCCAGGATGGGTTATACAAAAACTACCCAAACACTGGGTTGTCACGTCTGACCCAGGATCTGGGAAACACAAAAACTACCCAAACACTGGGTCATTACGTCTGACCCAGGATCTGAGTAACACAAAAACTACCCAAACACTGGGTTGTCACGTCTGACCCAGGATCTGGGTAACACAAAACTACCCAAACACTGGGTCATTACGTCCTGACCCGGGATCTGGGTAACACAAAAACTACCCAAACACTGGGTTGTCACGTCTGACCCAGGATCTGGGTAACACAAAAACTACCCAAACACTGGGTCATTACGTCTGACCCGGGATCTGAGTTACACAAATGATAACCCCAAAAAATGACCGAAAGGCTCAACCCAAGATTTGGGTAGAAAAAGTAACCCAAGGTTTTTTACAGCGTACTATTTCAATACATATTTGGACTAAATTGGCCCTCCCATTAGTGTATAAAAGTATACTTTTTAAGTACTTGTAGTAAACTTTGAGTACACAACTACGTTTTGTTTTTTTGTACTGCATTTATACTACAAGAGAACTTATAGGTATACTGACAGTTTATCAGTTTAATACTTGTAATATTTTTTTTTGTTTATGAAAGCACACTTTACAATATACTCTCAGTAAACTACTAGTTTAATATTTTTATTCTGCAAGTACAGCCTACTTGTAAGTTTTCTTTATAAATCAATATCAAACAATGTAAGTTTATAAGACAGTATGTAAAAACTATTTTGTTAGGCTACTAAAATCACAGAGTAAACACAACTACAAGACAAGTATACTTACAATACTTAATTATACTTTTAAGTATATCTTGTTCAAAAGATTGAGCACAGGTATAGGCATATATAATTAGACTTTTCAGTCAGTACAAGTCAAGTATACTTAAGTGCAATTTTAAGTATATTTCTGAGAAGTACATAAAAGTGTTCTTTCTTATTTTTATACTAATAGCACACTTCAATAAACTTCTTTTTTTTGTACGGGTGAGAGTCCTGACGAATCTAACCCAGGCTTGATGATTGGATAGACATATGATGATGAAATATAATAATAATGAGTCTGTGGAGTTCAGTTCCACTGTTTTCTGAGAGCTGAGAACGAGCAGACGTTGATTTTAACTCTCGAGACAGAAACATAGTTCTGAATAATGCACACGGACCACTGAGCCCGTTCTGATCGGGATTACAAGTGCCATATCGAAACTCCAGACAATACTTGAACTATTTAATAATAAATGAAACGGGAAAAGCGCTCACAACTTTATTTAGGAATTATGAATTCAATTTAGTAAATTATTGAATATGCCAAATGCAATTGAAATAATCTGCCGATTACTATTTCATAAATGTATTAATTTGGATAAAAGTAACGTTGATGAAATAGAGAACAGCAGTTGATGTAGATTTCCTATAGCATATTTTCATGCACCCTAGTGTACTATAGTGAAATACAAATGTCATATTTTGGGGCTCATGTTCATGCATTGCAGAAATATTACTTTACTGTTACTAATCACCATGAATAATGCCTCTCTTTTATACTCTTAGAATAAAGGGGGAAAGAGGCGATTAAATTCAATACTGCGTATTATTATGTTCTAGATTTGAAGGGCAGCTTTTTTGTTCATGCGTTCACATTTTATTCAGTGGACTCTTTTATAACTTGGTGCATAGCGCCACCTACTGACCACTTACTATTAAACCATTAAATCTACATTTTGAAACTGTTATTTTAGTGTCACTGAGACGCTATACTAGTTTATTTTTATATTTTAGTTTTAGTTGAAGTTTTAAGTAATTGTGTTGTGTGTTTTTGTAATTTAGTCTATGTAGTGTTTTATTTTATTGTTAGAACATCAAGTTAAACTAAAATAAATAAAGTTAATGCTTATTTTAAAGTCAAATGTTTTTTTATGGGTTTAGTTGTATTTAACTATACAGTTTTTTTTTTTTTCGATTGCTAAATGACAGTGAGCACAACTGGAGCTACATGTGCAAAACTCTAACTACAGTCTGCACTACCAACAGTCACCTGAGCTAAACAGTTCACATCACCTGCAAAACTCATTCCAAGCAACACAACTCTTAACACATGGCTCAGAACAGGCTCAGTGCAGCCAAACACTATGCACAACCCTCACTGAGATAACACACACTGTCACTCAGAACACACTGAGAGTAAAAACCCCTACGAAAAATAACCATGGTTTTATTACAGTAAAAGTGTAGTAACCATAGTTTTTTGGCTAATTGATTACCATTTATATAACCACAGTTTTACCACAAATACCATGGTTAAACTATGGTTAGAGTAAACTATGGTTAATTTGTGGTTACCATGGTTTAACTACAATAACTATGGTTTTTTGGTTTTATTTGTAGTAAAACCATGGTTCATTTTAGCATCAAACACAAATACAAAAAATAAAAACTTTTCATCTTTACAGTTTATTTACAGAACATAACATTCCTAACAGTCTTTCTGAGCTCTACCTAATATATATATATATATAAAGATTCTCATTAATGGAATTATCTAATCAACCAATCACATGGCAGTTGCTTCAATGCATTTAGGGGTGTGGTCCTGGTCAAGACAATCTCCTGAACTCCAAACTGAATGTCAGAATGGGAAAGAAAGGTGATTTAAGCAATTTTGAGCGTGGCATGGTTGTTGGTGCCAGACGGGCCGGTCTGAGTATTTCACAATCTGCTCAGTTACTGGGATTTTCAAGCACAACCATTTCTAGGGTTTACAAAGAATGGTGTGAAAAGGAAAAAACATCCAGTATGCGGCAGTCCTGTGGGAGAAAATGCCTTGTTGATGCTAGAGGTCAGAGGAGAATGGGCCGACTGATTCAAGCTGAAAGAAGAGCAACTTTGACTGAAATAACCACTCGTTACAACCGAGGTGTGCAGCAACGCATTTGTGAAGCCACAACATGCACAACTTTGAGGCGGATGGGCTACAACAGCAGAAGACCCCACCGGGTACCACTCATCTCCACTACAAATAGGAAAAAGAGGCTACAATTTGCACGAGCTCACCAAAATTGGACAGTTGAAGACTGGAAAAATGTTGCCTGGTCTGATGAGTCTCGATTTCTGTTGAGACATTCAGATGGTAGAGTCAGAATTTGGCGTAAACAGAATGATAACATGGATCCATCATGCCTTGTTACCACTGTGCAGGCTGGTGGTGGTGGTGTAATGGTGTGGGGGATGTTTTCTTGCCACACTTTAGGCCCCTTAGTGCCAATTGGGCATCGTTTAAATGCCACGGCCTACCTGAGCATTGTTTCTGACCATGTCCATCCCTTTATGACCACCATGTACCCATTCTCTGATGGCTACTTCCAGCAGGATAATGCACCATGTCACAAAGCTCCAATCATTTCAAATTGGTTTCTTGAACATGACAATGAGTTCACTGTACTAAAATGGCCCCCACAGTCACCAGATCTCAACCCAATAGAGCATCTTTGGGATGTGGTGGAACGGGAGCTTCGTGCCCTGGATCTGCATCCCACAAATCTCCATCAACTGCAAGATGCTATCCTATCAATATGGGCCAACATTTCTAAAGAATGCTTTCAGCACCTTGTTGAATCAATGCCACGTAGAATTAAGGCAGTTCTGAAGGCGAAAGGTGGTCAAACACAGTATTAGTATGGTGTTCCTAATAATCCTTTAGGTGAGTGTATGTGTGTGTTTGTGTGTGTGTGTTCACTAACAAGTCTAAAACAAGACACCTGCTTAGCCTTTCAGCTGAAATTGCAATCAGCAGTGTTTGAAAGGCACAAGGCTGAAAGTTATTATGTTTTGAATGTGTGGTTCACAGTTTTGACAGCAATGTGTTAGCATTTGAAAAAAGTGCTGTAAATCCAGCAGGTTGTGGTTAAAGTCATGGGATAAGTGTGTAGAGTTTTGAAAGCTGTGTTCAAGCAATGAAAAACGAACTAGAGTTTGGTCCACATGAACTGCTGCTGTGCAGACTGTAGTTAGAGTTTTGCACATGTGACTCCAGTTGTGCCCACTGTCGTTTAGCAATCGAAAAAAAAACTGTAATAACTACAGCAGTAAGTAAATAAAAAAAAAAAAAAAAAAAAAAAAAAAAAGCAATACTTATGTAAATTAGATAACTTCATGTGAATTTTACAGAGATCAAGATTATCTTAACACAAATTCAAGGCCACCAGTGTTTAGGGATGGCTGACGCAAAACCAACGTTTCGACGCTTTGTCGAGATCCCGAAGTGCAGATGTTTGGAAACACTGCTCCGAACTGTGATTCAAACACCCATGTCATGTGCATGCTAGCAACAAGTGTCCCTTGTGAGAGGATTTTTTCAAAGGCTGGAGAAATATGTAAAAAAAGAAGTCGGCTAAGTCCTTTAGAGTGCTCTTTCAGCCATTTTATTCTGAATGTACGAAGATGAGATTTGAAATCAATGGCTCTCAAGCCTCCATGTTCATCCTCTTTAACCATATGGAATTTATGTAAATAATTTAAATAAAATTTAATTCACAGATTTAACTAAACTTTTGAGGTGGTATACAAAGCATGAGATAAATAGATAAGTTTAGATATTCCCTCAGTTTTAGTCAAGACGATTCTGTAACTATGAGTCAGAGTGAGGATCCATTTGCAGTTTTATTTAGCTTTAGAACAAACAGGCAGGGGTCAAACACCAACGACAGGAATGTACAGAGACGTAATCATAGAACAGGCAGGTGGTTGAGGCAAGCAGAAAACAATGTCAACGTAATCCAGAAAAGCAGGCACAGGTAGATAGATAGGCAGGCAGTACTGAATCAAAACCAGATAATCAGTCCAGGGTCATACACAGTAGAAACCAGAAACAGGGAAACCCGCTCAGGCTTTCCTGTAGCTCAAACAGCAGAGCGTGGCACTAGCAACGCACAGGTCATGGGTTCGATTCCCAGGGAAAGCAAGAACTAACGAAATGCGTACCTTGAATGCAATGTAAGTCGCTTTGGATAAAAGCGTCTGCCAAATGCATAAATGTCAGCAATAGCAAAACAAAACTTCACAATGAGAGGATGGTAGAAGGCAGGCTAAATAGTCCACAGGATAGAGTTCAGGTGTGAGCGTAATCAGCACCAGGTACGGGATCATGGGAAATTGAGTCCGGAATGAGGATTAATACTCAGGTGAGGGTACCCTCTGGTGGCAATCGAGGGAACCACAGAGGCTTGATTTGTGACAGATTCTACCCAATATCTCGAGATCTTTCTGTTTTAGAGTCAAAATTTGAATGTGAGCATTTTTAGTAATGCCCTCTATATCCTTTAAATCACAATTATGGATATCCATTAATTCACACTTTTTAAAAATGCCTTTGAAAAGATAGAAATTTTATGAGTAACTAATGGAAGCACGTCTTTATTTTTAAGAAAAATGTCTATGCCTACATTGTCCTCAACATTTTTATGAATAAAGACATTAATTCGACTGCAAGGTTAAAAGGTAATGGTGAAATAGGGCTCCCTTGACGTATTCCTCATGTAACTTGAAATGATGTACCTAAATTAAGGGAAACACAACTAAAGATATCATTATAAAACATGGAAATTACTCAACAAAACATAGGACCAAAGCCAAACATTAATAGAGACTTGAACAGAAAAGGGTGTTCGAGGGTATCAAAAGCCTTGAAAAAGTCTAGAAATAGAATTAAGCTTGTTTGAGGAATTGAATAATTACAATCAAGCATATCAAGGACTATGACTGTGAATACTTCTCCCGTTAATAAAAGCAGATTGTGTTTCACTGATCATTTCACCAATGCCTTTTTTGAGTCTATTTGCAAAAACATGAGAAAACAATTTGAAATCATTACATAAGAGTTATTGGTCTCCAGTTGTCTATAAATAATTGATCCTTGTTTGACTTTGGAACTAAAATAATTAAACCATGCTTTATTAATGGCGATAGTTTTCTGCTATATTTCATTTTATCTGAGCTAATTGGAGATAGTGACATAGAATGCCACCGTGCGGCTTTATGATCTCTATTGTGCTCCATTCAAATATTGACCTGAGAGTCATAAAGTTACATCACACCTGGACGAGTGGGCGGAGTCAGATGTTAACACTCGTCCTCCTGAACGCTCAGAAAAGACTGAATAATCTGCCAACTACAATAAGACAGAGAAGGTATGATTTTATCATGTTATCATTTGTTTTGCATGGAATATTCATGCATATGATATAATGCATGAATATGCATTACAAAAATATTTGCTCTGTACTTGTGCTTTGCACAATGAAGTTTAATGCAATCTAAACAAGAATTTTCAACAGATCTGATCCACAATGCCAGCGCCAGGTGTGTGTTTGAACATTTTGTCGGAGCGTAATCTCAAAGATGGACAGGGATCTCTCAACGATCCGGAAAGGTTCCTGGATCAGGACTTCCAGCGGCTCAGGCAGATCTGCCTGAAGGAAAGACTGAGGTTTATAGACAACTTGTTCCCTCCAGAGATGAAATCACTCGGTCTGGGCTCTCTGACACGTGAAGATCTCCAGAGAGTGGCATGGAGACGGCCACATGTACGTGAGCATCTGCAGACACAAACTGCTGTATTTCTACCTGATAGACATTTGTACCCTTGTGCAAGTTAAGAGTATGATCTGCTGTATAGTGTGAAATAAATCATCTATTTCCTTCAGGAACTGGTGCCGAACCCTGTTTACACAACTCAAGGAACGTCAAGGTTTGATATCATCCAGGGTGTGTTAGGTAGGTCTGCTGTGCTGTACATCATTAACACAAAATCAACTTTGTAACTGATGAGCTGTGTGTGTAGATCTGGTAAACTGAATGCTCTCTACACTCATGCATTTAGAATTGTGTGTCCACAGAAAGCCACTTAAAGTTGCAGTGCATTAAAGCAATAAATCAGTTAAACAGGTGTTAAGTGAATAAAAATAGAAAATCTAAATTATGTGTGTGTGTGTGTGTGTGTGTGTGTGTGTGTGTGTGTGTGTGTGTGTGTGTGTGTGTGTGTGTGTGTGTGTGTGTGTGTGTGTGTGTGTAGGTAACTGCTGGTTTCTGGCATCGGTTGGCTCTCTTACATCTCAGAAACGAATAATGAAGCAGGTTATCCATGATGAACAAAGTTTCTCTGTGGATTACGCTGGAATATTTCATTTTAAGGTGAATGTTTAAACCATTTTTGGCTGAACAATTCCTTTAAGAATTTGTTTCTATATATTTTGAATAATTGCTAACCTCTCATGTTTTGTTTTCAGTTCTGGAGATTTGGATCATGGGTGGATGTGGTTATCGATGACAAACTCCCAACTATTGACGGCCGACTCATCTTTGTTCAGTCTAAAACACCAAATGAATTCTGGCCTGCTTTGTTAGAGAAAGCTTATGCTAAGTACGTTTCAGTTTACTGTTTTATATTGTACTAAAATGTATTGCTTCATGGGTTTCATTTAAATAAAGTATTTTACCTTTGATTTTTCATCTGATTTGCTTTATACTTCTGCTTCGAACATTGTAATATGTCCATCTGATCTGGTTAGTTTGATTCATGGATCAGAACTTTTCATTGGAAATGCCTATGAAGAAAACAAATGGGAAAAATACTTCTATCTTTTCCAGAGTGTGCGGCTCTTATGCAGATATGGATGCAGGAAGCATATCAGAAGCTCTCATGGATTTCACCGGTGGACCGCACGTGACCATTAAACTGAGCGAAGCACAGGACAAGCTATGGGACACCATGAGACGAGCCAGCCAATTAGAATCCCTGATGGGATGCGACACTCCTGGAGGGGTAAAGACTGAGTCTCAAATATTGTTATAATTCAGCGCAATTTCAGAGCATAAAAACTTTTCAACTGGTGGTCAGAACAACCTGTCTCCATCCTCGCTGCAAGTGAACCAGTGCTTGAAATGGGTGTTTCCATTTAAAAGTGGTTAAGCCTATTTATTTGGCTAATCCAACTATTAAATAGTTGTATTTTATTATTTGCAGGCCTACTGAAGTCATAAAATCACTTTGTTCCTTTTAGCAAGCAGGTCTGCAGCAAAATAATGTGTTACCCAATGGCCTTGTGGAAATGCATGCGTACACGGTCACAGGAGTTGCAGAGGTGAGAACTTCTTATCTAAGACATCAGACTAACTATTCAGTAAGTAATGATATATCCTGTGAGCTTATGAGATGTTCTCTCACAGGTTGTATGTAGAGGTCGTCCAGTGAAGCTGGTAAGGATCTTTAACCCTTGGGGTCACGGAGAGTGGAACAGAGACTGGAGCGACAGGTCTGAATCCTTCTTGACCCACATTTCTATATAATTCCTCTACATTTATTATTAGGCATCTGATATCTTGTTAATCTGGTCTCTTTAGATCCCCTTTGTGGGAACTTGTACGTCCCGAGGACCAAAAACTCAATGTTGTGCTTGACAATGGAGAATTCTGGTAAGCAGAATTAAGAATCCAAAGGGCCAAATGTTTGTCTTTAATATCAATGTTTTCTTTCTTTCTATGTATGTACTCTGCATAGTTGCACATTATTTTACAGCCAGTTCCCTTTTGAATGGGAACTCGTACTGCCTCCTAGTGTGACTGGTGTCTGAAGCATACGTCTAAACGTGACAATAACATTGGCCGGCGACAGCTTTTAACATCACTACTGGTGCAACCAGAGTATAAAAGGGCACCTTGTAGTACACATCAACAATTTCTTTTGTCTGAAGGATCTGTTTGTTTATGTACGTGTGTAGACAATCACTTAGCCAAGCTCCGAATTTGTGAACCCTTCTTTGTCGTAACACACCTTTGAGAGTGTCTGGAGTTTTGAGATTCTACAAAGACATTTGTGAGTGGTCACAGCTAGCATTCAGCTGGCTCTCCTTGATGGCAATGTTTTCATGGTTGAGTGTAAGTGGAATCCTTAATAGGAATCCTGATTCCTTATGAGAGAGCTTGGTTTGTTGCTTGAGTCTCAGGTCATATTACAGGTTTTACAGTGGCTGTAGCTAGCCTTAGCTGGTAGCGCCCATTGGTCATTTAGGATGAGCATGGAGTAGAACCTTCCTGGTTTTGGGCAATGACCTCATTCTGACTTCAGCATCATCTAGTGGTATGGCTCTTTATGAGCCTCCTTGGTGGAACTGTCTTTAAGGTAAAGCATAGTTAGGCTTCCTCTTCCTATAGAGCAGGGGTCTCCAAACTCGGTCCTGGAGGGCCACTGTCCTGCAGAGTTTAGCTCCAATCAGTGTCTTACAAGGCCCTATTAAGACACTGATTAGCTGGTTCAGGTGTGTTCAATTGGGGTTGGAGCTAAACTCTGCAGGACAGTGGCCCTCCAGGACCAAGTTTGGAGACCCAAAGGGTTGTTATGCTGAAGCCTCCACTTTGTGAGCTTAGTGGAGGCAGTGGACAGGGTTGTAGGCTCTTTTTTTGAGCCTCCCTGGTTAAATGTCTTCAAGGTGGGTGTTACTATGCTTCCTCTCACTTTAGAGAGTCATTCTGCTGAGCCTCCTTAGTAAGCAGTCCTTAGTGTAGAATGTAATTAGGCCTCATATTGCAGGGATTTCCTTTCTTAGAGCTCAGTCTGGGTGGCTACGCCAGAATGTATGGCTTTCTAAACTGTTTCCTCTCAGTTTAGAGTCATCATGCTGAGACCTACACTCTCCAGAGCTCCACATAAGACAACATATCTAAGTTGTATGGCACTCTGTGAGACTCCTTGGTGAGGTTCGTTTTTAGTGTAGAACAGAGTTAGGCATCTCCTCTCACTATAGAGGGTCATTATGTTGAAGCCTCCACTTTGAGAGCTTAGTGGAGGCAGTGGACAGGGTTGTAGTCTTCAAGGTGGGTGTTGCTAGACTTCCCCTCGCTTTAGAGAGTTGTCCTGCTGAGGCCTCCACACCCAGAACTCCGCCTGGGTAGCAGTATCGAGTTGTCAGGCTCTTTTTTTGAGCCTCCTTGGTAAGCAGTCCTTAGCGTAGAATGTAGTTAGGCCTCCTCTCACTTTAGAGAATCATCTTGCTGGGACTTCTGTTCTTAGAGCTTGGTCAGGGTGGCTATGCTGGGTCTTATGGCTCTCTGTGAGCCTCCTAGGCGGAACCATCCTGAAGGAAGTATTGTTAGGTTTCCCCTTGCTTTAGAGAGTCGTCATGCTGAGACCTCCACCTCCAGAGCTCCACATGGATAGCAGTATTGAGTTGTCAGGCTCTTTTGTGAGCCTCATTGGTAAGCAGTAGCGTAGAACATAGTTAGGCCTCCTCTTGTTTAGAGAGTTGTCTTGCTCAGGGCTCCATCCGTAGAGCTCCCCTCGGATACTATCAGGTTTGCTTTCTGAAAGCCTCCTTGATGATATTTTTGAAGTGTACCCTGAAGTGACAGGCAGGATATTCCTTATCCTTGACCTATATTCCCTTGAAGGTATTTGTAAGAATACCAAGCCCTGAGCTATGCAGGCTATGTAGCCGGGGTTTCTGGGCCTAGGGAATAGAGTCACAACAGCTGTTGGTGTGTACCATCTAGGACGGGGAATGGTGACTCCAGACCTAGCTCCATGGAGTCATTGACTTTATGTCAGCTGTCACAGCATTCATTCCTTCAGCATGGCAGAGTGGGTAATTGTTCCCCAAAGCGTCGTAGGATGTAGTGAGAGTTCCCATTCGAAAGGGAACGTCTCGGTTACAAATGTAACCCTGGTTCCCTGAGAAGGGGAATGGGACACTGCATCTCGTTGCCATGCTTCGGGTATGCTTACTCGCGTCTCCTTCCGACAAAAGAAATGGTTGACGTGTACTACAGGTGCCCTTTTATACTATGGTCACACTGATAGTTTAGACACGTTGCGTTTAGACACATACTTCAGACACCAGGGTTTGTAACCGAGATGTTTTCTGTCTCTGCAGGATGTCAATGGAGGATTTCTGCAGGAATTTTTCAGATTTGGATATTTGTTGTTCAGATGTGAACTTTCTTGCTGGATCTCATTCTTCATCTTGGAAGGCTGAAGTGCACAAAGGCCAGTGGGTGACTGGAACAACAGCTGGCGGTTGTTCAAATGACCGAGGTGAACTCATATTATATGATACTTACTACAACTATTTTTACTGGTACTGTTTAAGGTATAAGAATATGACATCATTGACATATTATAAGAAAAAGTTTTATTAAATAGTTCCTTGTTGACCGCAGTCGCACGTCTCTTTAAATAAAAATATTGATTTTCTGTACTAACAGACATCGGCTGATGTCTGTTAAGCATTTTGTGTTTGCAAACTCTTGGCAAACACTTATGCTGCCAATCAAAAGGGAGTGGAGAAATAGTCAGACTGTAACTCATACTGTGTGTGAAGAAAATGCCTCGTTAGGGCTGTCGAAGTTAATAACAAAGTAATGCATTTTCACTTTGATGCAGTTAAAAAATTCACCCAAATCATCCATTGGTCAAACCAAGTCTATGAGTTTTCCCTTCATCAAACATTATTTGTAGCGCGAATCACATATGAGAGCTTGTGTTTTATTACTGCTAATAAGAATCAACTTATCACGAATTTCAAATGGCGCTCTTAAATGTGACTTGACAGATTGCTTTGCCAGCTCAGTTCAAGCAGCAGCGTAAATCATCAAGTTAGCACAAAATAAACCTGCATGAACATCAGAAGGTATGTTGAAAGATAATCGCTCAATTAGTGTTTCAACCGCGAAAAGATGTCAAAACAGCAGCTTGTGAACAATATGTCACTTAACATTGTATTTACCTTAGGAAAGTTATCTGATGTTCACAGTTAGTCAGTTAGCTATAAAAACACTAGAGAGGAGCTTATATACTGTTAATTATTTCTGTATGTTTAAATAAATCTCATGAACACAAGGGTTGAAAACTTCCTTATGTGCAATTTAAATGTTTTTATTTGCTTATGATTTATAAACTATAATCTAAACAAATAGCAGTTGAATATAATAGTTTGGGCTCTTAATATTATAGTAATGTACCAAATGAGAGGGTCCCCTGTATAGTTTACAGGTATCGTACCATCTATAGCTAGTGCAAGCATTTGACAACATGAGAAAATTCAAATCGCACACCACAAAAACTACCATTACTACCAAACTATCGGCATCGACAGATGTCATTCTGAATTAATCGGTACTGGTGCAGAAATTCAGTGCACCCCTAAAAACAGCCTTATCTTTCAATAATTCAATGTATTTTGTCACATGATTAATGGAAGCTTAGCCTGGTGATCAGATTCAGAAATGTCTCATTTCTTTTGCATTTATAGAGAGTTTTTCCAAAAATCCCCAGTTTCGTGTGACTCTTAAGGAGACTGTTGAAGACCCTAGAGATGAAAGCGCTCCAAATCTCCTCGTGTCACTCATTCAGAAATCTCACAAGAGAAACAGGCACTTGGCAACCAATTTCCATATTGGCTTTAACATTTATGAGGTTTGTAAAAAACAGCATTTTGAAAACGTGTGATGTCCATTTGAAGATCTGAATACAATATTGAGTATTTTTTTTTGTTTGTTTTTTTTTACTTTTGCAGGTGCCAGCTCATGTACGTATTAAACATATTCCTTATACATTTGGTTGAATTTTGGATTTGTTTTGCAGACTCAGAATAATCAACATTTTCCCTTATTCTCCAGTTAAAGGACCAAAGGAAAAATTCCTGCCTCATTCTTCAAAACCAACCCAGCTGGAAAATCCAAAGCCTTCATCAATGCTCGGGAAATCATGGAGTTTTTCAGATTCAAAGCAGGCGACTACCTCATCGTTCCTTCAACTTTCCATCCAAATGAAGCTTCATCCTTCCTTCTGACAGTCTATTCAAAGACAGAAACCGTCATTGAGTAAGCCTTCGCATTATTAACATGAAGTGAAGATGCTCAAACAAACGTGTTTATGATGTCTCTGCTTATTAAACTAGGATACGAGAAACTATTTTTAAAGTAAAGCAGTTTTAAAGTTTTTAGTGTGTAATGTTGGAGTACAAAGACTTTGATTTTGTGTCTTCAGAGACTCTTCTGGATACGGCATGACAAGAACTAAGGTATTTCACAGCTTGGGCTGTTTCTTTACATGTTGCATGAGTTCTGAAAGTATATATATTTTCAAATCTTCTCAATTTCTCTCAGATGATTCCCAGGGATAATGACGACTCCTTCCAGATCTTTCTGCAATATGCAGATAAGGTACATGTGACTCTCCAACAGTTCTGGGCTATGAGAATGTGAATGATTACGATCAGATATACAACTGAAGGTTACAAAAAGATATTTCAATCGAACAGGAAGTTGTTTATCAGTTAACTGATGTATGTCTGTTTGTGTAAGTACGGAGAGGTGGACGCTGAGCGGCTTCAAAGACTTCTCAATGAGAATCTTTATGCAGGTGAGATTCAACCTTCCAGAGAAAACTCACAATATCAGCTCAGATGTTTGTAGCTTTAGTTCTGTTTTGCTTCCAGTCATCTGTGATTCTGCGTATGTTTCTTGTCTGATCTCTCAGGACATTCGCGGGAAACCACAGGATTCAGCTTGGATTTGTGTAAGAGCATGGTGGCGCTGATGGATGTATCCTCGACTATGAAGGCTTTCAGACACTTGTGCATGTCGTTTGCCTTTTGTGAATTCATCCCATTTTAATCAAGTTGTCTCATGATGCTCTTTAACGCAATGATACAGCTCAGTGTCACTGGAAGGCTCAGTGAATTTGAATGCCTCCGTTTGTGGAAACGAGCCGTTTTTCAAAAGGTAAAGATCCATCGGAAGTTTTCTTATAGTGACTCAGTATGCAGTATATTTTTCTACATTACACCTTACATATGTAAAATGGGTTTCTCAGGATATTTTCTATAGCATGGATGTTTCACACACTGGAAGTCTATCTCTGAATGAACTCAGAAATGCTCTTAAGGTTACAGGTAACTTTATTTTCTCTTAGTTAAGACTGACCTCAACTGTTTATGTTCTCAACTGATCTTACAATGTACAAAACAATAGATAATAATATTGTCATGTTTTGGATTTTTCAAGGGTTTGTACTGAGTGACAGCATGCTGAATCTCATGGCTCTCCGATACGGTGACTCCAGTGGTGAAATTACACTAGAAAACTTTGTTGTGCTCGTCCTGCGCATGGATTGCATGGCCAGTGAGTCTGAAACTTCAGCCTATTGTGTTCTAGATAACCAGTACAGATCTCAATTATTGTGTGCAATAAATAATTGCAGTTTTGTGACGTTAATCCCAGGCTATTGCGAAGTTAGGCTTACAATGTGTAGTCTCGCCGACATTTCCAAGGCGTTTTAAATTTGATGCACGAAATGAACAATAGCTGCTTTCAAATGCTCACTTGCATTTTTGCTGCTTTTACACTTTGCATTAACATGCGATCACTGTGATCTGATCAAGCAAATTGGATCATCACCCAATCAAGACATTTACACCTGTCAACGCGACTTCTGTATCTGGATAACTGATCAAGTGTGACTTTGTTCCATTTTGTACAAGATAAAAGCATTACATAAGAAACTTCCTGGTTAAACATTAAAGCACTAGTGTGATAAATTGTACATAATATTTTACAAAAATGACCCGAACGCAATGTGATAATAAGTCTGTAATGGAAAAATGGCCCCGGTCGACTTAAAGTGTTGGGGTTTCTTTTAAAAACTATTTTCAGTTGCAGGCTACAAAGCTTGCAAAATGAGGAGGAGGTTGCAAATAATAATACATTCATGTATGTGATGTGATGGGAAAAGTGTGCATCCTTTACAGACAGTGAATGGCTGTGCAACTTTCGGGTGCGAAAGCAAACTTGCTGCGCGCTACTCTCCGCTCTTCATTGTCTCGCAAAAACCCCTCAGCTACTTGACAGTGGGCGGGTTTTGTGTGACATCGACCTGTGAATGCGATGGCTAGATTGCGTTTACATTACACTGAGGTCGATCAATGCGTCCTCGACTATCTCTGTAGAGGGACACACTGGTCGGATACATTCCGATCACAAACGTGTTTAAACTTGTCTTTTCAGTGTGTATGTGGACATCTGGCTATAGGTCACATGCCTAGCTAACAGGGAACATTCCCAGACTTTACCTAACGTTGAGACAAGGTTCTCTCAGCGTTATGAACAAACATTCTCCCAGTAACATTAATAGAATGTTCGTTCAAAGTTATCTGGTCTTTAATAATGTTAGCATTAGAACAAAAACTTTGTTTGTAGAACTTTTTCCTGAAATGTTTTATTTGGATGCTCGTTTAACGTTTTTAAATGTTACTACTTGTTTCAGAACGTTCAGAGCACATTCAAAAGTAACGTTCACATAATGTTTGCAAAAATGGAATATTCCCTTAACATTGATATAACCAAGATTTACAACATTTAACATTCATCCCTCCTCACATCCTCCTTAAGCTCATGCAGGTCAAAATGACCTGAAGCCCTAAAATGATACTTTTGTTTTTTTGTCCAGAAAGCTTATATTTAATTTTTATAATATTTTTCTATTTTTAATGCAATTGAGAGTTTTTATTTGCCTTTAAATTACTAGATTTTATTAATAAATAAGCACATTCTTCACATTTTTCAACTCATTTTTAACGTTTAGAAATTAACTTTTTACTTTTAAATAGATAATTCTATTTTTATTTATTTATACTATTTTAAGTGGTAAAACTAATCAAATTGAACAAAAGGTGCCTAAAGATTCTCACCCTATATCACACTGAATATAGAAATATAAGGTAGAAATGAACTTCATAAGTGATGCATGTTTTAGTAAGATAGTAGAAGTGCAATAA